>VZTG01003728.1:0-132657 GCA_013397845.1 Melanocharis versteri | reverse complement strand
GGCCAGCGGCAGCCGGGCCAGCACCGCGCCGGGGCCGGGGGTCCCGGGCAGGGGTCCCGGCCCTTCCGCACAGCGCTTTCAGTTTCATTTGGGGCGGGGGCCGGGGCGGCGGCCGCGGCATCGTGTCCCCGTCTGGCGGGGCAGGAGGGGGCCAGCGGAGCGGGCGGCCGGCGGCCTGCGCGTCGCCCCTGCTCCGGGAAGCCAGCCGTGCCGGCGACAGGCTCACACGGAGGGAGCGGGTTGGAGCTCCCACTAGCCCTCTAACCACCAAGTTAATTTCCGATGGCCGAAACAAGAGAAAAAGGGAAAAAAAAAAAAAAAAAAAAAAAAAAAAAAAAAAAAAAAAAAAAAAATTTTTAATCTTTAGAGCTTAAATANAAAAGCTTTCGTTAACCTACGTTCTAGGGTTTCAGACTTCTGCTAACTGTATTTCCCAAATGGTGCGGGTGCGGGTTTTCCTCCCCAGCCGGAGGTAGTAGGTGTAATTGCACCTTCTGGTGAATCTATAATATCTGGCTGGACTGAAATGATTGGAGAGAAAGGTCCAGGAGCACAGCTACTCCGGGATTCCTCCGAGCATCGAAAGAGCAGGATCCGCCTGCGAAGTCGAACAGCCAGCAGGACTCTGATGGTCAGCAAGGGCCGGCTTTGTGCACTGTGAGATGGTGAAATCAGAGCTGTGGCTGGCATTCATCGTTTCAAATGAACTCTACACAATTACATTTGAATATGAAGTACTACTGTAGTTAAATTACATTCCATATACAAGTATGTGAAATTTCTTTTAACTGGAGCTCTAAAAAAATAAGCACAGTCCTGAATAGCTAGTCACCTTTGTCACCGTTCATTCTGAAGCAGCACAGTGAACACTTAGTTGAGAGATCCTTTTACCGTCGCCGGGCAAATTACTGTAACAATGGTTAGGGGAGTAGTAGAATGTATCACTGCATTGAAAACCGGAGCTATAAAATCAGTGCTTCTTGGGAATAGGGGGATTCCGAGAGAAACGCTTTACCCTGGAAATGCATCTCCAGCCTGCTCCCCCCGGGTTAATTGCTCATACCGAGGGCGCCATCCTGCGTCGGCGAGCGGGGGGAGCGCCCGGGGCGTGCGGGATGCTGGCCGCACCGGGACGCCCGGGGAGGCAGCTCCGCCCTTCTTCCTCTTCACCCTGGACGTGCGTGAACAGCTGCCGCTTTGGTGGGTACGTCTGGGTACGTCTGCTTCATTAAAGAAGCTATTCTAATATTGAGAAGAGTATTTTTTATTAATATTCCATAGTTCCTGCTCTTGCAACAAATCATTATATGCGGTGCTCGCGTGGATAAGCCACCGAGCACGACCTGCCCAGATGCAGCCAGGTGTACCTGAGTCATATCAGCTATCTCCATGGACAGGCACTGTGACAGGTTCTGCTCAACCTTTTCTGCAAAACCAGTGGTACGCACAGAGAACTGGGACAGTATCCCATTGAAAGGACAGACTGTGCGGAGACTTTTTTTTTACACATTCTGCATCAGAACCAAATAACCTTTTGAACAGACAGACACACATCACAGCCAATTGCCTCATGGCTATGGTATCCTCGGGGGATTTGGGAGACCTGCCTTCAAATCAGACCCTGCCTGAATCAGACTCAGGAATGTTCACGTTGCTGTCTGACGGCTGAGCTGGGGACTATTCTGGTGTTAAAGACTGGCTTCTTCGTGGTTGGACCTACTCCATTGTGTATAGCTGAATAAATACTCATCAAGCTAAAAAGAAAGACAGCTTATCACTGTCTGGTTAGGGCCCTCACATGGATTCAACTCCCTACTCTAAATCCAGCAAAGCAAAGCAGAGATATATGGACTTCACAAAACCCAGCTGCTTGCTCAGACCAACAAGTTATTTATTCCCTGTTCCAGACAACTACATTTTCTTGCCTAAGCCCACTGGTGTATATATACCAGTCAAAACCAGGAAAAGCTTTGGCTCATCTTTAGAAATTCCTGACTGTCTGTGATTAGAATTTCTGACAGAATTCCCATTACAGTTTGACTTACCTGTTTTGCTTTATTGTATAAAACAATATTTCAGAGTGAACCTCATTCAGATAAAAATAGTGAGCTCATTTGATGACTTTTATTTTAGTGTTCTCATCCCAAATATTATCTATATATTTTTTTTATGAACTGCGACATTTTAGAAAAGAAACTTGCACAGGAAGTCATACACAGATTCTTAGTATAAATGTTTCTTTGCTGCAATTGGAAGTCTTTCTAGGAGGGATAGTAATTTTACTCTGAATTCTAGTACTATGTATAAACCATTTGGGCAACTGTGTCTCAGAAGCTCTGGGCAGGATTACAAACTTGTTGAGCAGAAAGCATTTTACTGTATGTCTTAACCAGTTTCTTAGTGTTTGCTGACCATGGAAATAAGTAGCTAAAGCAGTCTTGACTTCAGGCCTTGGAATCCTTTAGTATGTTAGTTAACAACTTTTAAGATTGGGGAACACTCTCTTTTGTTTAAATAAATATTAATATTGAACTTGAATTTAGAATTGTGAGATGTATTTGGAGGTATTTGGGGTTAATTCTAGAAATCTTACTTTTTACTGAAATAAATATAGAAGACAAAGCAAGAAGTTAACAGTGTTTCTGTAATACGAGCTTTTTGCTACCTGTAGATTTGGATGTATATGCTTGACAGTGTATTTGTTTTGGTTTGGGTTTTTTTTTTTTTCAGGTAGCAGTTTTACCTGATCAGTGACGATCTGAAGACTGTAACCTATCTTATTTAGAAATATCCCAGCAGTGTTTGTGGAGATAATTACCCTTCTTAAGAATTATATATAAAATGATGGTATAAACTACATAAATACTATAAAATGTAATTACTGTATATAATTAAAATACTTCAATTGACCATAGACTTGAAAAAGTAATAATGATAAACTTGCATTTATATGTGCTATACTTTCTGTGCTTGTAAGGAGAAAAGTTTTTGATGTGCATAAGGGCTTCATTTTTAGTCCCCTGAAATAAAAGATTCTAGGGGTACTTAAAGGTAGTGGTGCTATTGAGATCCAGAATCTTTCACTGGCCTTTCCTTGTAAATAGTCTGAATTCAGATTGCTTACAAATGTCACCTTCTCTTGCAGGAGGAGATCTAACAGCATCTCTAGAAATGTCCGCAGGCTATGTATGTTCAATTGTGCCTGCTACATTGCATTTCAGAGGGAGAATGCATATCAAAGTGTACTTTCAGTTGGAAAATGCATCCCTTTTGAGTTGAGCTGTTCTTGATGGCCCTCTAAAACAAAATTCACAGTGATGCATTTGGCTTCAACTAGGGCTTTGAGGCTACTTCAGCCCAGCAATGCAATATTGCCAAGAATGTCTTCATTTAAATAAGAAGAGCCTTGCCAAAGGCAGGACTGCAGACCTGCCTTTTCCAGAACCCCCACAAGCAGCTCTGTGTGTTATGCTGATGTGGGGTTTATCCTCACCCAAGCCCCTTTGTGGCTGCAAGACCCTGTGAACCTGGACTACCCAATTATTCCAGTTTTAGATTTAGAAATAAAACTGGAAAACTTAATGTAAGCTTGACATCCTCCATAATGTCCAGGCCAGTTTCCTCCCTGGTGAACCCAGATGAGGCAGGGCAGAGAGATCAGAGAATATGAATGCAGTGAGAGTAACACTCAAAAGTTGCTCAAAACATGGGAGGGATGGGCAATGAGAAGGGTAAGATTAAGTATGTATTAAACCTGAGATGAGGAATCTTAGACTCATCGAATTGATTAGGGAAATCCTATAACAGAATGGATCACCTCAAATTTTGCAGGCAAATAAGATGAAATTGATGCTATCCTCATTAAGATTAAAGTAGAAAGTAAAGAAAAAAATCCAATAAAGTTCCACACAAGAACAGGAACAATAGTAAACAGAAAAATAATAGATAAATTAAATGAGGGAGTTGGTTTTTTTCAGAGTTTTTCATGCTTTGTCTATTTCCAGCTTTCAAGTCAAGAGAGAGATACCAGAAAGATTAGGTCAGTAGGCATGTTTAAAGGAAGCATTTCCCAGCTATATGTGTTATAGTTTTTCTGTGTATTCTCATTTTGCTATTTTCCTATTTCCAGAGAAAGTTGTTCGTAAGATCTGAACAGTCTGTAAGACTTAGAGAGAACAAAGCTGAGACAAATTATACAATATGTGGAAAATGTGTATGTGGAAAATCTCTATGAAAAAAATTGGCAAATGGTATTCCTCAAAGATTAGTGTACACAGAAACATATTAAAGCTGTGCAGAAAATCTTAGCAAATACATAAGAATTCAGTTATTTTGGTTTTAGAATGAAAAATCTGGAATTAACTCACAGGAAGACCTGGCTATTACCATGCAGAACCCTGCAGCATTTTGCAGTCTGGCGCTCAGCTCCAGGAATGACATTCCTAATGCAGAATTAGGTATCTTGGTCTCAGGTGCTTGAGTGACTTGTTTAGTTTCTGAATTGAAGGAGAATACTGATGAGCATCACAGACTGCTCATTTAGTATCTGCTGAACCATGTGGTGATTCCCCTTTTCTTGATATGTTTCATATAAAAATGTGGACACATACACCAATGTCAGAGATTGTAAAACTGGATCATGAAATGAGCACAGATTTATTTCGAATGGAAAAAATTGAACTTTCCATATTCCTGGACTGTATAGGTGGAAAAGATTTATTAAATATTCTGGACTATACTGTGCATACTGCTTTGGACACAGATTACAACTTTGTCTAATATAGGTGGTTTCCTGGCATTCTTTCTACCACACTGTCTTGCAATAGTTTATAAATGGAAATATCTTTCATACATGCTGTTAAGACAATGGTTTGAGGAAGAATTTTTAAAAATTCTGGTACTCACCTCTCCCCTTGTAACTTTTCTGTATCACTCCAAAATGCAAAAACTTATTGTGACTGCTGTAGGGTGTTATGTTAATGTGGTTAGTAAATGTGTTTCTTTTCTCTTATCTCACAAGTAACTTCATTGTTCATTTTTTTACAGGATTATCACAGCATTAACATCTTGTGTTTATGGAAAAGAGTGTTCTGCTTTGAAGGAGTTTATTAAAGCCTCTTCAAAAAGTCCCTTTTCTGACTTATTTAGGATTGGCTGGTTTTGCCTAAAGCTGGTCTGTGCCGCAGTAAGTGCTCTGACCCTCATCTATGTGTCTAACCTGGAAGTGTTTAGACACTGCAGATTGGAGAGTAGAAAGGAGAACTGCCATATGTGCTTGTCGCATTCTTTGCCCAGTTAACTCAAGTTATTGCCTTGTAGGTGCTCTTGGAGTCAAATTCCAGGGCCAGGTGAATCTTTTGGTATGACCCAGCGGTTGTTTTTTTTTAAAAGCAATCCTCAACTCCTTCAGTACAAACGTAAGAGGAATACCTTAAAACCACCTACCACTTCCCACTAATTCCCACTGCAATCCACTGGCATTCACACACATCCAAAAGAATCCACTGCGCTGTTGGCTTTCACACTGGGGCAGCTCAGGAACATACATATATTGTATTTAGCTGCTCTGCTGAGAGACCAGTGATCTCCCATGAGAGAACAGCTATAAAAAGAAGTCCTAGAAAAGAACAGTTACTGGTCTTCTAGTAATGACCACAGCTATTTGTCAAATGAACCTCTCAAAGCCCTCTGACATTTATACAAAGCCTGGGAGAAAGAGCAAATACCATGATGCTTGAGATTTATATAACACCTTCATAGTAATTAGTCCTGAATTGAGGAATGAATCATCTGTTACTCCTCTAAACATTCTTGAAATACACTCAGTCTTGCATATATTTTTGTTTGCTGTTTGGTAAAAGGATACAGCTACAGTCTAAAGATAAAACTAAAGTAAAGGACTTGAAATAAAAGATCAAAGGTAACAATGTAAGTTTTCCGGCATCAAAAGTATCTTTTTCACATTTACTGAAAACTCAGGTGTGCATTAAAATCACAAACAAAATTTTATTTCTAAGGAGTCAAAAGATTACCTTTCTTAGCTATGGGCCTGGATTCTAGGCATGATCTATGAATTGGAATATGAACTAAGTTTGACATAGTTCTGTTCCTGCTATAGCCATCAGGGGATTATTAACCTCTATATGCAAGTTATACTGCAAAAGGATAAGATTCAATTTTTCTGGAAAACTTTCAAGATGCCTAATATTTTGATTAAAGAGACTTGTACAGTCTATGCTATCAGTTTTGCATTCTAACATGAAATAACCATAAAACCATTCAGAGGTATGAAGATGATGGTGTGGGACTGTTCACAGATGCTTGGGGGCAAAGGAAGAGCAACTTGAGCCTGTATTTGTACATACACATACTTCCATGATGAGCCCAGATCAAAAGAGGCCTCATCCTCTATGTGGTCATCACTCCAAACTCTGAAATGGATTCACGCTGATTCTTGCGTGTTCTGAGTTCTTGGAAGATTAACTTCTCCTAACTTCAGTTTTTCTTTTATTCAAAACAAAACAAAACAAAACAAAACAAACAAAACAAAAAAAATCCACCACCACCCCCTCTCTGTATTCCCACCATGCCTGAAACTCAATCAATGGTAATAACTTCTGTGTATTATTTTTGTAAACTTTTAAAGTAATAGTATATCAAGAGATTTGTCAGCCAGAACAAAAGTACTAAAAGCAAATGGAGTAACAGCTAAAGAAATCTACAAGCTTGGAGGAAATTCTGGACATTTATTTTTAGCCCATTGCATCCACAGTTGCATCTACACAATTCCACCCACAGATTAGGTTATCTGGCAATAAATAAACTTTTATATGAATTATTGCATAAACAGTTTTCTGCATAGATTTAATTATACACTTTAGACAACTTTTCCCATACTGACACTGTATAAAGTTTGGCTAACAGCCAGCTTAACATTGTATTTACGAGGACATTCAGGTAAACACATGAAGAGCACAAACACAGATATATCCCACCTGCAACTGTGTATCTATGATGAATTTTCTTCTGCTGTCATTAAAAGAAGGTCTTAAAGGTTTGCCTATTTCCCATGCCAGCTAGTGCTTATCTTGAGTAGTGCAGAAGTGAAAGCTTAGTTTTCTGCTTTACCAGATACCATTGGTGTTTCCTAGCAGATCAAATGGGACTGCAAGGAAGGTGTAATTAAGCATTAACTTTTTCATAAATCAAGGATCTGCCTAACTCAGTTTAAATTCATGCAAGGACCCACTTTCACTACAGCTGGTACAAATTTTAAGATCAAAGTATCTTTTGATAAATTTACAAAAATGTAGTATATTTTGTAAAAAATTATTTTACAGCTACTTTCTCCACTGCAGGGCTGCTTATTCCCTTAGCATTGGCTCATACTTCTTCTGAAGTATTATTTTTAAGCATCACCTGTGGGTATAGCCTGTCCTTTCTATTTAAAGTCTAGACACAGGGCATTTCTATTTCTCATCCTCCAAAAGCTGTCCCTGGGCCATTCTCTTTCTCTGTCCCCAGATAATATGTCTGACTTTCAGAGGTGAGAATTGAGATTCTCTCTGAATAGGCTTGGGGGAGGGTACAGAAGTAACCTTTGCTCTTGCTCTGCCTCAGAATCTCGGCTTTGCACATGAATGAATACTTTTCTATTGGGGTCTTTCTTTTGGGGGATGAAACAAATTAACTGCGAAAGAATACCAGGGATTTCACTTTGTGCACTGTCTCTGCAAAGGTTTTCTCTGAGACTCCATGAAAAAAAGAAATCAGAAGCTTGAAATGCCCAGTGTGAAACTTTCAGAACAAGCAGGGCAGCCCAGCATTCATCACACGGTACACTACAGGAAATCACAAAAATCGCTTTAAAACAAAAATTGCTTACTAGCTACATGGTTTCTTACCAAAAATGGGATGTAAAATGCATTAGTGTAATTCTTCTCAAGTACAACTGTAGTTTCAAAGATTAAAAGTTTTCTGTTTCTTTGATCACTGCTCTCTAAGAAGGACAGAACCAGGTGTTTTTTGTTTTTTTTTTTTTTTAATTCAAGAATTAACTGAATTCAGAATTGACTGAATTGTGATGTGCAGAAAGGGATATTTTTATCTTGAGAACAAGATTCTGGATGACAAAATGCACACTCTGTTAAGTATCATTAGATACTATGAATGTTTTTATCAAAAAAATCCTCATTATGCTTGTGCTATAAACATGGCATAAATCCTAGTAAATGTGCCTGGATGCATGCATTACCAAAGTGTCTTCTGCCCCTTGCTAACACTTAGGCCTCTAAGCCTCTCAGAAGCTCCTCCAGTTTTTTAACCTATATATTTTACACGAAACACAGGAATAAATCTTGTATGAGTCAATATGAAAAAGCTGTAGAAAAGGATACCATTTTGTTTGTGTTTTCTTGGCTATAAAGTATTTAATATTACACTTATTAAAACTCATAGTATTTTCACGTGAGCCAGTGACACTGATCAGCAATACTGACAATAAACAGCTATCAGCGGTGGGATCAACAATATATCATGGGAATTCTCATTCTGTCTCCCTCTCTGATCCTGGTTGAGGAGAAAGTGAATTCTTCCCCTGACCTCTGAGACACATTAAGAATATTAATGGTAAATATGTGCATTATGGGTGCATGTGTATCCAATCCAGTGGTTATTACCTCTTAGCTTGTTAAAGAACTTTGCATATACAAGAAAGTTTGCTGTAGATGTGCTGGCAAGATCTCATGGGCTTAGTGACTTCAATATAAATTCATATTAAAAGAATTATACTATTTTAATCAGGTCTACTTACATAGATTTAAATACAGATTTGTTTCATGAAATGATGCATAAGTAAAAATGTAAACTGTACTTATGCTGGTATTGGAAAGGTAGCCAGGGCTACTCTTTAAATTAATTATTTAATATTCCATAAAATAGTGCTTTGCTATTTAAAAAATGCCACTAAACCTGATCCTGTCTTATGGCTAAAGTACTGTGTTCAAACTCAGGTTCCTAGCTTTTCTCATCTTTGTTTTTGGACAGGCTTTTTCTGAAACATTCAGATGGTTTGATAGTAGTGAACTTCTAAGCAGCATGTATTTGCAATTGAGAAGTTCTTATAGCTGAAAATGGGGAAAGGGCTCTCCTCTTGCTGTTTATGCATTAAGATTCAGCTTTTCTGACAGGTGCACAGGCCTTCGAGATCTAGATTACTCAATTTTTTTTTAAACACAGTCGAATTTAACTTGGTCTAATTAACTGTATAGTTGGAAAGTAATTTGCATTATTAATGAACACTGCTTTTTACCCCTTTTGGAAAATATAAAAGTAACTAAAAGGAGCTACCCTTTTAAAATACAGGAGGTGTGTGTGTGATATACTTCTTATCTATCTTTATTCCTGTTATTTTACTAAATTAAACATACCTGACTTTTTTCATAATACTCGTAACAAGATCAGAATCTCTGTACAAATATTACAACTTTGTCAGAATAGGTAATTTTTATTTCCCAACTTCACACTTGGTCATCAGGCAATCATCCCACATCAGGCAGCATAATACTTAAAACCTCTGAGCTATAAAATCATACATTGGCCAGCTGGAAGCAAAATAGGTTTCCCCTTACCCACTGCCAATGCTTCTGGACTCAACCAATTCCCTGAAGAAAAATGACTATATACTTGGCACAGAGCAGCTGCTAAATTTAAATTCCTCCTGCCTCTATATACTAGGCTTTCTATCTGATTCAACACTAAACTCCTGTGATTTGGCCAGCTTCTATTCAGAAAGGGATCTTAGCCATAAATAAATTCACTGAAAATGATTCTTTGCTTTTCTTTCCTTCATAGTTCTAAAAGGAAGTTTCAGTGAAATAGAAAAAGTGGCAGATGCAGCCAACCTAACATGCCATCAACAAAAATTTTGGCTATTACCTGCACCGCTCCACATCTGATTGCACTGCTTCATTTCTCTTATGAATTACAGGTGTCTCTAGCAATGTGCATATTTAACCAGCAAATCTGGACTGAAATTTTCTAGAAAGGATTGGAAGAGGAAAGTAGCCTGAATAGTCACTTTCATGAAATTAAAACAATTTTATTTAGGGTTCTCAGCTATTTCGGGGACTACGTAAGATCCATCCAACATCTTACGGAATATCATTGTACCCTTCTCTTGTGATTCTTTAAAGTGTCACTAAAATGAATAAACGTTGTCTGTGTGATTCAGCAGACATTTATTTAATCTACATGTTTAAGAGTTCTCTGATATCCCTACTTAGTTGCAGGATTAGTATCTTTAGCTCAGATTATGTTATAAACTAGCCATGTGTGTTGCAAGCCTGATGGAAACTGGATAGCAGGTGAATAAGTATCAACAACTTTGGCTTAAGAAATCAATACTAAAATGCAGCTGTTATAGAAGCAGAAGCATAATTCTCTGATATTGTGAACAGTGAATTCTCACTCTATAATTACTGTATGTGCAATACATGGACTAAGATTTTAACATCATTGTAAGCACCATAATCTTAAAAAAAATTTTTTAGTCTCCTAAAAGATATGGAAGTGCTTCTATGTACTGAATAATATATAAAAACTCTTTGTACTTCATTATGTGTCACCATGCCAAAAGAAAAAAACAACTTTCTAGAAATGATCACATCCTGTTTTATCCTTTGTCATTTTTTATTAAAGGAATAGCAATTATAAACAAAAATAATCTACTTTAATATCTAGCTGTCATATAGAATATCAATAAAGCATTGCAACGATTACTTACTGCTTAAGTTTAGTTGAAACAACCTGTCAATAAAAAATGAAATTCTGAACTCTTTTACTATTGTCAAGAAATCAAAGGATTTCCTTAGCCATGCAAAGAGCAGGCACCGATCTTTGAAACAAAGTATTTTTGTGGGAAAATGTAACTCTCTAATTAATGTATTAAAAATATTCTTTGGTCTGACTTAGCTGAGTTTTGTCTTACAGACAACTGTGTAGTTTGCTAATAATTTGCCAAACACCCATATCTGAAAATGTTTTCTTCATAAAAGCCTGATCCCTGCCATACATATGCATGTTTACTGGAAAGCCTCACATTAATATTATTCATTTTCGCTTCTTAATTTGAATTCTGAACTGCAACCACAAGTTGGTTGTTTGAAAGGGTAACACATCAGCTTGAGTTCAATTATTTCAGTATCTATTTTTTTTCCAGGCACTCTTGCTTTTTAGAATTGGCACTGGGTTTGTGTCCCCTTGAGGAATTATGTGCCTGTTGACTACCATCCAGATTGTATTTTTAAAAGAAGCAGCTTGAAAACAACCTTGCTAAAATGTTGCAAAGATAACTTTGTTCAGCAGTTATGACAATGTTTCTTTGATGCAGCAATCCAGTGGGCCGGTTTCATCCCTGGTATAGCCCCACGGACAGTCTTATCTCCAGTGGAAAAGAACTTCAGCAGGAATTAATTTGTCTGAGTAAAATAACTCTCTTTTGATTTAAGGTGAAGGCTTACATCTAACTCCTGGTAGTTCTACATGGAGTTAACTGATTTGGTTTAGGATGTTCCTGGCACAGTATAGAAGATTTCTTCTTGTAAGCACTATTCCTATTGTACATCATTCTGGGGCTCTGTCTGTCCTCCCCCAATTTACTTTGGTTTATGTGACTTGGCTTTCTGAGAAGTACTGCTTCTCTCTCAGTAACTCATAGTTGATGTAGTGATGTAATATTTCATAAAATTAATATCTGTGTTACATTATAAAATGTGAATGCTGCTGCAGCTACACTCTTCTTGATGTAGAGCAGACACTGTTTGACTAACAGTCAAGACACAGTTGTTATTCTCAGCTTCAGTGTTCTTGAACTGTAACCCATACATGAGAGCTTGCTTTCTGAGTTAATCATCTCTTAAATTAGCAGTCCAGAGACTTGCAAATGTTTTTTAAATTCAGCTTTGTTGTTACTGCCCACATCAGTTCTAGCCATAAAGGGAAATTTACATTCAAATTTGTGTTGTTCTTAGCAGAATTCTGCTGGGACCCTCACACATGCAATTATGGTATTATTTTTATACTTTTGCCAGTTCTTCAATATTTTGTCTTCCCAAATAATAGATTACATGCAATGTTGCCAGAATCCTGTCATATACAAGGAACTTTGATCCAGTTACAGAATTTTTGTCAAGCTTGCACTCAGTCAAAGAATGTATTGACTGCGCAACCTTAGCCTTCATAAGCAAAGAGCATTAAAATTAAGCTCCTGTTTGTGATCAGGTCTTGTCCTGCAGTTAGAGCCATCTGGCAACTACCCGATAAAGTCTAGATGAATTTTTAATTTGCAAAACAGGTAGGAGAACTATTCTGAACAGACTAACTAAATTTAAATTCAGCTCAGCTGAACAGTTTCACCTTTCTGTTATGAAACATCTGCTCCCTTTCTATTAAGCCGCTTAATTCACATTAACCTCAGTCTTTGGATTCTTCCTTTAAATACAACAAAATAATCTCCTTGTTTTCTAGTGTTGCAGTTCACTTTTGTAGGACTATAAGTAACATGTTCCCAAATCTAACAAAAATACAACTTTCGCTGCAATGAATTTGACAAAATAAAACCTTTTAAGATTGAAATAGACACAAATACAGAAAGAAATTATACTGAAATGAAAGCATGCTGCCCATTCAAATAAAAACTTACACACGACTGCAATAGGTTAAGCATACACAGTAGCATTGCAAGCTTGTTCTTTGGCAACAGTTAATATAAATTAATAACTGTAAGAGTTTTACAGTCAGTGCAAATAGTCATAAAATTAATCAGTCTGTTAAATAAAAGCAATAGAAGTAGCAAAGATGAACTTTTATAACAGATACCAATTTTGAGCACTGTAATTTGTTTCTGTGGATAAGTTAGTGTTCTAGTAAAGATGTGTCTAGATCATGTCACCAAAAATAATTGCTTGCCTCATCACCAATCAATATGGCCCAGTGTTCTGTTAAAGGAAATAAACCACAACCACTTTATAATCTTAAGGAAACTTGAGCCAACAATTGTCAAGGAAATGAACAGACTAGTTACTTATCAAGTAATCTGCAACACTAGTTTAGTTTGTATTTTAAGTCTTTCTGCCTGAAACTATCTCCAGCAATTCATTTAATGCAACCCAAATTTAAACTAGAATAGGAATACCACCAAAATTACATTCGTCTTGGCTAGCTATAATCAAAAGCTCATTTGCAAGCACCTGCAAGCAGCATCTGTTGCCAAATAGAGAAGGCAAGATTATGTTTCATTTGACACAATAAATTTTCTGAAGTACAGAATTTAAAACGTTTGCAGAACAAAGAACTTGTTGTAACCATGACTGATTACAATTACAAGTAGTTCGGCACTGCTGAGTTACCTTGGAATGCTCATTGTTTAACCTGGAAACAATCAACTGAAACATAGTGTATTACCTGAAAATGTGCACAAAATAAGGAGTTTCATTATCTTAATCACTAGAATGTCATGCTTGCAAATAAGAAGTATTGTGATCAAACTTTTTTGTGTAAAAACAGTTTGAAGCAAAATAAGTAAATAAGCAAATAAAATAAAAATGCAATGAGAACAAAACATCCCCCCCAAAACCTAACAACAACAAAAGAAAACCAAAACAAAACCAAAACCTAAACCAAAAAAAAAAATGAAAACCCAACCACCCCAAAACAGCAAATAAACCAAAACCAAAACCAAAACAAACACAAACAAAAAAAAGCCCCCACAACCCTCCCCCGCCAAAAACGCACACCAAAACAAAACAAAACAACAACACAAAAAACCACTCGAGAGTAAATCCAGTAAACCAAACCAAAACACTGAAACAAATAACTTTCTCAGAAAATACATGGACTGGCTATATTTTGTGAATACATAACTATGAAAGATGACTTAAGGATTTAAACAGGTACAAGACTGCTATCCCATCCTTTTTATTGGACTTTTCTTTTTTTAAAAAAGCTTCAAATACAATCTAAGATACAGAAAATATAGCATCATTTTACCAAAATACTAACAAACATTCAAGGATTCAAGATAGGCTTACTTTTTCAAGATTATATTATATGCCTGTAACTAGCTACAGCAGTCTTCATTAGCACCACCTGCACTCTCTCAAAACCACAAACAAATCTCATGTATATTTCTGCCAAAACTTTGCATCCAGAAACTTTTATGTCAAACTCTCAGAATCAGAATTTTTTTCAGTGCAGCAAAATGCAGATAAATATAGCAGTTGCATTTAATGCCACTATCAAAAGTTGAAAATCTGCAGAAAAATTTGGTTATTTCACTAGGAAATCACATCAGTAAGTTTGTCCCAACACAGACGTTTGCAGAGTTTGTGAAGGCAGGCATGGTCTGCTCTTCCTTGTAACCTCGTAATACTGTGTGCAAGGTCTTCCTGCTGCCAGATCAGTTTCCTCGCAATACAAAGTTTGCTGTACTGACGTATTCCAAAAAGCAAGAAGAGTCGGGGGCTCTGCACAGCATGCACATTCCAGAAGAATCACTACTGTATAATGAGTCATTTTTTTCCTCCTCGTGTAAATGCCAGTCTGATGTCTAGATCACACCAAATCTGAATGGCAAGTAATGATCCCTTGGGGTGAGATTTTCTACTGAAACAGCCACAGCAGAAAGCACCAGTCTCCAAGGGTCAGCCTCTGATTCAGCAGGTGACTGCTCATCTGTGAGTTATGCCCTGGATGGTGACACAGTTGTGACTGACATCTTATTCTTAACCGTATTAAAACCACCAGCTCCATACTGGGAGAATATGGTAAGTGTTAGATGGAGAAGCTGCCTGCTTATCTGGTGTGGAGGCAGAGCTGTGAGAGGTTTTAAGCAGCGCCAATATTCCAGAGATATGGGCCTAATGAAATAGATCCAGCCAAGTACAATACTTCTTTACTAAGTAACAACTGAAACCAAAGAAATCTGTCCTTTTGCACGTTATTACCATGACATCTCTCTTGATCCGCATGGGTTATAACACAAAGATTTAGGTTTACCAAGAAGCCTGATTCTCTCTAGACAGGCATGGCTGAGTAGGGAACTGCTGGTCAACTAAAGGGAAAGAAGCAAAGGCACAGGCAGACTGGCAGGATGACCTTCTTCAACCTGCTGGCACTGCTTTTCCTATTGCACCTGGGACACCATTGGCCTTCTTGGCCACAAGGACACACTGCCAGCTCACAGATCAGTTTGTCATCTTACTCAGGCTTGGTAGCTCTCAATGTTCATTTAACATCCTGGCCTTTTTTGATATTACCTTTGTAGAACTAAAAATTGACAGTAAGCTAAACAAATGCTTATTTCACAGAATGCACACAGAGCCCCAATATTAGCATTTAATAGTGGTGTTAATTCCAAACAAACTGTTTTAGACATGCATGGAGAGAAAAAATGGAGAAATTACCCTACTCTTTCGATGTACTCCCCAACCTTCCTAATTGTAGAAAGTACTGATGAAAGATCTTACTCCCAGCTTTCTTCGTAAGGAAGATCTTTTCTTCACCGTTGCCTTGATTTGCTTCAATTTACTTGTCAGGATTTTTCTAGGAGCTACACCTTTCAGCTAGCTGTTTCAGTCAGAGCCAGCTCTGACGCGGCTCTCTGGCTTAGTGTGTGGCTAGCTCGGTGGCCGGGAGCGCGCGTCCTTCCCTGGCCGCTGCCGTGGGTGGCTGGGTGCTGCTCCGATGGCGGGAGGGCGAGCGGGGGCTCACACAGGGCCCGCTGCACCCACTGATGGTAAAGGTGCCGGAGGAAGCAAAAGAGACGAGAGGGGCTCCTCAGGGTGGAAGGACGGGGTTTATTCCAGGGTCCAGGAGCAGCGCTCAAGGCTCGAGGAGAAAGGAGGAGGAGCCCAGAACAGGGCATTACAAGGGGTTCTATACCCCTAAAGCGGGGCAGCGGGATACATTCAAATAGCCCAATCCGGGCACAGAAAGGGGGCCGTACATAGGTGGGGAAAAGTACAAATAACCAATAACGAAAGGTGGGGAGGAATAACTGGGAGCCAACCATGAGCCGTGTAACAACGAATTCTCTGGAATGTAACCAGAGTTTGGGAGAACTGGGGAAGAGAGAACAGGGAAAGGTATTCTGGAAGGTTCAGGGGTCTCACCCTATGCAGAAAGGCAGGGAGATGTCCCAAGGTCCGACCAACGAACCCTCCTTGTGAACTCTGCCACAGCCTGGTCAGGGAATGCAGGCAGGCTGTGGACCACTGCAACACAGCTTCTCTTAAAAACTGGCAATCCATTTTAGGTCATGAGAGAAAATGGGTTATCTCTTTCTACAGCTTTTCTTCTGCCGTTGATTCAATCAACCCTAAGGAAAAAAGCTGTACATTGAACCTCTGGGTTCTAAGCATATCCAGGGCCTAAGCAGAAAGGCTTCAGGGAACACAGAAGATACTGTAGAGCTGCAGGAGGATCTCAGGGAATATCCATGTGTATTTCCTCAGGGTCCAACAATTAGTGGGATAGACACTTCTGAAACAGCTGACTGCCAATTTTCTTTATTAAGTACTCACAAATCTGAATTCTATAAGCTTTTTTTCCAAGTTTGTATGTAATCTTACAACATATTTTATAGCAGTGAGTTTCATAATTTAATGTAAAGTTTTATGTGAGGTACTTTCATTTAAATCTCTTCTGGTATTTTACTTGGATGAGATTTGATTTTGGTATGAAAAAGAATGAATACTGCATCTTCTTTAGAACACTTGTTTATAGACTATCCTATCTCCTCAGTGCTTTAGTTTGGGTTTGGTTTTGGGAGGCAGGTGGTATGGGCTGGTATTTTTCTTCTTTTTAAACACGAGAGGCTACTGAGTGTTTAACATTTTTTCTTCTACTTATCAATGTCACAATAGAAGCAGTCATCCAGGGTCAATGAAGTATTTGAGCACTATCAATAATAAGGTGAAAGGATAGCAGAATACAAAGCATTTAAATACAAATGAAGAAAAAACCCTAAAGAGACAGTGCTATAAATCAAAGCCAAAAAATGTAGCAATTTGAATTCTTAATTAAAAATACTGTAAGGTAAATGTGTCAGATTAGTCAGACTCTAGAGCTCATAGCTGAATACGAGAGTTTAAACCACAGGAGAGTAGTTACACAAGCAATATGAAGCAAAAAGAAGTCAATGCTCATGCACAACAGCACACACTGCAGACTCTACTCATGCTTAATCACCAGATGTGAGGGTAAAATGAACAGCATTCACTCAAAACTACACAAGATTAATGATTTCTTTGCTTATACTTTATTTGGTCTAAAGAGGGCAGTTATACAGGAACTTACATTAGATAGGTCTCCTTTTCCTCTCCCATGTAACCTTGCATCAACTTTACAAGTCATCACATCAAATAACATAAACAGCATTCTAAAAACCATCACATAAAAACATTCTATGATAGTATACAACTCTCTACTTTTCCATCAATTGAAAAATCACTAAAGTCCCTACCTCAATAAGCTGCAATATGGTTAATAAAACACAAACTTTATTTTCCAGATACTACAGATATGCAAGAGTAGAATTTTAGTACTCAATACAATACAGTAACAATGGCTACAGAAAAGACTGAGATTAAAAAGAATGCCAGCATTGAGTCAGAAGGTAACTCTTAACTT
Source organism: Melanocharis versteri (assembly GCA_013397845.1). Lineage (NCBI taxonomy): Eukaryota > Metazoa > Chordata > Aves > Passeriformes > Melanocharitidae > Melanocharis > Melanocharis versteri. The sequence continues at coordinate 114,969 of VZTG01003728.1, read as the reverse complement.
ACATAACTTAGAAGCTCTAGAGATAAACAGAACAGAGACCCATTAAAATCCTTGATAAACTAGGTCTGAAAAAGTGAAGACAGACACTGCAAGGCAATATAGCATAACACAATATGGGCCATTTGGGAAGCATGCAGTGAAAGGCACAGACCCAACATCTGCTGCACTTTGCACAGAAAGATGTGTCAGCTTTCCTAAGTGTTTATCTTGGAGTCAATAAACTTGTTTGCAAAGGCTCCAAGAAACAAACAAGGCATAACACATTCTTCAGAGGATACCTGTATGTTAGTTCCAAATGTTTGCAAGGCCACATACACGAGGCGTGGTGTTAACCTGAATTTTGCCTATACAGAGTACAAGAAAATACTAAAGGAAATTGAGCAGACTTCAGGCAAACCGAAGAAAGCTAAATCATAAAAGTAATGTATAAAGTATGATTTTTAAAGTAAAAAGGACTGTTTAACATCTTTGTCTATTACATGAATTGGCACCTTACAAAAGCAGTCAAAAAAACCTTCTGCAATGCTAAGCTTGATAGGCCAACTGTAAGCAGTTAAAATAGAATCTTTTTTTCTTTTTCCAAATTTCGTGCTCTTAAATATCCACTTCGATGAAAAAGGAAAAAGAAACCATCCAACGAGAAGTGATGGCTGATACTAAGAAAGCTTATTATAAAACCTAAGTATGCCCTAGCCCTGAATTAGGAGTACTGGTCTTCTTTTGTTTTCAGGTGCATGGGTAGGTCATACTACTTGTGAAAAGCTTGGAGGCGCACTCTGTTGGGATCTTCTGGATGTCTCACAGCCATTTCACATCGCAGCAGCAGCTCAATATAAGGTGGCCAAAATGACTCACTGATTATCACGTAAGGTTCATGTGGTGTGGTCATAAATTTGGTTAGCAGCATCTGGAAGACCAAAATGGTAAGATTTAGGAAATTAACAAAACAGCTACATTTTTATCTCCTTTAACCAAATTTATACAAATTACTGTGATGTAGGCAATGTAAGAAATAAAGGACTACAGAAGAAATACGAGACCTGTTCAAAGTAGAAGTAAGCAAAGTACTTCCAATTAACTTCAGAATATCTTTTTTGATGTAAAAATTAGAATCCTCCTTTTTTCCAGAATAAATATAAACTAAATGCCTTATCTAAATACAGAACTAGTCAATGGAGTTAAAAACAAAATCAATTTTGTCATTCTTTTTCAGTTCATGGAGATCATGTTCATGCCCTCATGATATTGCTCATGAGGAGTACTGCACACAATACAGATTAAATAATCTTACCCATCCCATGGTGCTTTTTCTATTCATCCTAGATATTTCATCTTTCTACTCAGAGCTTTTAAATGTTACACTGCCCCAATTTCAGTAAGTACAAAATATTGTTTGCCCCTCAGTGCTAAAGACAAATTCAAAATCCTTACTACCAGATTTTTTTTTTTTTTTCCACTTTGATAGGAATTAAAATAGAAAACGGACCTAGATTCATAGAATAGTTTGGGTTGGAACATATCTTAAAGAAAATCTCATTCCAACCCCTCTTCCATGGGCAGGGACACCTTCCACTAGACCAGATTGTTCAAAGCCCCATCCAACCTGGCTTTGAACACTGCCAGGGATGGAGCATCCACAGCTTCTCTGGGCGACCTCTACCAGTGCCTCACCAGCCTCCCGCAGTAAGGAATTTCTTCTTGACAGCTAATCTCAATCTCTCTTAATTTAAAACTATTCTCCCATGTAAAAAGTTGCTCTCTGTCTTTTTATAGGCCCCCTTTTAAGTACTAGAAGGCCACAATGAGGTCTCCCTGCAGTCTTCTTGAAGACACATTCTTAATCATTCTAGATTAACTCTCTTAACTAAATGCCATATACTGTTAATTATCTTAATAAACACTTCATGATTATCATCACCATCAGCATCATCATTACATCTGAGTACTTAAAAATTCTTCAAATCTCTACATAGTAAAAGCATCTTACCTCTACAATATCTTGGAATGATATCAGTTCTACAGCTGGCTCTGCAGAAGAGTTCTGGAAAGATAACCATCCCCCAGCCAAATTAACAAAACCCCAAACTAGTTGGGAAAAATGTTAATTGACAAAGTAAAATAATTACACAATTATTTGATTGCATAGTACACAATAGATGAAATCTTTAACTTAGATTTACTCCTGACAGAAATACAAGGTAGCATTTAAATCTACCAGTTCAAAATCCTACACTTCAAATATAACATTTTGTGAATTACTAAGAGAGATTAATCTAAAGTGAAAATAATGTTTCTACCTGTGCTTACATTTAAATAAAACCAAGTATATCACATTTATAATGTAGTACAAAACATTCTATGAACAAGATTTGTTAGGGGAAAAAATATTTTTCATGAGCTTTAAATAAATGTTTATAAAACAAATTTTACACAAATCAAGACTTCATATCATAGTGCCTTAATATTTTTTCATGATTTGACAGTGAATACTTATTTGCTTTGAATCCAACTAAAAAAATTATCAAGGTTAAGAAATAGAATAATTAAAAATTTTGGTGGAGAAAATGGCAATGATAAAATATCACTAGAAGATTACTTGTTTTCCTTTGTAGCAAGCAAATCAAGCCATTTGTCTATAAAGTGATAGAGATTCCTTTGGCAGCAATGCCAGTGGATCTGCTTGTACTGTTGCACGGTAAACCTGATTCTTTAATTTTGCCAGTTTTATTCTTTTTCCCTCAGTGCACCTCAATTTCAACAAAATAAAGGAGATAATATTCCACTGGCTTTCTCAGCATTGCTGTTGAGTATGTCAGTTTAAGTCCTATGATATTGGCAGGTGTGCAACACCTTATACAAACTCCACTTCTGGAACAGAGGAAGAATACAGGCAAGAAAGAAGAATATGTGAAAGGCAAGTTCTGGATCCTTTTTTTCAGTCACAGTTTGCAATATTCTCACTTGCAGAGAGTCAGAAGTTTCAGTTTCCACAGAGAGCCAGCTCCATGGAAACTCTGCAAATCCTGGAGCTACAGCTCCATAACATCTATCTATGTGCCTTTATCTTGATACTCGGCTGAGGAAATAGAATCTACATTAACTATTTGCAAAAAGTTCCTTAGAGCAAATATGAAGGTACTTCACAGCCTCTGCTGATATATTTCCCTGGTCAAAATTACTACTAATACAATAAGTACTTCTAATCAATTAATGCTTATAAAGTCATCTTAAGCAGGATGCCCAGAATTTCATTATTTAGCCTGAAAGGCACCTTCTTCACCGTTCCGATCAGACAGATTTGCATAAAGAATATTCCTCAACCTCTGATTTTTCATATTACTATCTTGAAAAAAAGAAGAAGTCTTTTTTTATCCTAGATTTAAAATGCAAGATAATTGTTACTACAGTCACTACCTAGATTAAAGATGTTGGGCCATGGCAATGGAAGCCAACCTGAGCTGCTGTGACCCAGACTTCCCTCCCACTCCCAATCCCACATGCATGTGCCAGGTGAAAGGAGGGTGGAACCAGACCAGCGAGGCTTGGAGCAGTTCAGACTATGCTGCAGCCATGTCCTACAGACATCAACCCTGCACATTTGCCTTCACACAGAACCACTGCGAACACAAGATGCTTCCACAAAGTAAAGCAAAGTAGCTGATGTGCAGAGTTAAGAGTTTGGCGCTACCAGAGTGTTGAACCAAGCTGATAATAGAAGGGAATAATGCCTCCTCCTGAATCAACATAGCAGCAAATTTCATTGCCAGTGATTACAGTTTGTATTTCTGACACTCAATAAAACAATGTAGGCAAAAATGGCTGGCTCTCCTGCCTTCACAGTCAATTACTTAGACGCAGACTGGGGAGGACCTGTAGTTAAGCCAAGTGATCGAAGTGAGTCAAAAGATACAGAAAAGCTATGAATTCACAAAGAGTGAAAAGAAAGAAAAAGACTTGTCAGAAAACAAACTGTGTTTAACAGTTCAGGAAATGCATAAATAAAATTTAAGCTAAGGAAGGATAAAACCTTGTGTTGATATTAATCAAAGTTATTTTTTTGTTTATGTAAAAGTGATTGGTGACAGCCAACGTGGCTTCATTAAAGACCAACTGCACCCAACAAATTTAGTGGCCTTCTACTACAGAGTTACAATGTTTGTGGAAAAGGGAAGAACAACTGATGTCATCTACCTGGACTCGTGCAAAGCATTTGACACTGTCCCACACGAGATCCTTGTTTCTAAATTGGAAAGACTGAGAGCAAAATCTGTCATATTTACTATCAGCAGGAAGTGAAGGCATTGGTATGCAGAAAAACCAAGATTCAACAAAATAAGATGTTTGAATAACACTATGAAATGGATATCATGTCTTGACATCTCCATTTGGTATTTTTATGTGAAAATATATACTCCTGTGCAAAACAAAGATCTTCTTTTGAATTAAAAGCTCAGGATTCATTAGCTGCAAATTACAGACAGAAAAAGACCAGTGTTTAATTAGCTGCTTTGGTGATGGGTGTGAGCTAGTAGTTTTGTGTAGTTTTGTTTATAATTTTGTTTCTTAGTAGGCTGCAAAAAAGATGAATCCAAGTGAAAACAAACATAGAAAATGGGTATTACTAGGATAAGCTAGGGAATTGAAAAATACTATCTTACAGGAGAACATGAAGGCATTTCTAGTTCAACTGGCAAAACAAAGAAAGAGAGGGTATAAGATTGTTGCCCATAAATATATCAGGAGGAATAAACACAAGAAAGAAACAGAGCTATTCTGAGGCAAATTCTACTGTAAGAATACCAGTGGATCTGTGTTAGACATGGATAAATTTAGACTGGAAGCTATGAGACAGTTTCTAACCAGAGTACTAAGGTGCTAGAAGAAAAAACACAGTAGAAACAGTAGTAAAAAAATTTGTTCTAAAATGGAGCTCAATGATAATATTGAAGAAATTATATTATGTGGTTATCTGAAATAACAGGGAACTGGATTAATGAAATCGTTTCTGCTTCTGTAATGTGTAGTGTGGCTGAAATCAAAATCAAGCTCTGCCTTTTTTAATAGCTTTTTTGTATCTATCAAATAGTAATGGTAATAGTTTTATTTTTACTGCACACTTTGAATTTATTATGCAAAATACTCCCTGGCTGCCTATTTTCCCTGAAGTTTTAAGATAATTTTTGACCCAGTTTGCCTGAACAAAATCTGATGGTTAACATTCCAAACTACTCTGTAATTATAAACGCTTTTCCTTATTGTTCCAAAAAAATTGTTAGACAATTAAAATTTGCTTTGCCAAGGAAAATAGGAATCTACTTGCCCAGTCAAGTAAAAAAGAAAATGAGTCAATTTGGACTGAGCCCCACACCATTTCCAAATCTGGCATAGCTTGCAGTTCAGTAAGAAATACAATACATTGCTATGCATCTCATTGGGTAAAGGATATATGCATTAAAAAAAGAAAATACCCAACTGGAAACAGCCTTAAATAATATAAAACAACCTGAAAAATATAAATTAAACCTAGAGGATCAGCTGTAAGAACTATGCTTATTTCAAAATACAACTGCAGATTCAATGCTAGTGACTTTAAACAGATATTGCATCTAATGAAATATAGATACAACATTTCAAATTTAATAGGTAAAGAAAAATCTTACCTTGTTTACACCCTTCTCTGGGAGGGGAAAATATTCATCCAGGAATTCACCCAAAGCACTCAAGAGCTCTTTCTGATAGGTTTTTAATTTCAATACTTTGTTTTTCAGTTCACTGAGTCCTCTAATTTTCAAATTAATAGTAAAAACAAAGCAACAGAACATGGGATCAAATAAAGTAATTAAAAAGTCCTTCATAAACCCCTTATCTATCTAGTAAAAAACCACCTTATTATCTATTGTTAGAAATTCCAACATCTTTAATCATAGGATATAGTAGCATTACTTCCATGTTTCAAATATGGATTACTAAGGAATTATTTGATCTATTAAAGAAAACAAAGAATACATTTTAAGAGTTTGCTTGCTCCTTTGCTCCTCTTGATATTTAAATCCTTCAATTTATAACTCAAAAATGTAGAAATACCTTTTTGTGTAAAGTTTTTCAACTTGGGTATTCACGTCTTCTTGAGTTTTATCAAGAGCATCTAGCATCTGTTTCTGTTCCTCATACCACTGCTGTTCTCTTTAAAACATGAAAAGTAGGAAATAAAACAGATAAATAGTTTCCCTGGGCAGTCAAAAAAAAAAAGCTTATAGCATTCCTAAGTCCAAATTATTGTATTACCTTATCAGATCTTCTTCCAGTTGTTTATTCTTTGACCGAACTGTTGACAGCAACATTTCAAGATCATTTTTGACTTTCTGCAACTATAAAAAAAATAGAAATTAAACTACCTGTTTGCAGGTAGCCCAGTCTGTAGTATTTGTTCTACATAAGGCTACATCTGATAAAGAGGGACAAAATCATCTGCAATTTCTTAATAAACCTTAAAATCCAGTTTAAAATGCAGGAGCTATTCAAAATGTCACTGTGACTAGTTGCTCATTAGTGTCTTCTAGAAGTTCACAGGGCTTAACGAAATACTGAATTTTACCTGAAGCAGATTGTGGAGCACAGACATGAACTGCTCAGCTGATGAACGACTGAGGAGAAAATGTCGACAGCAGCAGGGCTCTATTGTCTAAATGACTGCAGCTGCTGGCAAGAATGAATCCATGCTAATTGCACCACATAAAACGTACAGAAAATGAAGATGCTGCAAAGAAAGACTAACTGCATGCACGAATTAAATGATTGCTATGGACATATCTGGGACAGGAAATACAGAGAAATAAAACTACCATAGCCAGAAGCTATAAGCATTGCTGTATCTAGGGAACAGAGGACTCTCAGTGGGCTGGGTCTTTCATTACAGAATCACAGAATGGGTAAGGCTGTGTCCAGGAATACATTCAGTGCAGGTAGCTCAGGGTGCAGCTGTAGTGGGAGCTGCAGGTTGAGCTCAGGGCTGAGCTCTGGCAAGAGCCCCAGGCAAGATGCCATGAACTGCCAGCCCCCAGCAGCAGAACAAGGGGCCCGGGGACCTGTGGCCCAGCCAGGTGAGGGGACACTGAGACATGGCAGGAGCTGATGACGCCTGGACTTCCCTGCGTTTACACTGTGAGGGTATAAAAGCCTTTTGGCTTCAAGGGTATAAAATTCCTTTGTTCTGGGTCCCTCCTCAGAGGCACACAGTTCAAGCTGTTACTCTGTTATTACGCCATGATTAAATTATTTTAAAGATTGGGATGTGTGAGCCTAAGGGAAGAAGGAAACTTGGGGTTGAACTGGTAAGGAAACCTGATCTGGCTGTGTGAGTGTGGGATGTGTAACTGCAAATGGGCTTAGTGACTGACACAGTGGCTCCTGGATTCTTGGACAGGGAAGTTTCCTTAACCATTGTGAGGGACCACAGTGGGTCATCTGGTCCAACCTCCCTACTCAAGCAGGGTCACCCAAGAGCACACAGCACAGGCTGCATCCAGACAGTTCTTGAGAAACTCCATTCAGGGAGACTCCACAACCTCTCTGGGCAACCTGTTCCAGTGCACAGTAAAGAAGCTCTTCCTTGTGTTCTTGTGCATCACATCACCTCTTGTCCTATTGCTTGGCATCACTGAGAAGAGCCTGGCTCCATCCTCTTCAGATACTTGCATAAATTGATGAGGTCCCCTGTTAGAGCACTATGTTCTTCTAAAAAATAATGTTTCTAATAGTTTATGCTTTTTCTAATATAAGCCTATGATCTGGATGTATTTTTTCTGCTTCCATACAAAATAGGAGCACTTGAGAATTTAGCTCAAAGAAATACAAATTCTGAAAATATGCTACAGAAGCAAATATGCTCCATATATAAAACATCTGAAAAAAAATGGAATCCTCAAATATCAGACCAACATACCATGGCTATACAAGCAAATCAAAGTGTGTAACCTAACAACTTTTTGATAGTGACTCTTAACAGCAGTTGGGTTTGCTATTGTGAGTGATACTAGAAGGCATTAGACAGAGGAATATGCTCAAGTCACGTAACATTCCTATGTCCCATCAATATGATTTGATGTTGCCCGCAAGACATTCTTGATTTGCTCTTTCTTCCAATGGAGGAACTCAACAAACTATTTGCAAATTATTGTCACAGAATGTTCTCAATGTCTAAGAAAAGTGACTCTTTTGTGTAACACATAATATCACACAATTTTCTATTAAGTATGAAATGCAATATATTATAACTTTTTGTTTAAAAAAATACACACAAATATCTTAAAGGCAGGTGTCAGAGGATAGGGTCAGACTTTTCAGTGGTGCCAAGTGATAGGACAAGGGGCAACAGGCACAAACTCAAATACAGGACGTTCCATCTGAAAATTAGGAAAAATTGCTTTACTGAAGGGTTACTGAGCACTGGAACAGGCTGCCCAGAGAGGTTGTGGAGTGTCCTTCTTTGAAGATACTCAAAAGCCACCTTGACACAATCCTGTGAGGCACTTAGAGGCAGGGTTTAGTGGTAGATTTGGATAGTTGGACTCAATCTTAGAGGTCTTTTCCAACCTAAACTATCCTATGATTCTATCTCCAAAGGTCCCTTCTAACTCCATACATTCTGTGACAAATTCCACTTAGCAATTAAAATTCAGCCACGGATCATCCTGAAACACTCAATTCTGAGTGGATCTTCTTGCCCAAGCACTTGTGCAGTGTTAAATGAAAGTAATCTTGAAAAGTGCAGTGTGTAGGCTTCAGCCCTAGAAATGGGCCCTGTTGCATGATGTTAAAGATGATGGCTAAATCTTTGCAAGGCATGGTCATCACTCTCCTTGGCACGAGGAGAGTGGCACCTGTCTCCTGGTGGCACCCAGCACAATGGGACTCCAATCCTGAGTGAGGCCTTGGAGCATTAATGTAGCAGGGATGTTGACTGTCACACCATTTTCACTGCACGCAGATAAGTTTGTTGAGCTCTTGTGATTAGATGGTGTGTCCAGAGGCAAAATACTGTTTATTGTGCATTACTCACTGACCTGTACAATAAGTCACTTTAAAACCTCACTGACTACAGCTAGAAAATTTTACTAGTTATACTACAGGGGGAAAAAAAGCATTAGAACAACAAAAATGGCTGAAAGAAAATACACAGTATTTTAGTAGTAGTCCACCCTAGGAAGAGTCATAGGAAAATGCAGCAATTGTATACACTGTTTTTCTTTTTTTACCAACTAAATTTTATTATCTCTTACAAACAAAAATACTTACCTCTTCTTTTCCTAATTCTAAGAGTACATCTGGATTGGCAGAAATTACTGAAAAAAGAAAATGAATTGCTTATTTTTTGCATTGGATTATAAAGATTTATTGACACTGAAAAGCAGCCTGGCTAGAGAGAAATTTGTGTACCTTCTGAAAAACAGTCTGGCTGTCAGCAGCAGTTTAACCACATGCTGCGATGTCCTGCTGGGCTAACCTACTGTCACTATTCAGCAAGTTAAATTAGACTGAAAAAAGTGCAGCGTTAATGCTTGTGTGTTATTTTTTATACCTGAACTAGCTCCAAATACATTGGTGTAGGTACATAATGAATGAACACCACACTTCTATATACTTCAAGACAACTGAGTATGATTTTGTCAGCAGAAGGCATTCAACCAGCATTACCAATGTGGGCAAATTCTTCCAGTCTTCCAATTACATGTTAAACAGCCTCCCAAATGCTTGATTAGGACTACAGAACCTAGTTTTAATAACTTCAGAAGCATGTCACCATCCTTACTGTTCACAAGAACATGAACATCTGTAGGGAGACGAATGGCCCAGCAAGGCCAATACCCTAACTCCAGCCCCGAGCAACAGCAATACCTGAGGGAAAGCAAAGTACAATTCAAGAACATGGAAATGTTTCCCCAGAATGCTTCTACAAAATGCATTGATTTATGACTCATGCATTTTCAGAATAAAAATTGAATTCTTGTATTTTACAGCATTCAAAAGACTCCAGTCAATTCTCAGATCCATGTCAACTTGCAGCTTCTGTATAAACATATTCTAATACATTAACAGGAGAAACGAAAGTTATTCTAACAGATTTAAATCTTTGTAAGACAGATTTTTTTGTGCAAGTTTGGGCTCAAAATCTCTAATCTTACAAATAATTATTTAAATAAAAGATTTCCTTTAACAGAAAGGAAAACCCTTAACCTTCTCATGACAGCATTAAACATCTCCTAAATACACACCGTCAATTTAATAAATTCAAAAAAGTACTTCCTTTGGTAATGTTATAGTACTTACCTCAACAAATTTTAAGAAGCTTTAGATTAGTAGTTTTAAAAGCACTGTTTGTTCTCAGATGAAAATCAGAAAAATTACTGAGTTAAAAATGCATTAAATTAAATGCTTCAATAAAATTCCTTTTACCTAGAGAATTACTGTTTCTAAATCTTGACACAAAATTTGAGTACTGTGCTCCCAAATTAAACTTAGGAGCTGTGGGAGACAGTGGTCTGTGCTGTATTAGAGTAAGATTTCCTTATTTACATGAATATCCTACCTACACGTGATAAAATTAATTGGTGCACTTTTATTCACATTCACTGGCATATTTAAAAAAAACCCATACAATTCTTCCCCCTGCCACTTTCTGCTAATATGATCTTTATAAACCCTCCCTTACCAATTATTGTCAATTTCTACAATTGCCTTATAGCACTTCTTTATTTCTAGGTACCTAATCCTGAGTTCAATGTTCATATGCGTAAGTATCAGAATAGAAGGTCCTGTCTTCCTGGGAAAGAAATCACTAACCATAATTTAGTGAAGAAACCATGCAGATCTAAAACACTGGGACAACACACTTATGCCAACTGCTGCTGTAAATTCACCAGTTGCTCAATCCACTATCAGTTAAATCTTTTTCAGTTGCAGAATCACTACACTTGCAAAAATCAAATGTCAGACAGAATTGCCTAGTGATACAAAGTACAATTACTAAGAAAAATACTACCAGATGCTAGGAATGTAAAAGCAACTACTATGCACATGTTTATACAGAAACTCATATTAAAATAAAACAAAAAGGTATTTGGCAGAATACTGCTATTTTGCAAAGAAAACCAGAAATTATGCAGACCACAACTGTTTGAAATGGTTTTAAATATGGTTGCTTTCACTTCCTGATTTCGCAGAGGTAAAAGTTAAATTTTATTTTTATAAGCCAAATGCTTTTAAAAAAGTTTTAATTCAGCTGATTTTGCAGATCCAGAGCTACATAAATAATACCAGAAATTGAGAAAGAAAAAGAGACTAAAGTAAAAGCTTTGCAAAAATAAAATTTGCATCATGAATTCAAGTCTGTTTGCCAATATTGTGCTAAAAAAAATGTAGAACTGCCAAGTTATAACCTCTGAAAACACGGTTTAAGATTGAAATGCTGACAGGTCCTCATTTACAGGAAATGAACTGGCCACTACTAAAAGCAGAAACCAAAGTAACAAGAAGTCCTGACATTCATGCTCTATTAGTAAATCGTATGAAATCAGTATTTCTGCTATTTCTATTCAGATAAAATCAGACAATGTTTTCAATTAAGTAATTCCTCCTTCAAAACAAACAGTAGGTAGAAAGAAGCTAAGACAGAGAAGTAAGCAAAGTGGATTTCTCATTTTCATACAAGCACCATAACTCTATTCAAATTCTTAGCAGCAACTTTTTTTCTCCCACTGGAAAGGGAGCCAAAAAGGCAGAGATTTGGCTGCAAAGTATTAATTATAAATAGATAATTTCTCTATTACAAAATTAAGATTTCTAGTAAGAAATATTATCATCTGGGAAGAAGTAAGACTGGTTGAACAAAGCAAGTCAGCAAGCCAAAAAAATAGGCCAAGGATATTTTTAAGCCAATAGCTTCAAGTTTAATATACATATTTTAGGATGGAAATCTAACAGCCTCAGGTATTTTACCCAGATAAAAACTAATTTCTTTCAATTAATATGCTTTAAGACAGCAGCTTATTCATGAACAGCAGCCAGGAACCACTATGTTCCAAATTCACTCAATAACATGCCTTTGGTCTACATACCTCAGAAGCACTGGAGGCTGACAGTTCTTGGAGTGAGGCTGACAAACCTGAACTATGAATTTATTCTAATAGAGCAACAATGCTATTTATAAAGAAGAAAAAATATTTTTTCCCAGCTTCTCTTATTTGGTGATGAGATGCAAAAAGTACATAGACTTTGAAAGAAGTTGGAGAACTGCCTCTATTTTGATCTCAAAAGGCATTTCCATTTGCTAAATGACAAAACATTGGAAATCACCATGTGCTCTCTAAGACACATTCCTATAATTTTGCAAATACTATAAAACCAAGCCTCTACTGGCATAAAAATATTCAACTGAGTCAATATATTAATTTAAAGATTAACTAGAAGTTTTACAGGATTGACAAGTGCTAACAGGTCCTTGACAAAAGACATAACCATGAGTACCACCAGAATATTAATGATAGTGTAGTGTGAACTGTTTTAGGAATCTCCATACGGGACATCTGAAAATAAAGATTACTTTACTCACACTTAGCTCCTGAATGCTTTTATTTCCAGGGTCTGGCCACATCAGCCTTGCAAGAGAGTGAAATCTGTCAGCAGTGATGCTTATGTACAAAGAATTTTGAAGAACTGAGGAATCAATGCCTAACAAATATAAGAACTACCACTAGTCTCAGTGGTCTGTGTGTCCTAGGTTAAAAATAGGTTTATTCTATCACCATCTCCACAGCCTGAGGCACTGTTTGTTATCTCCTGCTATCCGGGAGCCCATTATCTCTGCTAATGGGCCATTAAGAACTCACCACATGATTCATGAGTTATCTCATCCCATTGTAAGAGGCTCCACCCAGGGGGGAGGAGCCAAGCATTCCCACCTGAATATAAACTGGACTCTGGGACTGTACAGTACCTCCTAGCTCCTGCTCCTGGATATCCAGAGGACAAGAGCTTTTTCACTGGACCATCAAGATCTTTCCTTCTACCTGATCAGCGCTTCAGAGGACCATTTTCATCTGGACTGCTACCACCACCCTGAACAGGGTGTCAGGTTGTATTCTGACTCTGTCAGTGGTTACTGTTGTTGTTTATATTATTAAAGAACTGTTATTCTTTTTTCTCATATCATTGCCTAAAAGCTCCTTAATTTTCAGAATTATATTAATTCGGAGGGAAGGGGAGTGCATTTTCTCTTCCAAGGGAGGCTCCTGCCTTCCTTAGCAGACTCCTGTCTTTTCAAACCAAGACACTGTGCTTCTCAGGATCAGAAAGTGTTCTGGATTCCTGTGCTGTTTAAAATTTGTAGTGTCTCTTACCACTTCATCTTGACCTGAAATCTCCAATCACTGTTAATTCAAAATAGGTATTTTACTACTGTGTAGTAAAGGGCTTAACACTAGAGGTCTACTTCAAAGTTTCAACTAGCACATCATAATGCAACAGACCTTTGTAAAATATTAATAAAAAATAATCAGAGGATGTATGGTTAAAAATATGTCTAGGCAAATTATTGTTAGCTTATTAGCAATACGTGCAAAGATAAAAAATGTATTGGCTTCTTAAAAGACAAAATGAAGACAATATTATTTGCCAAAGTAGTTCTGTTCTAAAAAGGAAACACAAATGAAAGATGGAGAAAAAACAATCACACAAAAAAAATATGAAGGAGGGTAACAGCATAATGAAATTTTCTTATTTGGTTAGGAGATCTGCTAATAATTGTTTTTCCATTTAACTGACTGATGAATGGTGGTATGAATCACGCATTTATTTGTCCAGAATTCTAAGATTAAGTTATAGCAGAATTCACTTTTAATTTCAAGTCAACTTAGAACTGAAGTGCAAAAATAATGAAGAAATGAAACATACATGCTACTTTTTTAGTAGCATTAAATTTATTTTAATTTTTAAGTAGTTATAGAATGAAAATACAATCAGCAGACATTCAATATACTCACTGCCTAGATGAAAGAAACTTTGCAGAAGTTTATATAAGCATTCTTTACAAGGAAACAGTTACTTACTTTCAGGATTTCTCATGAGCCACTGACGGTGATCTGCTGCTAAAACTTGCCATTGCAGCATTAACAAAGAAAGCTGTGTAACAAGAAAAGAAGCATCTCTTGAAGTTTGTTGAGTTGCATTGGCAAAAAATGAGGTAGAACGGGATAGAAATTGAGTTATTAAGCTGCTACAGCAGAAAACAAAAGAGCATCTACAATAGAACACTGACTCCTTCAAAATATTTTACAGTCACTTGCACGGATCAAGAAATGTTTCTATTATTTTTCAAAATAGGGAAATAAGAAGGAGTCAGAGTTGGCAGTGTTGTGAAGGTCCTTCAGAGGAAGGTTCATATGGGTAAAGAAATGCTTTCTAATACCATCTCTGAACCTCCCTTCACATATCTTTCAACCATTCCCAGACGTAATATCACTGGGTGTCAGGGAGAAGATACCAGCATCCCCCCCTCTCCACTTCCCTGAGGAAACTGCAGAGAGGAATCAGGTCACCCCTCAGCTCCTTCTCTACAAAGTAGAGATGCCCAAAGTCCTCAGCAGCTCCTCACAGGACATGCCTTCCAGCCCTCTCACCAGCTTTGTTGCCCTCCTCTGGATGCATTCAAGGACCTTCAAACCTTCTTAAATTGCGAGAACTCAGAACTGCACCGAGCACTCCAGGTGAGGCTGCACAGCACTGAACACAGGGATAATCCCCTCTCTTGTGGCTGGCAGTGCCGTGCTCGAGGCTCCCAGGATGCCGTTTGCCCTCCAGGCTGCCAGGGGACACTGCGGGCTCACCCTGAGCTGCTGCCACCCAGCACCCTCAGATCCCTTCCTGCAGGGCTGCCCAGCAGCCACTCCTTTCCCACCTTTTTTGTTGTTATTAAATGTCATGCCACTGATGACTGCCCAGTGTTCTAAGCTAGCTAGATCCCTCTGCAAGGCCTCTTGTCCCTCGAGAGTGTCAACAGCACTGGAGTCATCAGCAGCTTGCTCATGGTGCATTCCAACCCTTCATCCAGATCACTGATAAACACACGGAACAGAACCGGCCCTGGAGCTGCACCCTGAGGAACACCTCTGGTGGCTGGTCACCAGCCAGATGCAGGCCAGTCACTGCCCCCCCTCTGAGCTCTGCCCTTCAGCCAGGTCTTCACCCAGCACACTGTGAACCTCAACATCCCACAGCTGGACAGATGCCCGGAAGGATGCTGTGAGTGACAGCATAACAATTACATTTAACAAGAAGACATTACATACGCACTGGTTAGGAAATAGTCCAAATACGTATTGAAGTTACACCCCATTTACTCCCATTTTGCGGCTTATGTTAGTCATTTATCAGTTGCATTTTTCGAAGTTAGTAAGATAAAATCTGTCCTTATCTCGATCCATGAGGCTTCAGTTATATTTCCTCTCCCCTGTTCAGATGAGGGGGGGAGTGATGAACAGCTAAGGTGGGCACCTGGTGGCCACATAGGATCAAACACACCACAGATGCACCTGAGGGAACTGGCAGGTGAAGTGGCAAAGCCACTATCCATCATATTTGAAAAGCTGTAGCAGTCTGTTGAAGAGCCCACTGACTGGAAAAGGAGACACGTAACTCGTATTATTAAGAAGAGAAAAAGAAAGATCCAGAAACTACAGACTGGTCAGTCTCACCTCTGTGCCCAGCAAGACCACAGAGCAGATCCTCCTCAAAATTACACTAAGGCATGTGGAAAATTAAGATGCAACTGGTGTTAACCAACATGACTTCAAGGGCAAATCATGCCTGACAAATTTGATGGCCTTCTATAACAGGATTACAGCATTGGTGCGTAAGGGAAGAGCTACTGATGTCATCTATTTGGGAGTTGTGCAAAACATTTGACACTGTTCGGAACAACATCCTTGTCACTAAACTGGAGAGACACAGGTTTGACAGACAGACCACTCAGTGGGAAAGGAATTGGCTGGATGGTCACGCTCAGAGGTGCAGTCAACAATTCAGCACCCATGTGGAGATCAGTGATGAGGGGGCATTCCTTTGGCCTTGTTTCTGAGACGGGCACATCTTTGTGTAACATCTTCGTCAGGGACATGGACAGTGGGATCAGGGGCAGCCTCAGCAAGTTCACTGAGAGCACCAGGCTGTGTGGGGCAGTTGATGCACCACAGGGAAGAGATGAGGTCCCACCAGAGGGACCTGGACAAGCTTGACATATGGGCTAGTATGAAACTCATGAAGTTCAACAAGACCAAGCACAAGGTCCTATACCTGGGTCAGGGCAACCCCCAGTATCAATACAGGCTGACTGAGAACAGCCCTGCCAAGAAAGACCTAGGGATCCTGGTGGATGGAAAGCTGGACACATGCACTTGCAGTCCAGAAAGCCAATCGTAAACTCTGCATCAAAAGCACCATGGCTAGCAGATCAAGGGAGGTGATTCTGCCCCTCTACTCTGCTCTGGTGAGACCTCAGTTGGAGTGCTGCATCCAGCTCTGGGGTCTCCAACATAAGAAGGATGTGAACTTGCTCAGGTAAGTCTGGAGGACAACAACAAAGATGACTGGAGGGCTGGAACACCTCTCCTATAAAGACAGGTGAGAAGAGTTGAGGTTGTTCAGCCTGGAGAAGGCTCCAGAGAGACCTTATAGGACCTTCCAGTACCTGAATGGGGCCTAAAAGAAAGGAGAGGGGCTGTTTACAAGTGCATGTAGTGATAGGACAAGGGGAAATGGCCTTAAGATGAAAGAGGACAGATATTAGGGAGAAATTCTTTATTGTGTAAGCACAAAGACACTGGAACAGGTTTCCCAGAGAAGCTGCAGATGCCCCATCCCTAGAAGGGCTCCAGGCCAGGCTGGATGGGGGTTTGAGCAACCTGATCTAGTGGAAGCTGTCCTTGCCTATGCCAGAGGGGCTACAACTAGCTGATCTTTAAGGTCCTTTCTAACCCAGGGCATTCTGTGATTCTACGGTCTTAACAGAAAATGAAGTATTTTTAAAAACCCATTATCTTACCTTGGCATCTGATTGTGGCAGTGTCTCTATTCCTTGGAACATTAGCTTGTTGTGACACTTGGTAGAAAAGAAAACAAAACACTAAGAAAGTTTGTTTACTCTTCTCTTTTGTAAGAACAAAACACAATTCTTAGAAATTTAAACATAGCTTTTTAAATATAGGAACAAAAGAATTTTAACATGGATCCTACCACATCCCTTATACCCTAACCCAGAAGAGCAAATTAAGAAATACTTTGAAATTATAGCACAGTAAAGTAGAACTTAGTTAAATCTGAAGAGTAGCATCTAAAGAAAGATGTATCATTTGAGTAAAAAGGCAAGTTATGAGGGAAAAGTTCATATGGGGAAAGGCATTGAACAGATGAAGAACAGGAGAAACTGGGAAGAGTCATGGACAAGGGTGAACAGGGAAGCTGCTGAGAAGTTAACACACTTTCTGCAACTCTTCTGGCTCTCCAAACAGAGCAATCACATTATAATACACATTTTTAGTTTTAAATCATTTAAGGCAGTATACTGTACAGTTCAGAAGTGGTCTGATTTTTGGGAGTATACTACATCAGCTCTCATGACTGCAATGGCGTGTATATGCAGTCTGAAATTCAGGCCAGCACTAATATCCAAGGCATAAACAAGAGACATCTGTTAAACTCTCTTTTTTTCTAACTGTCACCAATTTAACCTGCCCCATGACAAGGCAAGATGTATTCCACTAAGCAGCAGAACTACTAAGTAGTACTTTGGAAACCTTGCTGTTAATGTTTGGATACCAGAACATTATATAGGATTTCACCCACAAAAACTGCTCATGATGACACACAACCAGTGGAAACACTGCATGTAACCATATAACTTAGGAACTAATTAAATGACTATTAGTTTAAACCTTTTGCCGAAACGTGAGTGCATCCAGGATGCAAAATCAAACTAATAAAAATCCTACTGTTTTCATCAACTTCCAAAAACAACATATCACTTCGTGTATTATCTTGGGCATGCTGGCAATGAGGTATAAGATATCAAATATTTTCAATTAAATTCAAAATAGTAAACATTCAAATTTCCGTTCTAATTTGAAAATTTCAAAGAAAGTTCAGGTCCTCTAAAGTGGCGCCAAACAAAAGTTCAGAAACTGAAATACAGAATTCTCTGCCACTTGCTACATGCGAACTTACCGAAATATTCAACAAGAAATAAAGTCCCATTAGTCTTTTTAAATCGAATTGTGTAAAATTATTGTACTGTGAGTTGTCTGTACTTTATTCTACTTAAAGAACTTTTACTTCAGTTTCTGGTATTTTAATGTTTTGAACCTACAACTCAAAACTCAAGCAAACAGCAAGTAAGTACCATAAAAAATTGAGTGAAGTGATTAAGACTCTGAAAATATACTTTAGAACACAACTTTTCATCAGATTCAGCAGAATCTTAAATGAAGAACAGTATTCCCTAAGAACTGATAGAAGTTTATCTATTCCGGAAATCCTGTAAGTAAAAATAACCAGCCCTAAAGTGTTATTTGTTAGCATGCTGCACCACATATTAAGAGAGAAATTTTAACCATGACAATGTAACTGTCAGTTTGCATAAGCGTAGGCAAACATCATTGTCCTCTGATAAAGCGGTGCTGCCGCTCGCCCGACCCCCCTCGGGGGGTGCCTCGTTCTGCCGGGCGGGCAGAGCAGCGCGTTCTTCCCGCCGCCGGTCCGGGCTCGGCTGGCTCAGTTCCAGAGCGGGAGAGCCCTCGGGATCGCACCCAGGGTCCGAGAAGCTCTCCGGTGTCACAGGCGCTGGAGAGAAAGGAGAGGCGGAGGGGCTCCTCGGTGGTGAAAAGCAGGGGTTTATTTCCCCCGCTCGGGAGCGAGGAGCGGGGGAGATCCGAAGAGCCAAGAGCGGGGTGTTACAGAGTATCTTATACCAGGGGAGAGGGGCGGGGGATACCTAGGAACACACCAACTGGGGTACAGCACGCAGGCAGACTGACAGCACATGAACCAGTAACAGTAGCAGGGCGAGGAGAGGGGCAGCAAGGAGCCAATGAGGAACTCTGCGGCAGAGAAGGTTCCGGTACACAATGCAGTGTGAGAAAAGCCAGCTAGACTGCAGGGACTAACATAATTCAAATAGGTAGGGAAAGTGATCTTTGAATCACCGCAACACTCCTCTGCCTCTCTCTCCTCCTATACTCCCTCTCCTCTAAGATCCAAAGTACCTGTACAATGGAATTCTATCTTTTGTGAGGCTAAAGAGAGAAGGGTCTCTGTATGCTGGTGCTACCGCAACATAAATAGATTGTTTAATTTTCCATAATTTTAACATACAGTCCCACACTAACTAAATCATAACATCAGCACATTGACACTACAAGGCATTCTTCACCCCTGCCAGCACTTCTACCTTTGACCTTTCTGAAGATCTTCTTTCCTTTTTTTTGTTTGTTTGTTTGTTTGTGGTTTTTTGGTTGGTTGGTTGTTGGTTTGGTTTTATTGAAGTGGTTTCTTTGGGGGGGGGTGGGGCAAGCATGTGGTGAATAAAATAATTCTGAAAAAGGTTTTTAATAAATCCAGTCTATCACTTATATTTGCGTACCTCTTCTATTTGCCGCCAAACACTCTCACATTCGTCCAAGATTTCTTCCTTGGCATCTACAGGACCAGCTGTGTTAGCGACTTGTGATAACCATTCAGCCTATTAACAAGCAAATAGAACAGTTATTGTGTAGTTCTACAATAATTGATACCGGTTACCAAATCATACCTGCCACTTCAGATCCACTACGTAACAGAATAAACTCCCTTAATCCAAAGCTTTTAGCTAACTCCCCTATAGTTCTAGAAAGCACTCAGCCATTAAGTAAAATCAGCTAACTATATGACTAAGTAAAATTAGAAGACACTAATAATTTACTTTTAAATTGAATGACAAAGTCCTAAATTTTCCTAACTGCTTTGATTATCTGCAATGGCTTTTTTATTTTCCAACAACTTTAATATAGAAACAATAAGAGAATCTCGCATCTACAAACCCCCACTTTACCTCCACATATCTGCAAAGTTTTTAAGCAGTTACTTCTGCTGTCGATAAATGTGCTAATCTATTTCTCTTTCATTTGAATTCAGAATATTTTTGATTAACAAACTAAGCATCCTCAAAGTTACTGGAAAAACAAACAAAAGAACCTGACAAATATACAGACGACCAAGGAAAGAGGGCACGTGGACAGCCAAAAGAAAAATCAACTCAAGTTAAATTAAAAACTTTGAGAAACTGTTGGGTCAGAAATAAACACATACAAATTCAGGAATTTAATCCTAGTTATCTCACTTAAGAGACATCTGAATGACAACAGCAATTAACAAGGGAAAAATAAGAAAGGCCAAAATTTTTTTCAAGGGAAAACAACCAACAGGCTAGATGTACCAGATGCAGGAAGCCCTTAAAAATACCTTAGTGGATCACTAAGCCCACCAAACACATAGGGATTAAACAGAAACATTAAAAATAAATAACAATATAAAGAAGATTTATACCTCTCTACCTTCTTAATGATGCACAAATTATTAACTCAATCTTTTGTTCTTTTTCAGAACAAGAACACAGCATCAGAGAAAATTATGTCACAAACCTGATTTAAAAGGAGTGAAATATTCAACTAGTACTTCCAAAGTTCAAGTACCTCATAGGAAAGTAGATGAGGAAAGAAAATCAGAACATCTCACTGAATGCTGGAATTACACTAGAGAATTCATAGGTAGCCAATACTTCTAAGTCCTCCTGGCAAATTCGTTGCCTCAATAATTAAAGTGGAACACTATAAAATCTAGGTTACCATGATCTTGTAAAAACTAATGAGCATAGTTTTTGAAAAGGAAAACCATTATCTCCTTAAGAGTCTTGGAATGTGTCCATAATATAAAACAGAACCAGTTCATATAATTTATTAAGACTTCTGAAATGCCTCCAGCAAAGACTACCTAGACTAAGCAGTCTCTTTTTGTTTTTTCGAAATGTTTTTTCTCAGACAAAAAAGTGTTAAGGAGACAAACAAAGAGGGTCTGAGGGGACAGTGGAGAGGAAGAAGAATAAAAGGAGAGAGAGAAAAAGAACCCTATGCTTTGGAAATTTGAAAGGGGTCTAGGGGAGGGATAAAAAACTACTCCCCTCGTGTCCCCTGCAATAATACAATTTGTCACCATTAAAGCATTATATGAAATAAAACTCTGAAGAGAAAGCCAAAAAAACTCTATAATACAAAAATGATTAAATGATTCTGTTGTTGTTGACATTAAATTTCCAGATCGATTTCTTACAACATTTTGAAATGTACATATTGTGAGACATAACAGGGCTATCACTAGCCAAACTGACTTGCAGTCTTTAATGCTGTGCTCTTAACTACCTTACACAGTACACACACTGAAGCATCACTTTCGGATGTTACTTTCTTGTAGCTTGCAGTTTTCCCTACTTCAGATATGGTTAAGTTACATTTCTATTTTCACACCATACCTGAAAACTGAAGGCTTTTTTGGCATTAATACTAATGTCTTCTGGTTTCAACAGGTTATTCCTTCTTACCTTGGTTTAGGACTACATAATTAGGTAAAAAATACATGCACAACCAAGTGTAGGCTCTGTGCTAGCCAAGGCTTTATGAAAAAATCACAGAATCAGTCAGGTTGGAAGGAACCACAGTGGGTCATCTTGTCCAACCCCTCTGCTCAAGCAGGGTCATCCCAGAGCACATGGGACAGGATTGTGTCCAGATGATGCTTGAGTATCTCCAGCGAGGGAGACTCCATACCCTCTTCAGGCAACCTGTTCCAGTGCTCGGTCACCTGCACAGTAAAGAATTTCTTCCTCATGTTCAGGTGGAACTTCCTGGGCACCAATTTCTGCCCATTGCATCTTGTTCTATTGCTCAGAACCACCGAAAACAGCCTGAATCCATCATCTTGGCACTGTCCCTTCATAAACTTATACACACTACGAGGGCCAAATGCCTCATGTGACCAAACACAAAACGACCAACTGCGGGAAGACGGTGAGGGAGGAGAGAGTAAAGTGACAGCAGGTCTGTGAAAGAGGCACGAAGGTACCTTAGGAAGCAAAACATCGGCAAGTTACAAACAACATCGCAAAAGCGGAGAGACGCGGAGCCGCCGCACCCCCGACGCGAACCCCGGCACCACAACGGCGGGAGGACGTGAGGCGGGACATCCCCGCTCACAGGCGAGGGACGAACGTCGCCCCTTCCCAGCCGAGAAGCCCCCCCTGCAAAGCAGCCCCGCGGCCGCAGCGGCCGAAAGCCCCTCCCGGCGCCGAGGGGCCGGAGCGCCGGGGTTTCCCCGAGCGCCGGGGTCCCCCCGAGCGCCGAGACCCGCCCGGGCGCTCCCGCGGCCCGCTCCCGCCCGTTACTACCATGGCTGCTTCGCGCCTTCTGCTCCGCGCCGCTAACGTCACGCGCAGAGCGCCCGGCGCGGCGCGGTGACGTCGCACGATGGCGGCCGCCGAGCCCGAGCGCAAGCGAAAGCAGCCGGAGGCGGAGGCGGGCGGCGGCGATCCGGCGGCGGCGGACGAGGAGGATGAGGAGGAGCGCTGGGTCGGGCCGCTCCCGGGGGAGGCCGCGCAGGCGAAGAAGAGGAGAGGTAAGGGGAGGAGCGGGGCGCCGCCCCGACTGGGGTCGGGGTGGTGGGATCGCCTCCAGGCCCCGCCGGGCGGGAGCGGCCGCGGGGTGAGGGCAGCTATCGGCAGCCCGGATCCTGGAGCCGTGTCTCGTATGTAAGATGAGCGCGCTGCGGGGAAGCCCTTCGGGTGCGCAGTTACAGGGCGAGGGTGTCAGGTGCTGAGACAGTTGTGGCCGTTCAGCCTGGAGAAGAGAGGATTGCATCGAGACCTCAGGGCAACCTTACAGCATCTAAAGGGGCTTACAAGGAAGCCGGAGAGGGACTCCTCGACAGGAACTGTAGTGATAGCACCAAGAGTAATTGGTGCAAACTGAAAGAGGGGAATTTCAGGTTAGCTATAAGGAAAAAATTCTGTGCTGTGAGGTACTGGCACAGGTTGCCCAGCGGTTTTTTTGGGTGCCCCGACCCTGGCAGTGTTCAAAGCCAGGTTGAATAAGGCTTTGAGCAACTTGGTGTAGTAGGAAGTGGCTTGGGACTAGATGGTATTTAAGGCTTATTCTAACCCCTTAACGTTCTATGATTGTATGACTTTTGCTTCCTCTGGAGGACACTTTCAGGCTAAGAGCCCTGCCGTGCAGGCCGAAGCTGTGCCGTTTACGGCTGTGGAGTTAATCCATCTTTCAGACCTAAGCTGGAGGAGCAGGGGAAGCCTCTAGGCACGTGGTTTTGATGTGTGCAGCAACTCCCAGCTCTCTGGGTATCACTTTAAAGTAAATGTGACTTTAACAGTGTTCAGCAGGAGTAAACATGCAAGTTCAGTAAAAAATGCCGTTGCACAGGTGTTAACAAGTAGGATCTAAAAATCAGCCAAAACTCAAAATCAGATTATTTTACGTCAGCCAGTTAAACAATGAAATTGGCGGATACCAGCACTTAGAATTTAGGCTACAAGACCTGTGTGGGACCACAAATCTCATAGAAACAACAGGGTTGCACATGGTTTTAGGATGAAATGAGGTTCAGATGACCTTCTGTTTTCTGGCAGTAACTTAAAAAATGTTAATTGACTCTGTTTTTTTAAAGCATTAAGACAGTTACAGTAACAGTTGCTTTAAAAGGGAAGAGCAATATGAGTTAAAGCAGCATTTGAGTGGCTCTAGTCAACAGAAAATGTGTAAGTCTGAGCGCAAGGCCCGAGCTAAAAGACCTTTAATTATATTTGCACAAAATCCTGCATATTTTTGACTAAAATACGAGTAGGCAATACAAGGATAAGTAAAAGAGAACAGAAGTTAGACGTAACTTTATGAAAAGAAAAAAAAATTCAAGTTTTTCTTCTTATTCTGTGTAGTTCTTGAATTCGAACACGTTTATCTTGAAAATCTGCCATCGGCTTCAATGTATGAACGCAGTTACATGCACAGAGATGTTATTACACACGTAGCATGTACGAAGTAAGTATGTTTTTTTTCCATTGTGTTTCTTCATCTGGGGTGTATTTTTGTGTATGCTAACAAGTTTTCATTGTAGAAGTTTTATAATGGAAAGTTACAGTGGCCTCAGGTGGTATTTTAAGGGTGGTGGAGTTTTTTTAAAAAACTAAGTGGCTTACCTTGAAGCAAGATGAAAGTTGCTTGTGTAGACTAAAGGAGGGTCTTAAAATCCTTCTTAAAATGTGCAGGAAATACAGGAATAAGATTGATTGACTGCCTGTAAAAAAATACCATTCACCAGCACTGCAGAAATCACATACACACACACACAGACAGATAGTAACTACCGTGAAACCAGACTTAAAATAGGAGTTATATTTACATATTCAGAAAAGATAATGTTATATATTTCTTCAGTTTAGGCTATGATTTCTCCTAGATTAATCCAGAATGCGCTCAAATACCTGCTTTGTTTTTCCAGGAGTTACAGTACCCATTCAGACAGACTGTCACAGTAATTTCTTGAGATTTCATTCTCTGCACGGTGTTAATTCTAGTGCAGATTACTGCCCAGTGGGAAAGTGCATAATGTGTGCATCTGTTTTCTTGTTTTTATTTTTGTTTTGTAATTGTAGGACAGATTTTATCATAACAGCCAGTCATGATGGACATGTAAAATTCTGGAAGAAAATAGAAGAAGGGATTGAGTTTGTTAAACACTTCCGAAGTCACTTGGGTGAGAAGTTGCTCTTTCTTATCTAAAAGACCTCACTTTGTCCTATCCCTTGCTCTTTGTTGTTTGGAGAGAGAGTGCAAATAGAGAAAGAGATTCTGGGGTTCCTTTAGTGCAGTCAGAGGTTAAATTATATCCCTTTTATTCCTCTGTCCTGTTACATTTTGCTGTGAAGCTCTAGTAGGGATAGCATGAGAATGAAACATGTGGGACTTTGCTTGCACAGATCCCCTACAGCCTTTGCACTGCCTTGTGCCCTGCCTGTGGGGAGAACCTCTGGGACATAAGTGAACAAGATACACAAAAGTGTTCATAAAATCCATAGAAGTTTAAAAATATGTTGCTTTAAATAAGGGTATCTCAATCTTTTTTTTTTTTTTCCTTGCAGTGTGGAAAAAAGTGCTTATTTTCATCTGAAATTACTGTAACTGTGGAGTATATTCTGCATTATTGTTGTAATTATCAAATGAATTGCAATGAAGAGAAACTTTATCACAATTTTCTGAGCTAATAAGTACACAAAGCTTTTCAGCACTGTGCTAAACATTAAATAGGCTGGACAGAAAATTAGGTTTTCAATGGTATTACAAATTATGATATGCCAGAAAGAAAAGAATCCAGTTTGACATGCAGAATGTTACAGCAAGAAAAATATTTAATAATAGGTAGTAAAAGCACTGTTTCCTTTTAGAGTTACAAGAAGTACTAAAGTAGGTTTTTGATCTTAACTATCAGCTTCTTATTATGTATAGAAGCAAAATGTGAGAACAAAACCTGCCATGCAAAAATCAGCATTGTGAGAAATTTAGGGAAGGCTCAAGAGTAATTCTGAGTATTGTGGGTGTAATAGTCTTATAGAGTTCTGCTGCTTTTACCCTGTTGAGAGATGCAAGCTGAGGAGCACATCATGTTTACCCCATCATAATGTTCTCAATTTTCTAAAATCTACATTTTAAACTAAACTAATTGCAATTATAATCTTTTACGTATGTTTTTGGTAAATTGTTCATTATCACATACCTGGGTCTGAACACTGATAGGGTGTAAAGTGTTGTTTTGTGAATTTTTTTTTTTTTAATAATATTTTATTGAAGTCAGGTAGGGTTTTAACTGAAAAAAGTGACAAAACAGTTGGGAAACAGGTTTAAGCTTCTGTAGGTTTTCCCTATGTAATACTGAAATGAAGGTTGTCCTTTCCCATTTCTTAATAGTATCTCAACTTAATTCACAGGTGTTATTGAGAGTATTGCTGTTAGTTCAGAGGGGGCATTATTCTGTTCAGTTGGAGATGACAAAGCAATGAAGGTGTTTGATGTAGTCAACTTTGACATGATCAACATGCTGAAACTTGGGTAAGTTACTTAGTTCTTGGAAGTGTTCATTTGGGATTAGCAGTGGGGGTTGTTTTGTTAAGAGATAAGTCAGTAATTTGGAGTTCTTGAGTTGTTCCCCTTCCCCATGCCCCAGCCAGATGAAGCTGAGTAAATTGCATTATCTGAAATGAATCCAGTGGCTGGAGAATTCTGAGGATGAGAGGCAATGGGCTGGAGAATTCCGCCTGACTGAATAGAAAAAATAATGACTGCAGCAGTAGGAGAGAGGAGTAGGAAAGGCGCTTCCTCGGTGTTAAATATTGTGCACAAAGATCTGGTGTTTCTTCAAATATTTAGCTAGGCATAATTTCTTTCTGTTGTTTGGCACTGAATTTAAAAATTACAGTCCACTAGTAGTTCCATTAGAGAAGGGATTTGGCCTTGTATGTATTGTCTCATTTGTTGTCATGGGGATACAATGTCCTTCTTCCCCTAGAAGCAATATTGTTGTTTTCTTTGGTCTTGCAGCATTTCTGTAGTTATAGAGTATGCAGCTAAAGAATCTGGGAGAAACAGGAATGGATGTTACTGGAATTATAACAATACCAGAGAAAAACAAGCCCCACACTGTTAAAAAGGCAGATTTGAAGTGCTGGAGGATCAATGAATGCTGCATCAAGGACAGTAGAAATACTGATTTTTCCACGAGCCTTTTAGAATTGGAGAACATATTCTTCATAGTCTACTATGTATTGGTTAATTTTGAAACTGAATAGAAGTATAAAGTCAGGGAAAAAAGCTTTTACATAGGAACATCTAATAAAAGCTTATGCTGTCTGCTTTGCTATTTACAGTTTTAGTATTGTCCTCCAGATAACGTACTTCACCTATAGGAATTGATTCCCTCTTGGCTGGCTGTTCTGGAAAAATTCCAGTTAGGCTTAATCTTTTGGTTTTGCTGTAATTTTTGACTTAGCAGCTCTATACTGTTACTACATAATTGGTAAAATTATAGAAAAATGAAAATAATGTTCAAAAAAAGCGCCTCTGATCTGCAGAGCTTTCCAGTTCTAACTAATCTATACACCATGGCTCTTTGCAAATCCCCATGCTTTATGCTTCATGAGTGATCTGGAGAAGGTTGGCTATTTCTGCAGAGACTTCATATTTATTTATTTGATCCTGTTCTTTCTAATCAACCTGAGACAAAGTGTTTGTTTCTCTTTACCAACAGGCATTGAAAATCCAAATTATTAGTGTCTGTCATAATGTCAGAATATCATCAGTCCATCGGCATCTGTTAGTTTGATTTGCAGAAGGATACTGAAACATGAGTTTCAGTATCATTCGGCTGTATCATTTTTTTGATGTTTGCCGTTTTGTTTGAGTTCTAGTTTTCAGAATCTTTGCTTACAGACTTTAAAACGGACATAACTTATATAATTGACTGTATCTCTGAGTTGTTTCATTTGTAGGTTATGCTTTTGCAAGTAGCAAATGAGTTCCTTCTTAAATGCATTCACAACCTTTATTGAATATAGGGGGATTGTCTTAACTTTGTTTATATCACTTCTTGGGGTTCTTGTGGATTTGCGGGTTTTTAGGTGGCAAGATCTAGTTGAACTTTTCCATAAGTGTACGGCAGAGGTGCAGTTGTCTTCATTTCTATTGAGTCATTACTCACTTAACAGATGGCAGAGAAATGGTATTGACTCATATAAGCTGAGTATTATTCATTAATGCTACTTAGGCTTTTTATCTGGATTTCTGTCCATATTCCTCCTTTTTACCCACCTTCTACTTAGACTATCACAGCCTCTTTATGAAACAGTATGGAAGCAACAGAAATTGATAGTCATCCACTGAATGGTATTTCTTGGTAAAGCCTGTCTATAATATGCTGAATATTAGCAAGATATGTATTAGCAAAACTAGTAAATAAAGTTTAAAATTTGCTTCTGATGTTTCATTTCAAGTTTAAAGCATAACTTGACTCCTATCTAATTAAAACCATTCCTTATTTTTTAATTTGTTTTCCTTTCTACTCTTTGTTGCAGCTACCACCCTGGCCAATGTGAATGGGTATATTGCCCTGGAGATGCCATATCTTCTGTTGCAACATCTGAGAAAAGCACAGGAAAAATATTCATATATGATGGACGAGGAAATAACCAGCCACTTCATGTTTTTGATAAACTCCATATGTCCCCACTTACTCAGATACGCCTGAACCCTGTCTACAAAGTAGTTGTGTCTTCTGACAAGTCCGGAATGATCGAGTACTGGACTGGTACTCCTCATGAATATAAATTTCCCAAGAATGTGAACTGGGAGTATAAAACAGATACTGATCTATATGAATTTGCTAAATGCAAGGCTTACCCATCCAGTATAAGTTTTTCACCTGATGGCAAGAAAATGGCTACTCTTGGGTCTGACAGAAAAGTTAGAATTTTTCGTTTTCTGACGGGAAAGCTCATGAGAGTCTTTGACGAATCTCTGAGTGTGAGTTTTGTCTTGTTTCTGCTTATTTGAAATGTTTTCTCCACTTACTTGAATTTTTTTGCCAGCGCATTTACCTAAGCTATCATTTATTTCTAAAGGCAAGCCTCCTTCCTATATTTCTCCTGCAAAAAAGGCCTTCTGTGTTCTCTTGCTTGCCTCTTGGATTGCTTTGCCTCAAAATGAATTCTTACTGATTTATGTTACCTACATAGTGAAACAGAGTTGTTGATTTTCATTTGTGTTTTCATGCTGCTAGATTACATTTTACTAGAAAGCAATTGTGGAAAATGCCCATTGCAAGTAACATCATAATAATGAATTAAATTTGCCATCTTCTAAGGAATTTGTTAGACAACTGCACACTTTCATGTGCTTAAGCCTAGTCCTGCAACATGCCTATTGTATCATTTAAATAAAGAGAGTATTACTTGTATTTATTTAAATTCTTCAGTTAAGTGTGAGTGGAGTAATCTCCCTTGAATTCGGTGTTTTCTAATCATGTGAATCAGTATTTTACTGGATAAAAAATTTAAAAGATGTTAATGTAGTACTGCTGGGGTTTTTGTTGTAGATGTTTACTGAACTTCAGCAGATGAGACAGCAGCTGCCTGACATGGAGTTTGGCCGACGTATGGCAGTTGAGCGTGAGCTGGAGAAAGTGGATGCAGTCAGATTAATTAATATAATTTTTGATGAAACTGGACACTTTGTTCTCTATGGAACAATGTTGGGCATTAAGGTCATAAATGTAGAGACTAACAGGTAAGTTCCAGTGACACACATTGAGATAAATTTCTGTTTTAAAGTCTTTATTCAGTCAAATTTAGAGTATATTTAAAATTTGCTATGACTGTGGAGGTGTCTAATCTTTCTGTGTTGTTACTTGAGAGCCTTACATTAGACTGTAGAGAAGGTACTCCCACTCTTTCTGAATAGTTGTTGCAGATTAAAGCTTAGACAAATGAGGAGAAAACATGGCAAGCACATGTGTATTGAAAATGTGTAATTAATCAATAATCTCTGCCTAACTGGGTGGGATAATGTAAAGTAAAGGTGGATCATTTAGTTGGGATTTAATTACAGAAGGAGGCTGACTGGTAAATTAAGGTAGCAAGTTTTGAGTAGGGAAACATCATGAAAACGATTAGTAAGTAATGATTTTGAGAGGATTTTGGAATTTTGCTCCGAGTCTTAACAGAAAGGACACATTCTCTGACTGTGAGCAGCTGAAGGTTACACCTGTTTTCATCTTGTACTTCAGGTGTATTCGTATCTTGGGAAAACAAGAGAACATCAGAATGATGCAACTGGCTTTGTTCCAAGGAGTAGCAAAGAAACATCGTGCTGCAATCACTATAGAGATGAAGGCATCTGAAAATCCTGTTCTTCAGAATATTCAGGCAGATCCAACAGTAATCTGCACAGCTTTTAAAAAAAACAGGTTTTACATGGTATGTGTGGTTTCTATTTAAATAGCTCCATTCTTGTATTGATGTTTTCTCTAAATTATTTTTTGTTTTTCTCCTTGCACCTTTCTAGTGCTTTTTGTCTGGGGTAGTTGCAAACGCAGCTTTTACAAAGAAGTCCCTTTATATTGCAAGTATATTCTAGAATTTTTATCTTGATCTATACGGTAGCTAGCAACAGCTACAATTTTTTCATAAATTTTTATTCCCCCAAGAAGATGATATCCTTTTGTTCTTGTTGAAAAAAAAAACTAAGTAAGAAAATTTAAAAAAAACCTAACCAGATCTTATAAAGAAACATTAATTAACTGTGTGCATAAAAAATATAATAGAAAAAAATTTCAGACCAGAATCAGGACTTGGTAACACTAAGGACATTATCGGCAACCAAGAAAGTCAGGAGTCATCTTCCTGTTCACGGTTTGGTTTTTAGGTGAGATGGAACTAAACAGACAAGCAATTTCAGAGTGGTTAGTAGCTGATTTGAGAGGTCATAGCCATAGAGGTTAGAGAGTGGTCTGTCTGTTATGCCTTAAATTTGCTGGGTTTCTGTCGTTTTATATTAATACAGTATTGGAATAAAAGGATTTATTTTAACTTTGTAGCACAACTACAAAGCACAACTAAACCTTTTGGCATAAAACCTGCCAATTTTGTTTGAGTACAGCAGAACAGCCTGGTATTCTCCACCATATTTTAAAGAAAAGATGCTGAACTAGTGCAGACTCCTGTTGTAAAGGGGAAAGTTTAAAGATAACAGATTATTAAAAGTTACTTGGATTTGCACGTAGGTTTACTGGAATTTGTGACTGTGGAAATGCTGGTAACACAACACAAGTGCAAGGATAGACTGTCTGTGAATTGTCTTTGTACATTTCAAATTGAATTGGGTTTTCAGCAGGTTGAATAATGAAATTGATGTGTTGGGTGCAGAGCAGCGTGTATTTTAAGAGGAAAAAAGGAAAAAGCTGTTAACCTTCTGGTTTTTTGTGCTTCAGTTTACTAAACGTGAACCAGAAGACACGAAGAGTGCAGATTCTGACAGAGATGTATTTAATGAGAAACCTTCTAAAGAAGAGGTCATGGCAGCCACTCAGGCAGAAGGTCCCAAAAGAGTGTCAGACAGTGCCATCATCCACACAAGCATGGGAGATATTCATATCAAGCTTTTTCCTGTTGAGTATGTATTTGCTGTTTTTTCTGTTAATTTTGGTTTTGTTGCTTTCTTCTGTCCCTTGTGGTTGCAGTATCCAAGACTTATCTCATGCTAGAAATAATTACTTTCTTTCCTTCTTTCTACTGTGTTTGTTTCCTGACAGTTTCTTAATACGCCAAGGTAGGAATGTGACTCTTGACAAACACAAATAAAGTAGGGTAAAATAACAGGCTGGAGTTTTTGAAATTGTATTTGAGTTTATTTAGTTACTGGTTCAGGGAGAGTACTCCTTTCTTAACTTTTGTTCTTGGACAGGTCATGATACTCTTCTATGTAAGCTCTGTATTGTAAGGCAGTGCTGTTTGCATAGATCTTGAAAAAGAATGATGATGTTGGCAGCAGTAGTAGATTTGGCAGCAGGTCTGTGCAAGCCAGAAGAATTGTAGTTGCAACTTCCAAATTGGCCAGTGTACTACATTTCGTTATTTCAGCCTCTTTAAAAGCAATATAGCATTTATACCAGCATATAATATTAGTGTTGTGTATATCCAAAACCAGGCATAGAATTTAAAAGTTTTATGCATGACAATTGCTAAAATTAGTGTCATCCTCTCTCCTTTGTGATGCAAAATTTGCAAATACTCTGTTATTTAACAGGACATTTATATAATATATTGCTACACATAGAAACCTAAATCATGTGGATGTACATGCTTCTCCAAAAACAAATTCATTTTTGGTCATATGCACAGGTAAGGCAACCTCAATTTTACCCTGTGGGACTACCGGACTTTTACTGCAGTCTTCACCAGTGTTTTCCTTGCATCAGGCTCTAGTTTCTGGAATTCATAATTATAGCATATAGGTTGCAGTAATGGTACAGCTCTTGCCAGTCAGTGACAGGCCAAGCTACATTATTTCTTTTTTTTTTTAAATTGTTATGCTAGTCATATCTGCATGCACAGTATTGCAGGGTGCTTCACTGCAATGTTTTGTATGCAATTTTAAATACAGTATTACCAGGGTTGGTTTTTGTTAGGTTTGTCCTTTCTTCTTGTGGTATTTTCTCCCAGCTGAGCTTTAATTTAAAATCTCTTTAATGTGATTAAAACTTTAAAGAAGAGCATATAGGATATGGCTCTGTACGCCCTTGAATTCTTTGGTCATTTTGTTGTGAAATTAAGTTGTGAATAACTATGTACTGCTCAGCAAGAACTGGGACTATAATTTAGTCTGTTCCATTAGTAATGCCACTGGTGCTCTTTTTCACAAGATAGCTTAGAGTGTCACTAAAACCCAAGCTAATGTTCGTTTTCACAGTTCGAGTAGAGTAACTCTACTAGCTGTGGACGCAGCTTGTCCATTTTCTCCTTACTGGGAAAATGTGTGACTGTGTAAACCTGTCAGTGTAGATCTTCTCTGGCTACTAATTGTTTTTATAATAGCAGAAGACCTATTGTAAAAAAATTTCACTTTGGTAATAACTCTCAGAAGTAAAAAATTAAATCACAAAGGTGAAGTGGTTGGCCGTTTTTTTTCCATCAACAGTAAGATTCCATCTCTTCACCAAACAATGTTGGTGAGTAGTTTCAAAGAATAACTGACTCTACTGACTGCAAGTTCTATAGTAATAAAACATTTTAATTTTACATTTTTACTTCTTGCATGCAACACTCAAGACTTTTGCATGTATATCTTTAAAAAGCGTAGAGGCAAAAGAGTGAACAACTTTCTGCTTATGGAGCAAACAGTTTATCACTCACAAAATGAGTAGTTCAGATAGAAAGCTGGGGAACCTATAGTCAGTGGTGCCTTGAACTAGGCCTTGAGGAAACAGATTTGGTTTCTGGCTCTCATGGTTTAACCCCAGCCAGCAGCTAGGCCCCCCAGAACCACTCACTCATATCCCCCTTGGTTGAATGGGAGAGCACTGGAAGAGGAAGAGTGAGAACACTTGTGAGTTCAGGTACAGACAGTTTAATAGGAAAAGCAAAAGCTGTACACCAAGCAAAGCAAAACAAGGAACAGGCAGATGCTCCACTCTCTCCAAGAAAACGGCTCCGTCACATGTAGTGGGTACTTGGAAAGGCAAATAACCAGTACTCTGCATGTCCCCTGCTTTTTCCCTCAGCTTCTGTGTGCTGAACATGATGCCATATGTGGAACGGAGCATCTCTGTGGTCAGCTGGGTTCAGATGTCTCAGTTGTTAGGCCCCTGCTCAACTCCTTCTACAGCCCCAGCCTCCTCACTGGTGGGATGGGGTGAGGAGCAGAAAAGGCCTTGAGAGTGCATAAGAGTACATGCTCAGCAACAGCTAGAACATCCCTGTATAATCAGCACTGCTGCTACCTTTCTGTGTAATCATGCAGCTTTGTACTTCTCAAGCTTTTTGCTTTCAGCTCTGGGTTTGAGGAGGTGGAGATTTGTTTTTTCCTTATTTGGTGAAGTCCCTTCCTACAGAGTGCTGAAACGCTGCACAGCACAACAGGGTCTTAGTCCCAGCTGAAATATTTATGGCCTTGTCACCAGACAAATATTATTGTAGCCTGTGTTTTCTGTTACATGACTTTAGGTGCCCCAAAACAGTGGAAAACTTCTGTGTGCACAGCAGGAATGGTTACTACAATGGACACATAATTCACCGTATCATCAAGGTAACTTGCAACATATTAATTTTTTGTTAATTTAGGTAATATACTATGGTGGTCAGTCCTCTGTTAACACTTCCATTTCCCTTTTGCGCACAGGGTTGTTGGAGTGGCTTTAGAGTTCCTTGTAAATTCTGAACAACTCTGATGTTCTAAACAGCTTTAGCACTTACTAAAGTTGTAGTAGTTGTTCTGCAAGTGATAATTTAGCAGCAAACTGAAAATTGAAAGATCAGTTCAGTTATCCTGCTTGAATTAAAACTTTGCTTCATGTCAGAAGGCCTTTCTTGTAAGGCTTCTTATTTCTGTGACACCAGAATCAAGGGATAGAGCCTAAGAATTTGCAACAGGAACAGATAGTCAGGTTTCCGTCTTTCACTAGCAGGAGTAGTGAGTAACCTTGCTTTTTCACAAGTACTTGATAGACACTTAAAAAGGCCTTAAATGCTTTCTCCTTTACACACAACATTTTAATACATTTTGTTGAAAGGTTTGAAGTAAGCTTGAAAAAATGTCACCTAGCATATAACACTTCTGGTTATTTATTCTATGCAATAATGTGATAACATATAATTTCTGTGCAGGGTTTCATGATTCAGACTGGTGACCCAACTGGAACAGGAATGGGAGGTGAAAGTATTTGGGGAGGAGAGTTTGAAGACGAGTTTCATTCAACTTTACGCCATGACAGACCGTACACACTCAGCATGGCTAATGCAGGACCAAATACCAATGGATCCCAGTTTTTTATAACAGTAGTACCAACTGTAAGTAATATTAAAGGCTCAATTTAAGGCCTGAGAGGCTACCTAGATAGTAAAAAATCAACTTTTTTTCTCATGGAAAAAAGAACACACTAGTACTTACTTTGCAAATAAATGATGCACACGATGTGTACTGTGTAGGCTTCACTGAAACTGTCCCTTAAGATAGAAATACTTTTCCATCAGTTGTGATCAAGAAGCCTTTTGCCTTTAAATGGAGTGAGGGTGGTATAAAATTCCTAGGTATGTTTGCACTTATGCATTACTAGAGTATCTTACGTTAATAATAGTGGTTTAAACTTGATGGAAACCTGGGTATTGCTTAGATTGTTCGGGGTTTGGATATGGTGCCAGGATGTCTGTCTAATATTGCCTAATTGTAGCTGTACAAAAAGCCACTGTTCAGGTTTGAAAATTTAATTTGATCTATGTATAAGTTCAGAGCCAACAACAGAAATTTTGGTATGAGAATCTAAGAGATGAAAACCAATTCCTTAAAAGTAACACTTACAAAAACTGCATTCTTATAGCACTTCAAAGTCATTAAAAAAACATCCATCTACCATAGTTCTGAGGTTTATTAAGTTGTATCAGGGCCTATATTCAAATTGGGCATACTATATGAGTATTGAATTGGGTAGTATTCTGGACTGGCACTTAAAATTCCTCTATGAAAATACCATGAAATAGAGAGACTGAAATGACATTTCTGTGATCTGAGAATACACTTTAAAATAAACTATACAATGCTGCTGCACTGGTAGAACTTCTGTAGTACTTTAAGAAAGCAATTGAAAAGGTAAGTTCAAATGTATATGAATATGTGCTAGCTGCATTCTAGTATTAATTTGCATGCTGATATTTACATGGTGTTAGGTTCCATAGTCTGGACACACAAAATGCATCCATGTACACTTACTGTCTTTTTGTTTTGGTACCTAACCTACATGCTGCTTTCTATTTTAATATGCTTTTCTCTTTTCTCCTTCTGTGCTCTCAAACAGCCATGGCTCGACAACAAGCACAGTGTGTTTGGACGGGTGACTAAAGGAATGGAAGTTGTTCAGAGAATCTCAAACGTCAAAGTCAATCCCAAGACTGACAAACCCTATGAGGATATCAGCATCATTAATATAACAGTGAAGTAAGGAAGGCATTAAAGGTTCCAGCTTAAGCAGAAAAAAACTGATCATGTGGGACCCAGGAAGGGAACTAGGAAGAAGAAACATTTTTGATAGTTCCTAGATATAGTAAGTACCAGAACAGAGCAATCACCAATTCTACTGTTTTTAATGTACCTAAAGTGCCCTAATTCTGTATTTCTGGTAACTTTGTATTTTAAAATAAAAACATCTGCATGTTTCTTAGAAAGTCTGCTGTCTTTCTTGCATCTCTTCTATGCAAAATTAAAGATAAAAACCGCCACCACTATCTCATGGTAGTGTTTGTAACTTTTTCACATTTATTTGTCTCTTTCATATTTATTAATCCATTTCACAGCACTGAAATCTTTGACAAAGGAAAAGGTTAGAAGTACTAAGTTGGGTGAACTTCTCAATCCTTTGTACACGTATCAAAAATTAGATTGTTATGATACTGTTTGCTATGAAAAGCAAACAATGTAATCTACCTCTGTTCTTTAAAAATAGTTGTGTATATGTTTTCTCTGTCCAAGAGCAGTGATCAACTCTTAAAATGCCAGTGTATGAAGTCCTGTTCAATTTGCTTGGTATTTCCAGTGATTTTTTTCTTTCAGCTTTTGCTTTCTCTTTATTTTAGCCTAGTGAGTCTTTTTTTCTGGCTTCAGTTTTAGCCAAAGTCCTACAAACATTACTACCTTTATTGAAATACTTAATTTATTTTAAACTATGATAATCATCTGAACTAAGCACTGCATTATTGCGATGTGGGTGTTGATGGAGACACTGCTGCTTGTCCCAGGGGGTACCCGTAGCTGGGGAACCCCCGGCGGTGCTTCTCGGCACCTCGCAGGCAGCGCTCTCACCGTGCGATGGGAACACGCAGCCACGCTCACGCTGAGCCGGGCTCAGGCGACACTGGAGGTGAATGAGAAAGAGGCGGCCCCTGTATGGAGCACCGAGGCTTATTTTACCCCGATGGTGTCCGAGAGGAGAAGGGGAGCACTTCCCTTTGGGATCCACTTATCAAGGGGTACAGGAGGGAGGCAGGGCATACAGGAACAACCAATGGGGATAAGGAGGGGGCAGAGTGGGGGCTGGATCACATCCTCTTAAGGGATAAACAGGGTGTCTGGCTGCTGGCCAGTCACACAGACTGAATCTCAATAGGGTCACAAGATCAATGGAGGAGGCCTTTCTCACTGAAATGAGGGGGCATCTTAACCTTTGGAGCCTGTCCACCAGCGGGCTCTGTCTGTATCTGGGCTTTTAGATCCCCCAGCCTGAACAGCTGCTGGTTCAGCCGATGCAACATTGCATCAGCTGTTTCTGATAGAGTTATAGAACAGAATCATAGCATCAGTAAGGCTGACAAAACCTGGTAAGGTCAGTAAGTCCAATCATTAACCCAGCAACACCACCATCTTCACCATTAAACCGTGTCCCCATGTACCACATCCATATGTTTTTTGAACACTTTCAGGGATGGTGACTCCGCCACTTCTCTGGGCACTACTCCAATACCTGACCCCATTTTGGAGAAGAAATTTTTCCTGATGTCCAAAGGTAATCTGAGACTATTTCCTCTTGTCCTGTCATTAGTTAACTGGGTGAAGAGACCAACACCCAGCTCACTACATCCACCTTTCAGGCAGCTGTAGAGAGTGATAAGGTCTCCCCTGCACCTCCTTCTCTCCTCAGCGGCTCCTCACAGGACTGGTGCTCCAGACCCTTCCCCAGTTCTGTTGCCCTGCTTTGGACCTGCTCCAGCCCCTCCATGTCCTTTCTGAATTGAGAGGCTCAGAACTGGACACAGGACTCAAGGTGTGGCCTCACCAGTGTTGAGTACAGGGGGAAAATCCCTGCCCTGCTCCTGCTGGCCACACTATTGCTGATCCAGGCCAGGATGCCATTGGCCTTCTTGGCCACCTGGGCACACCCTGGCTCATGTTCAGCTGCTGCCACCAGCACCCCCAGGTCCTTTCCAGCCACTCTGCCCCAGCCTGTGGCACTGCCTGGGGTTGTTGTGACCCAAGGGCAGGACCCGGCTCTGGGCCTTGTTGAACCTCCCACCATTGGCCTCAGCCCATGATCCAGCCTGTCCAGATCCCTCTGCAGAGCCTTCCTGCCCTCCAGCAGATCCACGCTGCCACCCAGCTTGGTGTCAGGCACGAGCTTAACTGAGGGTGCACCCGATCATCAATAAAGGTATTAAACTGAGCTCTGGGTACCACCACCTGTGACCAGCCACCAGCTGGATGTAACTCCACCACTCTCGGGGCCCAGCCATCCAGACAGTTTTTAGCCCATGAACTGTGCACCTGTCCAAGCCATGAGAAGCCGGTTTCTCCAGGGGAATGCAGTAGGAGACGGTGCCAAAGGCTTTAGTAAAGTCCAAGCAGACAACATCCACAGGCTTTTCTCATCCACTAAGCGTGTCACGCTGCCATAGAAACAGATCAAGTTGGTCAAGCAGGACTGGCATTTCACAAAACCATGCTGGCTGGGCCCCAAAACCCTGATTGTTTTGCACCTGATGCTACTCAGGATGAGCTGCTCCATGATCTTCCCTGGCACCAAGGGAAGGCTGATGTGCAGCTCCCTAGATCCATCTTCTGACCCTTCTTGTAGATAGGTGTTAAGAGTTGCCAATTTGTAGTCACCTCCCCATCACCCAGAACTATTGGTAAATGATTTAAAGTGTCTTCCTGGTGTCTTAAAATTATTTTATAGCTCTCCCAACCAGTTTTCTCAGTAACCTTGGTGGATCCCATCTGGTCCCACAGACTTGCAGCTAAGTGGTCTAGCAAGTACTGACCATTTCTTCCTGAATTATGAGGCCTTCATTTTGCTTGCTCCTCATCCCTGTCTTCCAGTTCAGGGGACTGGATACCCTGAGGATAACTGGTCTTACTGTTAAAAACTGAGACAAAGAAGGCATGAAGTACTTCAGCTTTTTCTTTATCCTTTGTCACTGTTTCCCCCTGCATGCACTAAAGGATGGAGAGTCTCATCAGCCCTCATTTTGTTGCTGATGTATTTGCAAAAACATTTTTTGTTGTCTTTTTAACCAGTAGTCAGACCAAGTTCTAGCTGCGCCCTTCTGATTTCCTGCCCGCATAACCTCATAGCATCCTTGTAGTCCTGCTGAGTTGCCTGCCCCTTCTTCCAGAGGTTATAAAATCTCTCTCCCCATGTTCCAACCAAAACTCTCTGTTGAGCCAGGTTGACCTCCTTGCCCACTGACTCATCTTTCAGCACCTGGGGAGACGCTGCTCCTGCACCTCTAGGATTTCCTTCTGCCTTCCTGGACTCCACCACCCTTAAGGGCTACCTCTTACAGGACTCTCTCAACTAGTTTACTAAACAGGCCCTAGTCTGCCCTCTGAAAGTCCAAGGTGGCAGAGCTGCTGACCCCTGTCTTTACTTCTCCAAGATGCAAAACCTCCTTTTGTGATCTCTTTGCCCAAGACAGCTTCCAAAACATCGTATCACTCACCCAGCTTTCTCTGTTCACAAACAGCAGGTTCACCCTGAAAGCTCAGACAACTCCTCAAGCTGTTGTGAATCTGGTTCAATAGGGTCCTGTTACTATGCTGCATAGTTAAATCTACTCTATGAACAGTAACATTGATCATGCCTGTTTATGTTCACATAACACCACTCATAAAAGACTTGGGAGTTTACAGTTCTGGTAACTTCATTTATGAATTGAGATATGGTGGATAATAACCAAATTCATTTCCTCAAAAGTTGCTGCTACCACCAGGAAATTTATCTTTTGTGAGATACAGGATCAGTAAGAAAAATTCTACATGAAGTTAAATGTAGCACACCTCTATTCTGAAATGACCTTAAAAAAAACCCCAAACCAAAAAGGCAAGTTTATTAAAATCAGTTCTCAAGGTTTTACATACTTTTACTGAAAAGAAATTATTTTCTGGGCAATGCAAATTGCAGCAGCTCACGAATTGTTTCTACTAAAAGAGCCCTTTCTTTAAAGGAATCTTTACATAACATCCATATCTACTCAACACTCTCAGAACCAGACCCTCATAGTCCACAATAATTTTGAAGATAGAATACAGAGGCAGTGATAAAACATGACTTTTCAGTTAGCCTAGACATACTATTTTTGAGATTAGGTTCTTTAAAGAAAGCCACAACACAGTCATTGGATGTTGCATTTACTCAATTTCAAAATTACATCAAAATCCTTTGAAAAGTTATTCACTCATTCCAAACAGTTAGCAATGCTTTAGTGAGTTCTAGTTGAAGAAATATTCCAATTACATATTGAATAAGTCAGTACACTAAAAACCAAAGTTCAGTAAAACGGATGAAACAAGCTTAAATTTATAACTGAAGCAGTTTATATGTTGTATTAATGTATAATACAAATAAACCTCTTAGTGTGCTCTCTACACTGAAGAGTTCACAGACGAATGCAACACTTTCACATTTACTTCAAGTCATCTTAAATAAATTCAATTTAAAAACACTTTCATGGTAGCATTCCATGTGTCACAAGCAATCACTTGTACTCAAAAATATGCATGAGTGAGAATTTTTCCTCTGCCCTCAAATTTAATGTTATGTAAAATACAAACTATTCACCTTGAACATTTTGAAGTAGAACTATACTGAGCAGCATGTGTTACTGAAGCCTAAGCCAGCTAAAATAAAAATAAATCAGGATTCTTCTGAAGAATGCATGTCTTCTGTTAAAACTACTACAGGAAAAGGTATCTACCATACTTAGCAGAACTTGTTCATATCTCAAAAAGAGCTGTGAAGGGACAGTCAGCCCTAACTAGGTCAGGGGCTGCTCTGCAGTACAGGCTAAGCAGATGCTCAAGTCACAGCCACCAACTGTGTATTGTGCAAGAAGTTACAG
Source organism: Melanocharis versteri (assembly GCA_013397845.1). NCBI lineage: Eukaryota > Metazoa > Chordata > Aves > Passeriformes > Melanocharitidae > Melanocharis > Melanocharis versteri. The sequence goes on along the minus strand of VZTG01003728.1, from coordinate 74,192 downwards.
GCTGGGAAGGATGAACAATTTTAAGTTTGGTATGTGCAAAAACCCCACCTTTCACTCCATTATAAACATTTTCCAAATTTATCAGGTTATCTAAAGAAAGAGTAAATACCCTGTCTCAGTACCTATGTACATGTGTAGGCATTGAAGACCACAAACATTAAACTACTTTAAAGCTTAGTGTTCCTTCAGGTATTATTCAAGTCATTAGACTTGCTGAATCTGAAGCTGCATTTAACATAATTTACCTGAAATTTAAGTAACAAGAATTTTACAAGTGTCATTATAAGGAAGTAGTTACATTAACTGCTTCCTCTAGAAGGAAAGTGCAAATGTATTAAATTATTTGTTTATACATTCTTGGCTTTACCTAAGGTATGTAGTAGGAAAACACCATAAAGTTCCTAATAATACAATGAAAGCAAAGCCACAGATAATGGGATACACTTTCTTTGCTAGGTAAGGTTCAGAGCTCTCACAGGTGAACACTTTTCAGTGTGGCAAAAATATCTCCACATCTGTGAAAAAACACTGTTCGCCCGCACTGTCTAGTTCTCCTGATTCACCTCTACACCAGTAAAAAAAGTGATGATACAGAGTTTTGATCTACTGCTCACAGTCGTTGTAGCTCCTCTACCAACACGAAGAGGGTCCGTGGCATGGCTTCTTCAGTTGGCCGTGGCCATGGACTTAGAGAGAAGGGCAGAAGATTCCGGAGTGCATACCACACAGATAAAATTGTTCACAGAGTTGCATGTCCAGCAGGAAAAGAGGTATCACTAAGTCATTGCAACCTCCTCCAAATTTAAACAGCACTACATCCATATTTCATGGGTTTGTGAATGAGTAATCTTCAAAAATAGAGGCATTGGTGACAATTCCATGTAGAAGATACAGTAAAAATTGAAAATCTAATTATGGAAGGTTTGTATCACATTTTACCATCTACCCTTCTAAAGTAAGACTTATAATTAGTGTACACTGGTTTTACATTGTGTTATTGAATATTTTAAGGCCACTACCTTAATCTGGAAGCATGACTTCAATATAAAAGCACACAGCTGGACTGACATTACACCACACTACTTCTTTAAGAAGTTGTTTTTAAAATTTATTTTGACTTCTTGAGGAGTAAACTTAATCTCTAAAGGCAAATTATGTCCCCAAGTATGCACAAAACACTTTCACCTCAGTATCACTACAGTATGTCCATAAATAATTCAGCATGAAAAACCCAACTGATCCCTGCCCTCAAGATATAAAACAAGTTGCTTAACAATGCCACAGCCCCTTTGCTTTGCAACACTTTTCTCCATTCTGAGTTTTCTTTGTGCAGTTATGCTGCCTTCCTGTAACAAACAAGGAGGTTAATAAATAATAACGGAAGCATTTTCTTTACATGGTTTAGCTGCATGTAAGTCTCAATGCCACCTTTAGATGTATGGATTCTTTAGATATTAGAGTAGCACCATTTATTTCTAACTAACAGAGCTGGCTATTCTAATAAACTTAAGATGGATTTTGGAATAGTTTCAGGGGAAAGTATTTCTAAACTACTCAGAATTTTGATAACACAAATTAGCTACTGTAACCTCATTATAATTATTATATGAAATCCAATGCATATTTTATCAGGGAAAAATTTTAAATTGTAACAATATCACCAAAAAAAATTTCAAGGCATCCTTGTAACACTCTCCCATTCCCACTAAATGTAAATGTATCAAGTTTCAAAACCAGTATAATGACACAAGTTTACTGAACCAATTATCCAATCTAGGACAAAGGTTTATCTTTTTCTGTAACCACCAACTTAAATAACGTCCCCTTTCAGAGAGCAGACCTGGTGACAACACCCTAAATCGTGCAAACAAAACAAACCCATAAACTACAACATTAAATTGCAGCTGATTTAAAGTTAAGCCACATCCAGGACACCAGCAGCCACTAGCTGCCTTGAAAGCCAGTCCAAACCTTCATAAAGTCCTGTACCACTTCGGGCATCACAACCCTGAATATACCAGCTACGGCCACAGCAGAGTTTGTGAAGACTCAACAGTTCAGTGATTTCTTCCACTGGAAGAGCACCTGCTACATCCTGCAAGAGAATCAGATGCAAAGACTCAGTTATTCTTCTGTATTATGTTTGAAGCCATTTTATTGGCTTAGACTAAAGCTAGACATCACATAAAAGCTCTTCAAACACAAAAGACAAATCAAATAGTTAAGCACTTACTACTTATTAGCATAAAAAAAACCCTGGTTGTTCAATCTACAAAGCACTCATAGCACCAACATTTACGTGACCAGCATTACACATAAGGAAAACATCTGTATTTTATGCTTTCCACATTAGCACTCCCTACCCACAGCAGAGAGTTCAGAAGGTTGGAATTTGATAGACAAGCTGAGGAAAAGAGAGTAAAACCAAATCACAAGTACCTGTTTATTAGCAAAGATCAAGAGCAAGGCATCCCGCAATTCCTTCTCTGTTAATAATTTTGCAAGTTCACTGTATGCTTCACTGACCCTGTCTCTGTGACTGCTATCAACAACAAACACCACGGCTATGAAAGAAGAAGAGAAATGTTTTACACACATTCAAATATAAACTCTGCAAAATTAGTTTTCAACTTACACAATTCCTTTTTTCCAGAAGCTTTCTATGTGAAGTTTCTCAGTGGTATGCGACTTCAATTTTAAATCCAGTACAACTGAGAAATTCCTTACATACTTCTATATTTAAAACAGAAATCTAGAATTCATCCTAAAACAGGGGAAAAAAATCTCTAATTTTTTTTTCCTAGTCTAATGTAAAGGCCATGATATTTTAACTACTTAGGTCTAAAACCAGATTTACTATGCATGGATTAAGCATCTCAGTTTAAACCATTTCTTGATCCATTTATACTCCATAAAGTCCCATACGGCTGTTTCAGTTTCCCTTAATGGGCTGTAATATTCACAGGTTCAGCCAAATCAGCACAGCTTGCTTCAGCTACAGACTACACAATCCAGAGAAGATGGCCATGGACCCAACATAGCAGCATTAGATTTTACTATCCACTAGAGAGAATAACTAAGATGCCAGAAAAGACTGAAGAGTCAAGGGGGCAGAGCTAGAAGACAGAATTTAAAATCAATGGGTTTACAATGAAAAAAACACCAACATCAAAACTAAAAATAACCTACTGCACTTATGTACCAGGGTAACTGCTTAGCTTTCTTTCCAACATACAGTTCCTCAAGGCAGGCATGATTCCATGCTACTTTACACAGTATGTTTTAAGAGGACAACAGAAAACCCAAAATACAATTTTATAAAGTTTGAAAAGATGAGTAATTTAGAAAGTTAAAGTTTGCATTTAAGGCTGAAATAAGGTACAAAGTGGAGCACATGAGACGGTGTTTGTAATTCCTAAGTATTTCAGATAATTGTGAATTAATCAATCAAGAAGAACTTCTTTCTGAACTGGAAAAAGCCTATGGAGGATTTACAAAAGGACAACATGAATTTTTAAGTTGGCACTATATACATCAATGTTTTCAGAATCAATAATCTGGTCTATAATCACATATGACACTGCAATAGCAAGTCAGAAGTTACAGAACTTTGTAGAATTTTTTAAGTTGCTACCTAAAGGCTCCTCAAAGCTGAGTATTTTCAAGTGCTATTTATATTTCATACCTGGCAACTACTGCTTCTCACTATGCAGACTTTGGAACGCTGTACCCTGTCTACTGTCAGCTAGAACCAATTTAACAGAGGTTCTAATTTTGTTTGGCTCCATGAACTGTCTGATGGATTTATGGAGAATGCACCTTTATCATGCAGTAGACACTATGACCAACTGGATTAAAATTTATTAGCTCATGAATCTAACAGCTGTACTTTGCATTAGATGAACAACTTTCTACTGTCATAAATTATTTCTATTAATAATCTTTCTGGCTCTGAAACACAAGCTAGAAGATAAAATGCAGTTTAAGAGTTGTATCAGTATTACCTTGCGTATTGAGATAATAATGTTTCCACAAAGGCCTCAATTTGTGCTTTCCTCCTACATCCCAAATAGTAAACTTTAAATTCTTGTATTCTACTGTTTCAACGTTAAAACCTGGAATAAAAATATTTAAGTTTTATAGTCCTGCTCTGTATGAACATAAAATAACCAAAATCAGCAAATAAATCAAACATTCGGAAAACTCATTACATTTGAATTTTAGCTACTAACCTATTGTTGGAATTGGCTGCATGAACTCATCTTGTTTTAATTTAAACAAAATAGTTGTTTTGCCAGCTCCATCTAATCCTAAAGTAACAACCCGAATTTCCATTTTTGGTCCAATATGTACCCTGTTGTCCTGAAAGAAACAGCACATATAAAACAACATCAAACTTAGGAATTACAATCTAGAAAACCCTTATGTTTAAAACATGTATTTTGTCACTATTTCTAAAATGATTCAATAGATGGTCTCCAAAAGTACGAGGCACAATCATCAATCACTTCCAGCAGTAACAGAAACAAAAATATTCAATAATCTCTGTAGTGAACCTGTAACTTCTACCTGACCTGAGTTACTACATGTCTTTTAGAAAGTCAGCCAGTTTCATGATAGTATGTCTGTATTTGATAGAATTTCAAATTCTTTCATTATTCTTGGCTGAAACCATGTGAGGAATTGTTTCTAGCAATTAATTAGAGTTCTCTGACCAGAAAATTCTTTTTTTTCCCCCTTTATTAATGCCTCCACCTAGAGAACTTCTTCCTTGTTGGAAGTTCCACAGCTTTATCTCTTCACTCTAAGTCTCTTCCAATCCTTTGCAACAGCAACATTATTAGCACTAAGCAGTAATCTGAAATAGTAGAGAAAAGCAAACAAAACCCCCCAGGTCTTGCCTGGAGACAGGAAATGAGAATCAACTTCCCTATTTGTAGTTTACACCAAGCTATTGTTAAGTATTGAAGTAGATGACACTGATAATGCAAATGGCAAAGCATAAATTCTAAAATAAACACATAGGCTGAGATTAGTATATATTCCCGAAACACATTTTGAAGTACTTAGAACTGGTATCTTGATGAAACACCAGGGTTTCAACCACCAGAACTATGCGGCAGTATATTTGTTTTCTTGCAAAGTCCAGACAGCACTGTGCCTACCCCACACAGCCTCTTATTTCTTCTTACAGAAGAAATACTACTGAGTGCAAAACCACTACAACCTCTCCTGGTAAAAGACCAACACGTCACCAGTGTGACAGGACATACAAACATCTACATCACATGATTTGAGGTATCTAACTATTTATCCATCTATATACACACAGATGCACAGGATCCATTATATATCTGGATATATTGTCATCGTGACAAGCAACTGGATTGTCCCTTCTGCCATGGGAGAAGTTGCATACTTTCAGAATAATCAATACAATTCAATGACCTTATGCTATCACAGTCCTGGAAGAGAGTAAAAATACCTTGAGAAACTGCTTCCTAAAAAAAAAGTATTAAAAATATAATTATGCAACTACCACAATGCCAAAGTCAGCAACATCATGATTATAAGTGTAAGAGCCAGATCAAAGGTTCATCTCATCAAATATGCTGTCTGAAACTAGGCAAAGATGGACATGAAAGTAAGAAATAGGGAAAGCATATAATGATAACTCTCCTAAATAACTTCCCTGAGCTTAATAGCTCAGCAGGTTCAATGCTACTATTACACAAGGTAGATACTCCAAAACCAAAAGACTATTTGAGATTAAGAAAACAAAACATTGCGACTTAGATGAAATTTATTAAAAAGCAGCTAAGTTCTAGATACTTGGAGTCTGAGCTGAAATTCAGTGACAACACTGCAACACGGTATCAGAATGGGTTATCTCCTTCTGGAAAAGAAGAACTTGTGGGTAGATTTTTGACAAGCACATCAACAGCAGAGGCACAGAGAAAGAGAAAAAACACAAAGAAGTATGACTCTGAAGAGTCTAAAAAATGCCATGTCTCCAGCACTCTTTTCACACTCAAACCTCAGTTCTGATTTTAGCGAAAATTTCTGTCAGTGAATCTCCACAGTTCTTCTCTGCACCTGAAAGGAAGAAGGAAAAGCAGCAGCTCTGGATAGAGCTGCTCAGTTTACAGGTTTCTTGCAGGAGGCAGTACCCTGGCTATAGGCAGAGTTTGCTGACAGTGAGCCAGTCTGACAATCCTCTCACAGCTCCACCAGAAGCACCGGTCACCTCGACAGCTGCCATAGCTGGAGGGCAGAGGCGGTACAACTTATTTCATCACGGAAGTAAAGGAGATGAGTGATGCTGTAAAATTTAGCCATCCTGTTGCAGTTTGCTTCCTCTAAGGTTTAGAATGAAAACAGTTGTTCTCAGTATGTTTGTATTCTCTCAAAAGGAATCAAAATGTGTGATGGATACCAAATTTCCACTTTTCGTACAAGCAGTTCTGTCACTTCAAAAAAAACATTGCAAGAAAATTTGGTATTCAGAAAACAATGTGTAGTATCTGCAATATGAGTCAGTAATAATTGACTATTCATGATCACACCTAGAAATTGACACGAAAAAAGTCTCTCCTTGTCAATTATATCAGCACCTTTAATTAAAATGTTGCTTAAAAAAACTGATCAATAAAACCCTTTTGTGTCTGTACTTCTGGCAGCTGCATAATTTGATCGCATACTTAAAAACAGGTAACCTTAGACTTCTGTTTAAGAAAAACTTGTTTTCTTAAATCTCAGTACAGAAAGTGCAGAAGAAAAATCCACAACTATGATCTCTTCACTTTTTCATGCGTGATCTCTTTCAAGAAATTTGTTGATGAGACAGAAGCTCTCTGTACAGGTTTACTTAATAGTATCTTAAAGTGCTTTCCCTCTGATAGAATACTGTCTTCTCAGGTAGTCTTGGTGCTGGTAAGGGCTAGCAGTTGCCCATAGTTAATTTAGCATAGTAATGAGAATTTATCTGTTGATCTGTGGCACTCTTTCCTTAATAATTTTCCCTCTTCACAGCATGCACATACACGTATTTATGATGACCAAATGCTATTCTTGTACATAACGTTCTACAGCCACTGCACCCATTTGACAGAACAGTATCTTCAAATAAGGATCACGCTCTTGGATGAGGAACCATTTCCTTGCCACCAAGCTAAGTACATGAAGACACTCAAACAGCATTATCCAAATCCTCCTTTCTTTGGAAGGATTTGAAGCTTTGTATGTGGCATTTGGAGCTTTGTTTGGAGCATTTTGGAGCTAGGCATTTCCCTAGCTGGTTTAGGAAGTGGAAATGGTGCTGTGCCTGTTTTCTGTGTCATCAGTGAAACAAAAAAATATAGGTTAGATTTACTCACTTTCAAGAATGAAAAGGACTTCTCCCTCCCCTCCTTTAACCTTCACAACCTTCATTGGATATTAAATGTTCCTCTGATCTGGTACTGTCTGAAAAGCTTTTTTACATTTTACAATGGATGCATCCTTCAGTGTATGCCACCTCCTGAGAGAGACCTTTCCAGTAATATAATAACAGTTTACAGTTTTTTATCTGAAGATTTTATTTCTGCCTGATATCTGCTGCCAGGTCCAGATCTTTCATGTACTACAAGCCTCACTGCAAGCCACAACAGTGGCCATCAGCATAACAGTAATCTAAAAACACATTGTCGAGAAAGAGAACATTAAGCTTTATCAGATGTGAGGAAACAAACAGTAAGAGACTGAAGGAATTACTTTCACCTTACTTTCTCATGGCTGCTGCTGTTTTTGTGAAAAATTACACTTGCTTTATCACCTTTGAAATTCAGAAATTGACCTTCAGAAGACTTCATAAAAATACAAATTGTTACAGGAGAAAACCCAGTCTTCTGGGTCCCCCAAGACTATTTTAGGCCTCCTGTAACACCTTAGCTGGCTCCTATCACTCCCTTTCCAAATGCTCAGAAATTCACAATTAAAATTTTCTGAGTCAGATTAATAGCTCCAAAAGCCAAAACCAGACATTCAAAATGCCTCTCTGACTCAGCAATTCTTCATATGTGAAATGTGATTACTGCTTCGTTCATGGAATAATGAGGTTTCCTTGGCCCTACCAGCTCTGGTCTCTGCTGAATAGGAAAGAGACAGGCAGAAGTGAAAATGTTGCATTAACATGGAAATTCAAATACACTGAAGTTACAATATCAATTATTTTGAAGAAATTTAATTTCTTAAGTCAGCAAGAACTGACATAGGGTCCCCATGGAAGCATTCATTTCCTTACAGTAAATGCTTCAACAGCTACAGTTAAATCCTCATTTTTGTCTCAGCAACAATAGATTCTCTTCCTCTTTCACCCATTCAGAACCAAAAAACCCCATATATCAAAGTACTTTTTGTTCCTTGAGTTTCAAACTTATTTACTTTCCCATGAGGAAATTATCATAAATAATAAATGCCATATAAATACACCAAATAGAAGTAGCATTATCAAAGTTTGAATAATTTCATCCCTTTCAAAGAAAGTGGTACTGAAATTATATCGAAGCAATAAAACCCAAACCTACTTAGAAGATGAACTATGTCAAAGCAAAGCTATCAGTGAATACAAAGCAACTATAAAACGAACAACTGTTTAATTAACTGAAAGAAATAAATTTTTTTAACATTATAAACTGAAAGTTACGATAGTAGTATTGCATTTAAAATAGGTGAGAAATTTTAAGGAAATAATCAGATATGTTTCCAAAGAAAGGTGTTTCTAGAACTCACAAACGCTATCCAACTTAAAAAGAAAAAAGCTTTAAAAAAGAAAAAAAAGCTTTTAAAAGCTGTTTTCTTAAAAAGAAAACAGCTCATGTTCAAACAAAGTTACTGATGTGGTCAATGTCAAACGAACATTTCTCACCCTAATTGTAACAGCACAGTGGTTTGTTTCTCAAATACCACATGGCACTCATCATGTGATAAGATACTGTGGCTCTACCTGATACTGCATTGCCTCAACTTGTTGCAACAAATACAGCATCATAATGTACATATATCATTCCTGCTTTATTTTAAATTAGATTTGGGACTGCATAAAGTAGATAACTGTACTTCCATGAGATTAAGAATACCTTTGTAAAAGTGACAGGTATGCTAGCATCCAGCTGTACATGATCTGCAAGTTCTGTAAACTGCTGCTGCTGTTTCTGTAATGTCTCTAGCAATCTTGTAATTTCCTGTTTGGCCAACACTACTCTGCAGTCATCCTAAACAAACAAAGAAAACAAAAGCATGCCTTTCCTTTAGTCATTTACTTAAAAATACCCCAAATACAATATAAATATGATTGCTAGAAAGAAGGCATTTTAAACAGAAATACTCTACTTCAAGAAATTAACATTTACAAAATAGATTTATTTAAAATTGCAAAACAAATATGAATATCTTGACAGTTTTCCTTAACACTAATAGATCCTAAATAGTACTGCAGGTTAAAAAAGAAACCAACAAACTTTCTTTATGAGCCACCTAGGAGTAATATAAATTTTAAGAAACATTAACAATGTAACATATAAACAATATTTATGTTTTTCATATATCATTCAAACAGATGGAATAGAGCAACTACTTTGCAGCATACCGCAACACACTTAAGAAGAAAATGTTACTATCCATTCATTCATGACCAGAACATTTGTACAGTTAAATCTGACTATGCAACCAAACACAAGCTCTGAACAAATCTGGAAAAAAAAAGGTACAAATAACACATTAATGAAGTAGCTTCTAACACTCAGTTTACTATTTGCTACACATACTACTTACTTTTTTCTATAATTAAACCGAATTAATAAGGGATCAATCAGAAACTCTCACACAGCCACTTTCTCCATACATTTAAGATGTTGAATTACCCATGTTACAAGTGCTACTGAAAGTGATTTAATCCTAAAAAATATTTTCCTACCAGCCATGTATGACAACTACCCTCAAACATCTCTACTTGTAATTGCAATAGTAAAGTCCTTCTGATAAATTCCGTAGGGTTTTTTTTTGCTTCAGTCTTGTCTTGCCTTCCCATTAACCTCACAAATACCAGAAATTACTCCAGAAAAGTCATGCCACAGGGTTTTCAGCAACCAGAGGACTCTATGCTTTTGTACCGATTATCTTTGTCTAACACTCCCTTGTAATGAATACTTAAATCTCATGTTTTATCATGATCGTTTTAATCTTATAAGAAAATAATGCAGAATACCATCTAACCTCTTTTTTTGTAGTCTAAACTTAATTTGTAGTTCCATGTATTTTGCTATGTGCTACAGCTCATTTGATAACCTACCTGTTGTAAAGTCTTTTCACAGTGAAGGCAAGCTGTTGAAACCTGTGACAGGAGAATGGTCATGTCTTCTTGCTGTTGCCTAAGCCAAATCAACTTCTCTCTCACATGAGCATCAACAACACTAAGTGCCATTTCCTCCTGACGACAAAGGGTTTCATGAAGATCAGAAAAATAGGCTCGGACACATGAGCGAGCATGCTCTGCAGTTCCTGGTACCTAGAGTGTTGCAGCAAGGAGATCCAAGAGATTCAGGACACCAGCTGATTCCAGAAGCAAATTTTAAATTTTATTACAGATTCTAATTCATTTTCACATCTGCTTGGCTACATCACAGTTCAAGTCCCAGTTAGGGCTGATAAGACCTTCTGTGTAATACCCTATAATAATACACTAGCAGTTATACAACTTTTCCCACTGCTTCCATATTTTCATGTAGCCTAAAAACGTTTCAACACACAAGTTCCTATCTATTTGCTGACCTAAGCCTCAATACTGACTTGCTAGATAAAATAACTTAGTCTTGTCCTATAAAACCTACGCAGAATTTTCAAAGAAATTCCTTATCCTGGTTATTACAGAAAAGCAAATAATCTGTGCATGTGGGGGAAATAAAAATTTTTTAAAAGCATACATGTTCAGTATGGGCCATTCCAACTCCATCTTCAACTATTTGTTCTCCTCCTTCTATATGCTGAACAATTCCAACTAATTTTCTGGAATAATCTGAGATTTCTTCTGTGAAAGTTCTTATACAGTGAGCCATGTCCAAAATGGATGCACGAATCTGGTTCGCTTCTGGTTCCAAGACAGAGTGCTATTAATTAAAAGTAACATATTAAATATCAATCATAAAGATCTTCCTTAATAATTTTTTCTATTTTACTACATATTTAATATACACGTGCAAGTATACGGGTATATATTTACACATACATATAGGAAAGCCAAATAAGAACTTAAAACCATCTCGCAATTTAAAAATACAATCAGGACTTACAGATTATGCTGAAACTAACTCAGACATATAGCAATTACAGATTATGCTGAAACTAACTCAGACATATAGCAATTACACAAGTAAACAAAAACTTGCCTGTTTATCGTAATTTATTATAAAAAAAGAACGATTGTTAGATTGCACCAGTGATGTGATGTGTATGTACTGTCTGCATTATGAAAACAGCTTTTAAAACTGGTGGCCCAATGTTATGAAAAGTTCAGAAAAGCAGCAGATAAAGGGACTGTCCTTCTTCATATACATACACACACATTAGTAACTCACTGAGTTATTAGAATTTTTTTTTTCTTTATTTTACCATGGCAACTATCTGACAAAAAGGGAAAGTAAAAGAATAGGATGAAGACACATCAAGAGTCTATCCTCCTTTCTTGACAACATTTTGTCCTTTAATTGGATAAATAATTATGCAAGCCACCCCATGGCATGACTAGAAATTAATTACTAGCAGTACCTTATGACCTTGATGCTTCCCATATTCTTTGCAGACACAACACATGAGAGGACTCGCCTGACAGCCCTCTTCTAAACAAACAAACTCAATGGCATGCACTTGGTGTTGGGAGCACATCGTCTTCTCGTGAGGCTTATCAGCAAGAGGTACACGCCTGTGCTTCGCTAGAGTCTTAGTAGAATGAGTAAGCTGGGAACAGTCTGCACACAGGTGAGTGGCACAGACAGTGCAATACACGGATGCAACATGGGCTTCATCTTCATCGCAACGAATGATACTCTAACAACAAAAAACAAGCAAAACTGAAGTGGTTAACACTTAATCCCAATAACAGAGGGAAAATCAGAAGACTTGTCAACAACATAAGCTTTCTTTAAAAGTTATGCACTAATAAATATTTGGACTACTTTGAAACTTCATTGTAAGTTTTCAAAAAACTTTTTGAAAACGAAAGTTTAAAGTGTTCAGTGATTTTATAAATCCAAGCTTCAGTGCAAATTGTAAAAGTTTGTAGCAGAAAATAAATCCGGCTCTAAGAATTTCCTCCAAAGTAGTCATTACAGAACACAGAATTAGTTACAGAAAAACAAAACACCAACAGTCAAATAAGCACTTAGGAAAGTTAACTACATCTAGAATGGTACTGCAAGATATTTTGCACACCAGCTGTTAATACTGAAATAATAAAAGCAGCTAGTTTTGGAAATGAAGTACTACATGATGTAATAAAATGAATATAGAGGGCAACTACTGACAAGACTAGTGAAGTCTTTAGGCAGAATTCCTAAGGAGTTTTAGAAAACTGTGCTTTTAAGACTAAAACTAAAATACCAAAATGACTAACCTTTTCTAAAATCCTAAAGGCATAAAAAAGGAGGGAAATAGTATGCATGTTTATTAATACCAGTTTATTTTCTGCTTTAGTCAAGTACAAATTAGCATTTAATTATGAAGCAATTAATTGAAGATACTAGAAAATAAGAACAGTCTTCTTGGTGAAATTACATTTGGCAAAGAACTGATTTTCACACTTTTTCCTACTTAGAGATAACTTCTAGGAAATGTAACAGGTTTTTTTTTGGTTTTGTTTAAAACTCAGTACCTCTCCAGACAGACCAATGCCTTCTTCAGCTGTCCCATACTGCCCAGCAGGTCCATTCTGCAACCGTTCCAAGAGTTCCAACAAAGCAAAGTTCTTTTTCAATCCCCAGACACCAGAATCTCCTATTTTTCATGATGAGTTAAACGAAGGGGAGGAGAGGAAGAAAAATCTCAAGCTCATATAATTTTGAGAAATTCCACAAACTACAGTTGAGATTCTGACAAATATTAAGAGTGCATCAACTACAATAATATTAACAAAGTGAGATACAACAAGCATTTTTTCTGCAAGCTCACTCATCTTCTTCCTTCCTTTGATCATTGAGCTATTTAGTATTTATGCAGATTTTCCCTACTTAAAAGATGCCAAGATGATTAAAAATTTAGAGAAACTCAGTAAAAATACTTGTAAAATAATCTGCAATAGCCAACAACTAAAGAATACAAGGAACACACAAACACTGCGTATCATAAAAATTATTATTTTCAGAGGTACAGTGAACATTTCTACTGTACTAATGGAAGCCATGAAGAATTCCCTACTGAGAAACCTTATTCCCTGTATCACAAGATGAAACACCTATTGCAGATATCATTCCAGCAAAACCTAAGTAAGAGTTAAAACAATATTCAGGAAGAAAATACTAAGCACTACACTATTTGATAGAAAGATCACTCATACTCTTTAGAAGAAAGCAGAAATCCATGGCTACTCCAGCATGATCCTGATTTTGTAGAAGTTAACATAAAGCAATGAGATGAGAAGCAAAATCAGAACTGCATCCCAAAAACTGCTGCAAAATGATATCTGTATAGGCCACGTGGCATATAAGAATCTTAGTGATTGCTTCTTCAAGGAATTATCATCCCTTGATTTTTTTTCAGCATAATTGTAATAAATTTAATGACATTTTCTCTGCTGCAAGGAAAAGGTGGTTCAAGAGATCAAGCATCATCTTTGAGCACTGGATCATTACTTTTTAACCATAACAAAATCACAAAATTGTTGAGGTAGGGAGAGTCACTTTGCCAAGGTCACTGAGAGCTGGCTGCCCAGGACCACATCCAGGCATCTTCTGAAGATCTCCAAGGAGGGAGATGCTATCACCTCTCTGGGCACCTCTCTGTGGCAGAGCCTGGTTACTCTTACAGTCAAAATTGTTTCCTTATATGCAGACAAAACTTCCGCATTTCAGTTTGCGCACAACACACCAGCTATCTAGATGGACTCACGGAAACAGTATTCCCACATGTTTTCCCGGAGAGCCCAGACTACTTGAATTGTCCAGTTGTCTCATGTTGTTTCCTAACCCTAAATTATGCTGCCCTGTGGCAGTCTGGTAGGAGTATGTGCCCTTCATCTTCCTGGAATTCAGTGTCATCTCACTGATCTTCTACAGACATTAAGTCTTACTTCTTCAGTATGGAGATTTATCAAACACTCCATAGATTCTGATCTATCGTTAGAGTGAAAGTGCAGTTCTAAATGACCAGACAGACAACAACTACACAGTTATGAGAAATATCCAGTTGGTAACCACACTGGATACCTCATTGCTTTATGTAGCTTCCAGTTTAACTTCATGAAACTTTGTTCCCTAGTCCATCTCCTCACAGTTTAAACTACAGACCATAATACTCTGTTTTGAATTTGGCCACTGAGAAGTTATGTGCCTCACAGATTAAAGGCAATAAATGGATGATACTGTTTTCCTATAGCTATATATGGGAGCATTTTTCAACTATTTTATCCTCCAACACTCTCAATGGGTATAAAACAACACTGATAACCTGCTTAGAAAAAATATGCTTACCAGTAAAGACCATGCATTAGTTGCTTCCAGAAATGGGCCTATGAATGCACTGGTTAGTAACTCTGAAGTTAGGTATAAAGCAAGGTGGTTTAAAAAGTCAGTGCTTTCGAAGTCAGTGATCTCTGCAGTTATCAGTTCCATGGTGGAAGCCTTCTCTGCTACACAGAGGCATCGCATTGCCAACAGCCAATCTAAGATTAGTGCACTCCACAAAATACAAAATAAGTTGCAAATAAACAAATGAAATATTTTAACTTTTATTTACCACAGATCTTGAAGGAGTTTACAAAAGGTAAGTTCTATCTCTCCAAAATTACACTAAGCACCAGCAAAGTCATCTGCTTTGATATATTCTGACCTCAGAGCTTAGTAATGTTTTAGCCTGAGCACTCCTAGCAAGATCACTGTTTTTTCCTAACAAAGAGCAAGGAAGAGCCACCTCTTATTACAAGCTGAAGAAATACAGAGCACTAGATCCACTTTTAGAATTTAATTTACATCAAAACAGTTTGTAAATAGGATCTGGATTTGCTAAATACGTATCCAGACAAACTCTCAGAAAACAAAGCACTGAAAAGTGGCTGCATGGTTCCTTTCTATGGTGTTTAGCACTTTCCCACAGCAAACTGACTGTGCAAAACCTTCAGCTTCTACAGCATACAAAATACTCACATTAACCACACACCAATATAATGACTGCTGATACTAACATGGACCTTCTATTTTCGGATTAGCCACTAATCCAGATAGCCATTAACAGCCCAGTATAAATGGATGTACATGCACCAAAAGGGTAAACCTACTTAAGTAACAGATTACAGTTCCTAGTCTTTAAGCAAACATTGTCTTAGCCTTTAGTCAAACACTGGGTAAGGCTGAGAGAGGAAGAAGCTATTCAATCATTACAGAGTTTCTTACACAATCCTTTTCTTTCACAGGTTTTAATGTTTATTAAACAAACCCTAGACACCAAGAAGTATGCTTCTCAGATTACAACCTCGTATCTAAGTTTAATCACATTAGTTCTGTTCCACGTCTGGCAGTGAAGAGAAAGTCAAAATAGAACTAATTTACTCAATTGTAACCAACAAGATCAGAAAAAATTAGTCCGTAGCTATTCTGTATTTCTTTTTTGGTTCATAACTCTAAGCTGTCATGAGAAACAAAGTTATGCTGCTCTTACATTCTTTCTATTATGTATCATGACACTTGACAATACAAGTACTAGCAACTGTATAACATGTCCATCTTGCTGACAGCTAAAAAACAAGCGAAGCTTACGTGCTAACTTTAAATATACTAAAACAGAATTTATAACCAGCAAGCATCCTATAGAACATAGAATCACAGAATAATCTTGAGTTTGAAGGGACCCACAAGGATCACCGAGTCCAACTCCTAGCCCTGCACAGGCCATTCACAGTAACCACACTGTTTGCCCGAGAGCATCCTCCAAACACTTCCTGAACCCTGGCAGACTTGAGGCTGCGACCACTTCCCTGGGGAGCCTGTTCCAGTGCCCAACCACCCTCTGGGTGAAGAACGTTTCCCTAATATCCAACCTAAACCTCCCCTGACAGAACTTCAGGCCATTCCCTCGGGTCCTGTCGCTGCTCACCAGAGATAAGTGATCACTGCCTGCTCCTCCTCTTCCCCTCAGTCTCCTCCAGGCTGAACAGACCAAGTGACCTCAGCCACTCCTCATACAGCTTCCCCTCAAGGCCCTTCACCATGCTCATGCCCTCCACTGGACACTCTCCAGCACTGTCCTGCTCGTACTGTGGCACCCAAAACTGCCCCCAGCACTCGAGGTGAGGCCGCCCCAGCTCAGAGCAGAGCAGGACAATCCCCTCCCTTGCCTGGCTGATGCTGTCCCTGATGCCCCCAGGACATGGATGTCCCTCCTGGCTGCCAGGGCACTGCTGACTCGTGTTCAACTTGCCATCCACCAGGACCCCCAGGGCCCTTTCCATGGCACTGCTCTCCAGCCTCTCATTCCCCAGTCTGTCTGTACATCCAGGGCTGCCCCATCCCAGGTGCAGAACCCAGCACTTTCCCTCACTGCTGAACTTCACATGGCTGTGATTTCCCAGCCCTCTAATTTTCAAGGTCTCTCTGTAGGGCCTTCCTGCCCTCAAAGGAGTCAACAGCTCCTCCCAGTTTTGTATCATCTGTGAACTTCGTACTCCTCCCAGTCCTGCACCCAATCATTTATGAAGATGTTGAAGAGCACAGAGCCTAAGGTGGAGCCCTGTGGAACCCCCCTAGTGACAGGTCCCCACTCTGATGTCACCCCATTCCCTGTAACCCCTCGTGCCTGACCCGTGAGCCAGCTGCTCTCCCATCACAGGATGTGTTTATCCAGATGTGGGTTGGACATTTTGTCCAGCAGGACACTGTGAGAGACAGTACTGAAAGCTTTACTGAAATCCAAAATGATCACATCAACTGGCTTCCCCTGATCAGCTAGGTAGGCTACCCTGTCATAAGCATGCATTCTCATAAAAAAGGTCATGTCTCATTTCACTGGTATCTATCATAAAGTTTACATATTTGCAAAAATGGGATTTTGCTCCTTCTTACTCTAAATCTACCTATGAAATTTTATACTTGACCTACACATTTTCAACACAACTGATCAAGTGTTTATTTTATATTTCAAATCACTAAAAGATGAGTTGTGTAAATACATCTATTTACTCTCTTGGACTTCACTTCAAATTCTGCTTTGATCACAAATGAAAGAGAGTCTAGTGATCTCATCCTTGTGCCTACAAAGAATGTTTGTGCCCACCACAAAAATCATTACACATTCTGACTGTCATCTCAAAAGAAGAGTAAGACACAAATAGCAGGAAATGTGCCAGCCAGGAACAAGATAGTGACAGAGTGAAGATACTGACTCCAGCTAACAGTACAAATGTCAATTTCAAAAGCATGAAGCTTGACTGTAAAAGTATAATAAATAACGAAAGGGATAAAGGAACAACTTTCGTCTAAACGTCTAAACAGATTTGAGAGATTGTTTAACTGCATTTTCTTGCACAGTATTTTTAAGTTTCAGCTTGGCACTCAAACACTAGCAAAGGCATGTGTAAATATAACCAACACCAATAAGACGGATTCCATGAAGGATGTCATCACCTGCATATCTCCGTGAACAAGTTCTAATGATAAAAAAAGGTTTCAGCTCTGCAGCAACGGTAGATAGAGAGAAATTCCAAAGCTGTAACATAAGCACATCTTTCCTAAAAATTCCCTGGTCCACATATTAATTAAAAAAAACCCCAGAACCCAAAAAAACAAAACAAAACAAAACAAAAACAAACAAACAAACAAAAAAAACCAAAAACAAAACAAAACAACAAAACAACCCAGCCAAAAATAACCAATAATCCAACACAGGAAGAGAGAAAACAGTTTGCAAGAAATTATTTGCCTTTTCTCCCAAATCAACATACTTTAAGGAAAATGTTTGAGAGGAGCCTCTTTTTCTACAGACACCATTCATTGGATTTTCCCCCATATAAACTGTCTGAATAAACAATCTCCAGAATATATGATTTCAAAATTTTGAAAATCAAACAAACCTTTTCATTCCACCTTTCTGGTTAAAAAATGTTAATCCAATTGAAGAGAACAGTTCACATACATTCAGCATGTACATACTCATTTAAAATTCTCCATTAGAAGATTAATCACAGGCAACTTCACTAAAGAATTCTTAAACCCCCCCCCCCCAAAAAAATCAGTGTTTTGCCTATTCTGCAATGCAGAATGGTTTGGACAAGCTTTAGTCCTATCTGTTCATTATAAAATGCTTTCTCTTGTAAGAAGATTCTATGAACTATTAGAAAATTTTGCTAAGCATGTAAACAACATTTCAATTTTCAGTTGCAGAACATGTATTTCCAAAAATCCTCTTCCACAAAGTACTTCTAACCCTGCCTTCACATACACCTACACATAGAAAGAAGAGACAGCCTTGTAAATTTAAACCAAGAGTCCAGTTCCAAAGAACTACAGCTACATCTATCCATATACAGATTCCCAAGTATTTATTTCAAAAAGTTCCCAAGATTACTTAGGAAAACTTGGATGAGCGTAGCATTAGCTTTAGAAATAAGAGCAAAGGAAAAAAAGTAACCATAGGTTACTTTACACCAACTAAAAGTCTCCATAAAATCCATAGCTACTGATTAAGAAACCGTGTTCAGCACAGGTAGCTTTATGCCCTTATTTTACAGCTTTTCTTCCAACAGAATTTTCCTATGGCAGTGGTCCTATAATCACATTTAGATACTAAACAGCTCTCTGAGACTAGAGAACATTATTTCATTAAATACATTAAATGGTAGAATGGAAATAGGGTGAACATGGAGCTCGCTTTCTCATATCCTCAAATGGAGGGGAGGGAAGTATGAAAAGTTCCCTTGGGCCCTGCGTTGTCCCTCCCAGCTCCTAAGTTCTAAAACAAAACAGAACTACAAGTGCAGCAAACTTAACCAATAGCAGCAACTACCAGGTGATCAGAGCAAGGTAGCAAATGTACAGATGTCTCAAAAACGGGCCATGATGAGCTGCACTCCACAAAACACCCTGGTTTTGTATCCTAGAACCAACAATATTTCTCAAGGCTGTTGGATATAGAAAGACTAAAAGTGGCTACAACCTCTCCCTGCCTCAGACCACCAGGCAGAACATTTTTATTCACAGAAGTGTTTTTATTTTCAAGCTGTTTTGCTAAGATTTTCTACCTATTACTTTTGTGAGTGACTGTTCATCACAGTGCATCCTTCTTCCTACTGTTAGCCAACAGGATGCAAGCCTATTATTCTCAATATAAAAGGATCCTGAAGCTTTTCATCCCTCTTCCTAACTGCAGGGGACTTGGAGGTTTAACAACATTTCACTGCATTTCATCAAAAGCTCCTCAGAAAGACGAAAAAAAAAATCAAACCAAACATGAAACACACCAAAAAAATATGACAGAATCCTTTCAGATGCCCGGGAAAAAGTGCAGAATAAAAACTAAGAAGCAACAAGTTCTTCATCACAATAAAAAAAGCAGTGGTCTTGGACAAAAATGTTTCATAACAACAGGACTGAGTGCTGTGCTCTAACATTCTCCCTCTTAAAGCCTAGTTTAAGAAATCTTGTGCAGCTATACAGTCACAGATAAGAAGTCAAACAAACCATTACTCTTTTAACCACTCTACTAGACTGGCAGTCATTCATGATGCTCATACTTTACCACCTCCCTCTGCCCAGAAAGCAAACCCCTCTTTCATATGAGACTGACATTTCTTTTCCTGATTCCTATCTCCACAAAAACATCCTGCAGAGTGCCTTAATATTCCTTGCAGTTCGGTCTACAATCTAGCAGATTCTTGTACTGCAAAGTCAAGCGAATTTGATACTTAAGCATTTCTTTCATGGTTTACCAGATTAGAAATAGATATCTTCTTCTAAAGGTTCTCCTTTCAACAGTTTTTTTTTTCCTCCAGTACTATTCAAAACTGCCGGAGCCAGTTCTATTAACAAGTTCTTTTTGTTACAGGTTCCTCTGATAACCTGTCTTCTCTATAACCCCATGCTGACTAGGTAATTCTTATTCCGAAGAAATTATATGCATGTTCATCTTTTGCCTAAAATAAATTTCCACTATAAGAAAAAAGCTTTATCTTATCCTTTCAAACATCATGTGCAGACACTCTTAGAATAGCAGAATTCCTGTTAATAGCCTGTCACTACCAATTATTGCATGTATAGAAGTAACTAATATTGTAAAAAACAGTTTGCTATCACTGATCCTTCCCTCTAGATCACTTCATCATGAATTCAGACAAATCTGTTTGTCAAAAAAGCTACCTATTCAATTGCACGGGTTTAGGACAATAGGAAACTAATACTCATTCAGGAACCCTTGGACAGAACATTAAACAGAGTAGTCCCTTTGTAAATACAGGTGTACAAAAAGACTTCCAGGTATAAGACGTGCAAGCCCAGGTTCAAGTACATAAAGGCAAAATCTTTACTTTCTATTTCTTAGACAGCTACTTTACTAGTGTTTAACAGTGGTATGATCTCCTCTAAATGAAAAGGAACACCACACATCCATTACTTGGAAACATTATCACTAAGTGCAGCACTAAGAATCTATGTCTAGCATTACTTTCTAGATATCCTTGACTGACACGTTTCAAGAATGTCAAACTTCTATTTTCTTACCTAGTTCAGTAACCTGTCGATCAAAAGGACAACGAACTGCTCTGCCGTGAAGGGGAAGCCGAGTGAGACAGTCATGGCAGACAGTGTGGCCACACAAAAGCAGACGGGGAACTTTGTCCCCTTGCAAAGAAAATACATCTTCACAGACCCCACACTCAAGAACCTGTAAGTTTAAAAAGACCGTATTTGGTTTTGAGCTAATTAAAAAGCAAAACTTCATGCAGTAAGCTGTATGACAGTTTATTTTACAGAAGTTCACGCAATCACAGCAAATAAGCTGAGTCAGTAATTTTGCTTTACGCACACAACTAACAATCATACTATCGATTTTTAAACAGTAAATAAATAATTAGACACAAACAGAACATTTTAACTCCTCAGCACCCTGCCTGACCACCGCTAGTTCCTGCCCAGTTCATTTAATACACTGCCACAAGACAAGCCTACTGGTCAAGAGGCACAACCAGCAGGAACATCCTCGCAGGAAAAGGAAGCGGCGAGCAAGACGCTGCCAGAGCAGAGTGTTGGCCGGTGGAGAGTTTCCCCTCGCAGCAGATGCTCATAAAGAGGTCAGTCATACCAAGTGAGCTACTTAGCAAGCTACAAACGCAGCACCAAGCTAGCGGGAACAAACAGTTGCGGGCGGAACATCTCAAGCTATTACCGAAAAGCAAAACTGATGGCCATATGGAAGGAAAAAAACCCAAAACCAATCCATAAGCCCGGCACCCCAGGGGGCACATCCTGTACCACAGGCCTCCCGCGCCCCGTCCTCGGCCGGCACCGCACGCCCCGCCACAGGAGCTGGGCCGAGCCATCGCCTCACCTTCACGGCAGCGCCCGCCGGGCCGCGACCGCCAGGCCCCCGGCCACCCTCCGGCCCGGCCCCGGCCTTGTTTACAGCCAGGGCCGCCATCTCGGGGAGGGCGGAGCGGAGTGGCCCCGCAGGAAGGAGCGGAGAGCCGCCACCGCCTCCGGCACCACCCCGGCGGGCTCAGGCACCGCCCTGCAGACCTGCACAACTACAGAACCGCAGAACTACGACTCCCATCATGCCCCATGGAGACCCCGGCCGGCAGAGGAGACGGCGCCGCCGTGCCTGGGCCGCCCGCGGAGCCCTGGGGGCTGTAGTTCCGCCCGCCGCGCTGCAGCCTGGGACGGCCGTGCCTGCTGCCGCCGCAGTGTGCGCGGCTCCTCCTGCTCTGCCGGCCATCCCGCGGCTTGAAGGCCATGGACGTCAACCAGCCCAAGCAGGAGCACTTGCTGGCTCTGAAAGGTACCGGCAGCGCGGTTCCCGTCCGCCCGGCCCTGAGTCGGTGGTGAAACAGCGTGTCTGATCCGCAGCCGAGGGTGTTTCTCCCCCCGGTTTAGGAGGAGGTGGAGCCGGGAGCGGCCCGGCGCTCGGGGCCCGCGGCGGTCGGTGCCCGGGGGCATGAGGGGGCGGTGGGGGCTGTTCTGCCGTGCCCCGCACACCACAGGGTGTGCGCCTGGCGTGGGGGGCTCAGCGCGGCTGCCCGGCTGTGCCAGTGCTTTGCATAAGGCTTCAAAAAAAAATGTTAGGTTAAAATTTCCTTTCCGGTTCCCCTGCTGCCTCTTTTGTTTGTTTGTTTTTCAGGACGAGAGGACACAGTCTTAAACCGCATCAAGGGAGGTTTAGGTTGTGCTTTAGGAGGGATTCGTACGCAGAAAGGGTGATTAGGTATTGGCTTGGGCTGCCCTGGGAGGTGGTGGAGTCACCGTCCCGGGAAGTGTTTAAGGAAAGACTGGACGTGGCACTTGGTGCCCTGATCTATTTGACAAGGTGGTATTCGGTTTTACATTGGATTCCATGATCTCAGACGTCTTTTCCAACCCAGCTGATTCCATGGTTCCCCTTTGGATTGCTTTTGCCCTTTTCACCACATGCTTAATGTGCAACTACGAGGCTTACCACCTCGATTCTGGGATCACGAATAGTGAAAATACAATTGTGTAGGTCATTTGCATGCCTCCAAAGTTAATGTAGAAATGAATAGAGCCCTGTGAAGAATTTGATAATTTCTGAATCATGGATGCTGCTAGTTACATACGTGTAATAAAGAGCTGGTTAGAATCTCACCTCTGCAAGAATTCCAGATCAGTGAGACTGCCCAGATGGACAAAGTAGTCCAGATATGAGTAATTTCGGAGACCATCTTCTCATTTTAAAACTCTCCTGGACAAAGTTTTTAGTGGTGTCTGCATGTGGTAGTAAAATCTGTTAACTATAATTCAAAGCTCAACAAGCTCTTTTCAAATACATGTACACACACAGTAAAGACAAAAGACCTGAGAACATGAAACATCAGCAGCTGCCAAATGCATTTTGTTAGTAATTAATTGAAAGCAAAAGGCTTTACAGTGGATCATTTTGCTTTTATAAGAAATCAGTGCAATCCTTGGGTCTGTATTGAATTTGGTGCAGTCTCCAGGCTGTAGATTTTGCGGAAGTGGGGAAGGTATGAGAATTTATTTGCATTGTGACTGTATTAAGCAAAATCTTGACCGTGGCAATCCTAGATTTTATGGTTTTAATATCATTGTATGTTATTGCTCTCCATCAGGGAACCTGAAATGATTGCGAATTTCTTGCAGGGCAGGGGGAAGGGCAGAGAAGGGTAGGAAAGAGGAGAGCAACACTGTGCATGTTTTACTTATGTTTCATAACAGTGTTTGTAGTTCTCCCTTCACCATGCCCCTGCATTTAATATAATCTTTGTGTGAAAGTATGAAGCCTTTGAGGACTTAGTAAGTTATTTGGTTATTCCAAAAGTCTAATAAATTAAGAAATTATCAGCTCCTTAAGGATTAAAGCATAGTTGCATGTAATGCTTGGAAGCTTTGAGGTTAAAACTAGATGTGTAGTTCTGATACAAAATGGAAGCAGGCAGCTTTAATTTGCCTAGAGCACTTCCCTTTTAACTTTTTACTTTTGAAACTACTGTATCAGTCAGTATTATTTTGGGAAGGGTTTCTGTAACATATGTGTTTCCTAGTTGCTTTATGTGCCCTGGCTTAAAATGCTGATACATAGGAGGAAAACTCTTTAAAAAAATTGTCCGCTGAATTTGAGAAAGTAGTAGTCATCGTGTGCCTTTTAATATGCATCACAGCAATATAACAAGAATGGTAATGGATGGCAGGTATGAGATGGTGACAGTAAAAGAGTGCTCTTGGAAAGGGACTGTTTTGAGTAAGCGGTGTACATGTGGATAATGGTCAGTGTACTGAAGTTACACTGGTAATGGTGGAATACAGCCACTAATGTTCTGCCTAGATAAAATTGAATGTTCTGATATATATCTCACGTATTTTTACTACCTGTTTCTTTCTTGAAAAATATCCTAGCAATGTTTGTCTTAATACGGTAGTATCTTATTGTTTTATAATACTTCTGCTTTAGGTCCTGTTTTCCACTGATCTTTGCATCATGGGGCAAGGAAATTCTTGTAAATAAGATGTTTCAGTCTAGATACAAGAATCCTAATCAAGAGACTGTTTTCCTAAGAATCACTGGATTCCTACTGTTCAAGCATGGAAGTGGTCTTGCACTATCGACCACATCAGACAGATCTAATAAAACTGCAGAAATTTGCAGAAGCAGCAGTGAAGGAATTTCCCATTCGCCAATTACCAAGATTTGCACCCTGGTTTCCAAATGATTTACAGAGACTTCCCCTCAAACCAAAAAAGCAGGCACCTGTTATTTCTTGTGAGGAAGTGGAAGAATTGAAACAGCTTTCTACGCCTTCAGAATATGTTACAGGATCTCCTGATTATGACTGCACAAAAAATCTCCTTGAGTTTCACTCTAGCATGAAACATGGTCCGACTTTAATCCAGGCACAGGCTGTTCACAGACCAATTAACTTGGACTATCAAGGAGAACCACCACCTAATGGAAAACAAAAATTGAAAAGGTCTTGGAGTGTCTCTCTCCCTAGTGCTAAACTCAAAGAAAAGATTCATCCTTTATCTCAAGAACTGCAAAATAATTTGGAAAGACTAAAGCTTCATGCCTTTTGTAGAGCAAAGTGGACAATTGAACAGTCTGTATGTAAAAACCAGAATTTGGAGGACATATGGATAAAATTGAATAGACTCATTAAACAGCATGAATTGCCATCTTGCAATGCTACTATCCAAAGATCTGTGGGACAGATATGGATTTTCTGTGATATATTATACTGTGAATATGTTAGAAATATTCTTAGGGAAAAGCTAAACCTTACAGATAAAATGAATTTGCTTGTACATAAATATGGAATTATATTTAGTTTATAGCTTAGGATACAGTTTAATAATAAAATTATTGTCCGAAATAGTAGAGTTTTTAAGCAGTTTAGAATATATAGACTTTAGAACAACTGATAAATTAATGGTAAGAAAACTACTTCTATTATTTTGCTACAGTTTTTTAACTGTAATGGTATATTTCTATAACTTTGTTTTGCCTCAAGACTTACTGTTCTCTTAAGATTAATAAGTTGCTGTTTGGCTTAGTACTGCATTTTATAGCTTTTCTCTACCTTGGTGGTCTAAAGGAAAAACTTAAAGTAAAAATTCCAGACTATTGTGGCAAGCTATGTCAGACAATAAAATTTATGCTTTCATTTAAGCAAAGTACATCCTCTCTGCTTCTCTGGAATTAAGAGAAGGAAAAATGTTTTTAAGTGGGTTGTAATAATTGCTATAATAGCTGTAATTGACAGTAAGACTTTTAAGATCTGATTATTTCCTGAAAGTAGTGTGTGAGTTTTTTTAATGAAGGCATATTCTTCCCATGAAGTACAGAATTACTTTATGTGGCATATATGCACTGTCTTAGTAATGTTAGCTATATTTTCATAGAAATATTAATGACAGCTTCAGTGGAAGCTGTGGGCTGAAAATTGATGAACAACTTAATAATTGCTGGTTTACACCTTTGGTAATTATTTTTTTTCCTGATTGAACATTTCTATTCTTTTGTCTCTAATTATATTTGGGAACACGAAAACACTAGCTTCCGTGTGAAAGTGAGGAAATTAAGAAATGAGACTTCTATCTGAAACCTCTTGTTTGTTGTCTTTGAGAATCTGAATGCCTTTTATGGTCATAAAAGGCTGAGTTCGACATGACTTTTTGTCTCCTGAAAGAATGGAGTGTTCCAAGGTCATGCTGTCCCTGCTCAATTGAATATTTGGAGGGTCGGTAGAGAAGTTAAACTGGGATCAATATGACAGCAAGGTTATGCATTTGCATTCCTTCTAATTTCAGATAGTTCTGCTGTAGCTGGAGGTCAAGATCTGTAGTATCTGGAAAAGGGGGAAAACGAGTGTTTAGTATTTGCAGATTGTTAGATTGTCATTAATGCCGGTCATATCAAAGTGTACATAAGCATAACAGAGATCTCTCTGTGTAGAAACAAGGTAGATTCCCCTTAGACTTACATTTTTTATGACATTCTTGTGTTGAATAATTATATTTTACTATAGGCATTTTTTTTTTAGATTAAAATTGCTCCATTTGAGTCATTGACGTGTATTTTTAAACTTTGACTGAATTTTAAAGACATTTGTAGATGTCTTATATTGACGTTTGGGGTGTTTGTGACATTTAATGTGACCACTTAGCAAAATTGATGCGAGATGCTGTCTAGAGTAACTGAGGGTTGTTACTAGTTTTAAAGCTTATATAGCTAAATTTTTCACTGACATTATATTTCTGAGCTTAACATTAATAGTAACAGCATTTCTTTGTGCATCAGCATTTCTGAGGATTAAATGAAGTAAAATGCAGTGTGATTTGAGTTCTATTTAATGTATTTTGTGTCTAGGATCTTAAAAGAAAAGAGATGATATATTTTCTAACATAATAAATATGATGGTATACTTATCATTGTTTTGACTTCATTCTGTGATGTATTTATTTATTTTCTGAAACATGACTTAACTTTTTCTTTAGAAACAGTCAGCAAATACTGTTTATACAGGCTTAGTGTAAATTTGAATAAAATTAGGTAATGTCAATAATAGAGTCCCACTATATTAATTTGATATACTGACAAAAGAGCTGAACAAACGTTTTACTAAACAGAAGGAGAGATTGTTGTCACTGTAGCTGCCAGCTTTCTGCTGCTTTGGGTTGGCTTGTATGTGAATAACAGTAGATGCACTGCTAGCTATGAGCACCTCAGCTGGTGACTGTCTTGTAATGAAGAGTGAACACCACCTTTGGTTGCTCTACAGAATTACTACAGACTTGGTTAAAACCACTATACAAGCTGAAATCCAGGCTCTCATTTTGTTCTGGTCAAGGAATGCTTCATTCATAAGCATGTGTAATTCAGTATCTTTTCTTTTTAATTTTCAGTGTTGAATGTGGTTCACTATTTTGTATATCCTGGGTTTTGCTTAATATACCTCATGGTTCTAAGCCTTCAAAAGTCCTGGTTTTTCAACTTTTCACCCTAACAAAGGGAATATATTATCTTCTTCTCATGTGAAAAGTGAGAATTGTTTGTGTCAATGCTAATTTGCATAGGTCTGCTATATGGTAGCATAAGTTCTTTTGAACCAATGCAGCCCACTGTACCCAAATGTATATCACAGTAATTGAATACTTTGGAATACACTGGAAACAGTAAATGCTGTCTGGACACAATACTTGTACAAAAGTACAATAAAAATAAACCCACCATGCATGTGTCAGTGCAAAGGTGTTAACTCGTTGCAATCAAGAGAAATCCTTTCAGTTTATTTTTTTAGGTTTTGTTGGTGTTAGTTGTTTTGTTAAGTTTCAAAGGAAAAAAAAAACCCAAAGGGTTTTTCAGACTAACAACTAACATTACAAGTGCTCAATTTTGTTTCGTATGAATGCCTTCATTATAAGCTATATGCAAGTTTAGGGCCTTTGGTTAATTTGTAGAAGGAGAAATTCTTCTAAGAAGTAGCACCTTAAATCTGTCATATAAGTAAAAATAATGTAATTTTGAGTGTGAGTTAAAATAGCCTTTGAAAATACCACTTACTTGAAGTAGAGGTTTTTTAATAGCAAAATCTCAATGATTTTGATTTTGTCAGTATCAACAAAAATAGTTTTGTTGTAAGTATATTCATGAGGGTTTTGTGCTGGTTTTACTGGTTTGAGTTTAAAGTTTGTGACTTAGAGAAAAAGCAGTGGTATAAATAATGTAGGCTTTTAGTCTGGTAACTCTGGCTTGTGTAAGTGTTGTAGTTTAAGGTGTAAATGCAGTTTCTTATAGATGGGTATTTGACTGGAAGAGTCTGTCCGTACGAGTCGTCATGTCCCATTCTAGGGCAACAAGGATCACAGGACAGGCACTTAACCTGGGAAAGTCCACAAACAGATGAAACAGATACACTTCTGAAGACCACAAAGCACTTCATGCTGTAGCAGGTGTAAGACCCTTAGCACATCAAATTGAAAGCAGTAGATTAGTAGGTTAGTTCACCAGAGATAGAAAGCAAGAGGGAGCAATGGCATTACCAGTGTTCTTGGATCTTAGAATAGCAGGGAGGTTTTTTAATATTGTGAACGGCCACGTGATCCTTTTCCAGGCTAAGATTTATTTGGTGGTTGTGGTTTGTTGAGACTTCTTTTTGTGGAGGAAGAGCAAGACAAAATTATACTTGAAAAACAAAATTAAAAATACTTGTTTGATTGACCTATGGTTTGTTTTTTGATTTTTGCAGTGATGAGGCTAACCAAACCTACCTTATTCACTAATATTCCAGTGACTTGTGAAGAAAGAGATTTGCCAGGTAAGTCTTTTTGCTGACTGATTATTGTTGCATATATTACCAAGTTTAAGCAGTGGGACCATCTAGCACTTAGATGTTAGGGGAGTCATGACCTTCCAGACTCTGATCTGAAACAGCAGCATATTTTGGATTTGGTAATAGCTAAAGGAAGGTACCAAGGTGCATTCTATAGCTCTTGACTTGTATCTTTGGAAGATTGGTGATGATACTCAAACACATGACCTTAAAGTTTGAGCAATTGACATACACAGTGAAAGGCAGTTCTGTGAGGGAAATATGTAAGTGGAGAAAGATTGGCATCACTATATTTTTTTTATCTGGAGAAAAGTCCCTGGTAGTTAGAACCAACACATGAATGTTCTATGGAAAAACAATCTTGCAAGAATCACTGGTTTTTAGTTGTGTTATGCTTGGTATGTCATCATAAATTGGAAATCCCTGGGTCGTCTCCCGGAAATAGTTAAAGTCTAGAAGTCAAGTATAAGAGAGTCAAAGGAAAGATTGAAGAAGGAATCAAGCAAGCAGGGGAAGAAAGTAAGTGAGGTTGATTAATTCTGTTACATAATATGATTTAGATGGATAGAGTTACTCTTAAAATGCAGTGTTGTTTTGAGCAATGCCTTTTGGATTATGCCCTTCAGTATGTATATACTGAATAAATTATTGGGCCCAAGTGCCTTGAAGTTAAGCTATAAGTTATAGGCAGGCCTATGGATATATATTTCATCCCTAAACAAGTTTATTGTAAAAGAAATATATCTAAAATAAACTACATCTGAGTAACTGATTAGGTGTCTAACTTAAATGTAGACAAACATTTGGACTTAGCAAATATTTAATTTATAGCAACTTGATATTTTTACAGGTAATCTATTTAACCAGCTCATGAAAGATGATCCTTCTACTGTAAAGGGTGCCGAAACTTTGATGTTAGGAGAAATGCTGACTTTGCCTCAAAATTTTGGGTAAGAATAAATGATTGTAACTGTAATATGCAAGGTTTAGGATTCATTTGGTTTAGGATTCATACTTCTCTTTCTATTTGAATACCATTGTTCTGCAACGAGATCTTCAGTCATTTTAAAAATAATATGTGGCTTGATCCATAAATATATATATGTGTATGCTGCCTGAAGTTTCTGGTTTGTAGTGTGACTGAATCTAATAAGGATTGAAAGTTGAAAGAGATTTGCAGCTGTGGGTGAATTTCTAAGGTAATGCACTACTATAAACCTCATCTTACACTAACAGAATTTACTACTGTGATTTTTGTGGGTACTGAAAGCCATCTTCTTATTCCTGACAGATTTTTAGCTAGAAAAAATTCTGATTTGTTTGTCCTCTTTTAAAACTATTAGTCTTAGAAAGGTGACTTCAGAAGTATGGGTGTGCAAATGCCAATTTCCTTCTAGGGTTTGATCTGCCAAATGTGTGTGAACTTAAAAGTGTTTCAGTGAAATGTTCCGGTTTTTTAATAGCTGTTACTAAAAATATTTTATTTCCTTTTCTTTTTTTTTTTGCCTGAAATACAGGAATATATTTCTGGGAGAGACGTTTTCCAGTTATATTAGTGTGCACAATGATAGCAATCAAGTTGTCAAGGACATACTGGTGAAGGTATGTGAAGAGAAATCCGCTAATAAAAGATTTATAAAAAGTAAAATACGATGATTATATTTCTGACAATATATTGTATGTTTAATGCTAATACATAGACTTTAGGATATATATGTCACTTTTTCCAATCCAGAAAATACACCTGGAAATTGGAAAGAGTAAGACATAAAACTGGAAATAGTTGTAGAAATCTTCAAAGATGAAAATGAAAAACTAGGATTTATTGTATATATACAATCAGAAAACGGATTTATTACAGAATCATAGTGTTTAGGTTGGAAAAGACCTCTAAGGTCAACAAGGGCAACTGTTAACCCAGTGCTGCCAAGTCCACTGCTAAGCTGTGTCCCTAAGTTCCACATCTAGACAGTCCCCTGCAGGGATGGTGGCTCAACCACTTCCCTAGGCAGCCTATTCAGTGTTTGACAACCCTTTTGGTGAAGAAATCGTCCCTGCTATCCAATCTAAACCTCCCCTGGTGCAACTTGAGGCTGTTTCCTCTTGTTCCTATTGTTTGTTACTTGTGAGAAGAGATGGACTCACACCTGGCTGCAGCCTTCTTTCAAGTAGTTGTAGAGAGCAGTAAAGTCCCTCTCCTGAGCCTTCTCCTAGCTAAACACCCCCACTTGCATTGACTTTCTCTGGATATGAAGCCTTCCATTTAAAACTTCTCTGAAGAATTGGTGTAGCAAGACTTCCACAGCTGAAAAAATAGAGTTACATTCACTTACCTTCACTTTCAATGAGGTCTTCAATTCCCTGTAAAGCATACACTGATCTGTATATTGTATGAGTTATTTTCTAGCGAATTGGTTTTTGTGTTTACTGAACAAGTAAAACACTGAGAGTAGACATTTCAGAAGTCATTGTGGAACTGAATGTAAAAGTTAAATAGAGATTTTGTAAGCTGCATGGTAAAGGACTGGACTATTTATATGTTTTAGAACTTGTCTTTAGCTTTGTAAGTATCTCATCATCTTAATATATGTCACAGAAGGTGTCTGAGTCAAGAATATCACAGAATATTCTGAGTTGGAAGGGACCCACAAGGATGAGTAAGTCCAACTCTTTAAGTCAGTAGCCCACACAGGGATGGAACCTGCAGCCTTGGTGGTGTGAGCCCCATGTTCTGACCAACTGAGCTCTTACAGTATGCGTGAAAGCATGTAGGGTACAAAATGCTCAGTGAAGCCTAGTACTTTATAACATTAGTTACTTTTCTTTAGGTTGTATTGAACAGCTGTAGTTCTAAGTGATGCTTTATTTTTCTGTCTCCGTTTTTCTGAAGGCTGATCTTCAGACAAGTTCTCAGCGTTTGAACCTTTCAGCTTCTAGTGCTGCAGTGGCAGAACTTAAACCTGACTGTTGCATTGATGATGTGATCCATCATGAAGTAAAGGAGATAGGAACACACATGTAAAATTTTAACTTTTTCTATTATTAAATGAACTTAAATGAAACTGCAGTACATGCATGCTATTCTGCTTTTGATATAGCACAAGATTTAAAGTAACACAAATTTTTGGTTTCATTTGTTTTTTTCAGCTTAGTTTGTGCAGTAAGTTATACTACACAGACTGGAGAGAAGATGTACTTCAGAAAGTTCTTCAAATTTCAGGTATTTCATGATGTATTTTACTCTACTTTTAATAAGCATGTGAGTCTGGAAAACCCATTTTAATACATTTGACACTTCAAAAGCATTTTTACATACCAAAAATCTTTTCACTTTTAGAAGTGGACTATTAAAAGCCACTGCTTCAAACTTCACATGAACTGGTGCTTTCTGATTACAGAAACAGTTAAACATCTCAGAACTAATAAATACTACATCTAATGATTTTTAATAATTTATTGAGAAAAAAAATCTACTCTTAAAAAGTCCCTTTTTATAGCAGACAGCTCTATGACTATTTTTAAACAGAGCAAGTATTGGTCATTCTGGCTTTGATACATCCAACCATTGAGCACATATTGTAAAATTCTGATTTTTCTTTTGGTGTATGTAACTTTATTAAGCTGAAATTAAGTAGTTTGGTTTCTGAAGGAGTTTAAGTAAAGAAGTCTAATGTATTATATCTAATACCGACAGACGTAATTGACAGAATTTAAACCTTTTCTTCCTTCACATAAATTTCAAGACTTGAGATCTCAAGAGTGACAGAGGAGAGCAAAAAACTATCTATGGGCTGGTTCTGGCAAGAAAGAGGCTGTTTACTGTGTATTTCATGGATGTTTAATTTTTCAGGGAAATATATTGAGACTTGGATATTGGTGGACTAATCCTTATGGAATAGAGGTTTACATGACATGCTTTACTGAATGCATTTTTAGATACTCTCACAGAGTGTCTGGTAATACAGGAGCATTATATAGTTTCGTCCTAAAGCTGTTTCAGGGGACGTTTGGGTTGGATATGAGGAAAAGGTTCTTCACCCAGACGGTTGGTGGACACCGAAACAGGCTCCCCAGGGAAGAGGTCACAGCACCAAGCCTGACAGAGTTCATGAAGCATTTGGACAATGCTCTCAGGCACATATTCTGAAGACTGGACTTGATGGTCCTTGTGGTTATCTTCCTACTCAGGAAGGTATTCTATGATACTATGGGGTGATTGCATTTTGCTGTTTTCTAGTATTCTATCTAGATACTTATAAAAAAGAATTTCAGTCTTTAGAAGGTTAAATTGCCATGCATTACAAAGAACACTTGAGTGCTGTTACTACTTGTGGGCCTTGAAATGCCAGGTATTGATTAGCCAAAGGTGGTTCCTGACAATCCTAGGGAAAAGGGTTCCATATAAGTTTTTGTGTTACCCTCCCTCTGAAACTAGCATCTCTGTAGAGTTTCTTCATCTTTAGTGAAGTTAATTTTCATCTTTGTGCACTTTGTCTTGCTCTCCTTATGAAACTGCTTTCCTTTCCATTTCTCCATTCTTTTCCTCTGTTCAGTGTTCTGTTCCCTACCCTCTAGGCTTTCTCTGCTTACACATGCATGTGCAAGCTTCAGTTCTCATCTTTTCACTGTTCCCTAATGTTGTTCTTGTACAAGAGCTTTGTACAAGATGTTGATTTGTCTCCTCTAGATTTTCTATGCAGACTTATTTGTGCACTTTTTTCGGGGTTCTGCATGCATGGTGTAATTGCCATGGGTTTTAACTGAACCCAGGATAGGCAACTGAATTGTCAAAATAGTTGGAGTCAGCTGTCTGTCAAATGTGAAGCCCTTCTTTCAAAGAAGGAAGCATAAGAGCTTCTCAGAAAGTATATATACAATTCTGCACCTTCTATAAATACTCTCTGATTCATTATGAGAAAAGCATTGCACTGAGAATTTTGGCTGTTAGTTTTTAAATTTGGCATGGAGACATCAGTAGAAAACCTGAGAACAAACAAAAAGAAGTGTTACAGAAAACTGAACTATGTATTTACAGGGAGAATTGATGGCTGCTAGTGATTGAGATGCCACCAGCTATTTTATAACAAAAAAAAAAATACTCTTTTAGAGATTCTCAGATTTTTCAGTTACGTTTTCTAGCATCTTTTAAGTTGAACTGGTGTTAGTTTGTTTGAATCAGCTTCTTTTTTAAGCCATTATATGTAGTTTTATACTGATTGATAGTGGCTTACTGTTCCAAAGGTTTCTCTAAGTAATTAACAGTATTATGTTTACATGAACAAGGAATGATTCTTTCTAGGATTTGGTGGTTTGGTTTTGGGGGGTGGTTTGTGAACCTCACAATGATTTTTTGTATTTTGCTGGAATGCCAATTGAAATTTACTGCAATGAATGGAAAGACTTTTTATCAGAAGAGAGAGAAAAAGTTCAGCATTTAGGAAAATTTGTAAGAAGCTCACTGAAGAAAAAATATTTGACAGAAAAATCCTATCTCAACCAATGAAGACCTAAATTAAAATTTTTAATTCTTTTTTTTTTTGACTAGAAAGAGAGAGTTCTGAATACTTGAAAGATTTGAACTTTATGGCTGTTAAAATGCAGACATCTCTGTGAAGACAACTTTTTGATCTTGAGTTCTTCAGTGCTAAAAAATTTGTTGACAGCTTGGAGCATTAGTGGTCTCTTAAGATGCAGTGCAATTTACATGCAAACAGTTTCACTGTGTAATGGGAAACAAGTGTCTTCAGAAATAGAATTTAAATTTGTTTCCTTACAAAGTATGATAGAAGATAATTTCTTCCAGTTACATCACTTTATACAGATTTCGTATTTGAATGTGTTAACTGCAATGGCTTTATGCACAAAATTCAAGCACTTAAGAACCAACACTTTATAATCATATTTTATATCATCGAGTTGCCTTCTTTTGCTGATTGAATCTCATGAGATTAATATGATTTATTATTTATTTTTTTATGTATTATGATTTTTTAAAATTTCTTGAAACAGCTGCATTTTCAAGAAGGAAGTGAAGGCTAATAAAGCTAAACACATGGATAGTTCTCTGTTTCATTTATGTTTAGAGAAGCCTTCAGTAACTTTTGCTCCAAAACCCTGAAGGATGTGTAAAAGTTAGATAGTTCTTGCTCACAGCTGAAAGCAAATGCAGGACCCAGGATGGATATATTGTTATTTTAAACACACAGATCTACTTAGAGCACTGGATTTGGGCAGTTTTGTAAGAGGCCAGTGCTTAGGTGGAGAATTACTTGTTTTCAGTATGAGGAGACTGCTTAGTAGGAAAGCAGTCAAGTGTGCACAAGTAAGGAGAAGTGAGGATATACTCTTGAGCTGATTCTGTTATATATTCTGTCATGCACCTGCTACATGTAAGATCAAAAGGTAAAATAGCACCTTTTACTAAAAGACCCTAGCACTTTGAAACAGTCTATGCTGAAGTTGTCTGAAAAACCAATTGTCAATCTGTCTTTTTTTCCATTTCATTCAGGTTCTTAAACCACTAGATGTGAAAACCAAATTCTACAATGCAGAGGTGAGAACTGTGTGTATTCAGGTTTGTTTTGGCATGCTGAGTTTGTTTCTTAGATTAAATTCAAAGTGCTTTATAAGTACACCTTTCTGAGAAAGGTGATCAGTTCTAAAGGAAAAATGGTGGTAGATATATATTGTATAGTTTAAAAATAGATAGGCTTTTGATGAAGGGATGAAAGAGATCTCAGGATCTTAGCGTAATTGACTAACAATTTTGCATATATTCCAGTTTCCCATGAACTCCAATAATTTCAGTTACTGCTTTTATATTTAGGCTGATAGAGTGCTTACTGTAAGGGAGATTAATTTTTCATAAAGGAGATGACAATTTATGAGAGTGGGGAAAATTTAAATTTAAATTACTGAAATTTAAATTTCCCCTATGTAACTATGACCCTTCAGTTCAGTAATGTAAGTTTTATGTTTGTGGCCATTACACACAGTGCTTCTAAACTAAATGATCATATATATGCCTTGCATATTTATTTGGACATACTTACATGTCTGCCTTTGTCTATTTATGGGAAGAATTTGGTACGTGTCTGTAGGCCACAGGCTTCAAACCATACATTGACCAGGTGTGAGGTACCTGAGCAGGATTGGAGCATAAACACATGGCACTGGCTGAGTCCTTAATAGAACTGCTATTATGTATAAGTGGGAATGTCTGGAAATGTCTTCTGCTTTGATTTAAGAACAAAAATAATTCTAAGAAATTAGGTGATTTTTCTGGGAGCAAAATAAATCTCTTATTTAGTGTGTGGACTATATTATTGTTTCAGATATAAAGTATGTGGTATGGAAAAGAGGGACAGATATCTTAAATGTTGCTGTCTCTTTATATTTCATGTGTAAATTTTGTGATGAAACACTTTATAATTAATGGAGATTAAAACCTCTCTAAGGTAATTCAAGGCAAGCATTTTACATGGATAAAAAATGGGTTTTTTTCATAATCGTTACACTGTCTTAATAAGGGTCTTACTTAACTCACAATGAGCCACCAATTCTTCATGGTAAAAATCTATGAGAAGCTTTGGTGTTTGAGCTGGTACATGTGGATTTGGGGGGGTTTTTGTGCTTTTTTTTTCCGCTGTAGTGTTTTTAAAAGGCTCTTTGATGCCTTTTGTTCTTCCCGTTCATGAATTTATGCAACTCCCATTACCATCTTAACCATTCAATTGATTGAAAAAAATGTAAAAAAATATTTTGGATGATATTAAGTGAGCAATTTGCATTTGCCTAGCGAACTGGTATAGTAGCACTCCTGTCTAATTTCTGAAAGTATATAAAGTGTTGCTATGTCTTGTGACCATAGAATTCAACTAACTTCTAAAAACCTAGAAATAAGTCATTGGTTAGATGTTGTGTGTGATACTACATTGCTGTGAAAACACCAAGAAATTCATCCTGACTATTATCCTTGAGATCAGGGAAGAAAAAAATGGTATGTGTCACTTATTAGTTAATTAAAGATCTCTAAAGGTTGACTAACCTGTTAAACTGTTATCATTAAGATTACGGATGTGATACTGTCTATTCATAATGCCTGTTACTAAAATTATTTTCTATTAATATTCTAATGATAATCCATAATTTAATTTCTTCTAAGACAAGGAATGATGCTGAACCTTAATCTTCTTGCTTATTGCTTATATTGCAGTAGCACCCAAATGGAGTTGATCACTGAAATTTATGCATAGAACACATGCCCTGTTGCCCTAACCTGCTGCAATCCTGGAATTGAATTACTCTCTCACTGACTTTAATGTGCCTTGAAAAAAGGCTCTCTAAAAGGTTCTGTTCCTGCAAGCATGCACAGGGAGGTAGACAACAAAGTTTGTAATTAAAGTTGGGTCTTTGGATTGATGAATACTCAAAAAAGAGTTTTTCTTGATGATGTTATGTCAAATTTGTTATACTTTGCAACACAGTAGCTTTGCTAGGACACATTTCCACTTTATTTTTGAGACATTGTATATGAGGATACTTCAAATTGCCTATAAGGTGACAAGGACTGTTTTTCCATTTCATATACAACCCATTGCATGGATTTTAATTTAGGACAAACTTTAAACTTGCTCAAAAACTAACTCTCTTTTTTTTGAGTCAGTTTATTCTACCATATCTTGTCTGTGACTTGTGTGCCTTAAGCTCTACTTTGGATTGGTTCTGAAGCAAAGCTAGTAAACCATGTAACCATACTAGCTATAAGTTATTAGAAATGTAGTTGTCATCTTTGTTTGCATCCATTTTTATTTATGTTTCTGTCTTACTAATGCTATCTTGTTTAAATGGTGCAAAAAAATGCAGAAATGCATTTTGTTTGGAAGTTAGCCTCCTTTTTCTTTAACATTTAACCCTAATTTCTCTAATGTGTTCTTTTTTTTATTTTCCCATTAGAGTGACCTCAGTTCTGTGGTAATTTTTATTTATTTTTTTATAAATATGTATGCTTTTTTAATTGCTTAACTGTCTCTGTGCTTGTTATTGACATTCTTTACAAACATAATGGAAAAGCAATGTTTGTTCTGCATATCATGAACTGATGTTTTCTCGTCTTTATATGTGCAGCTAATCATTTAAATGGTTAGCTCTTTCTTTATTACCCATTGTTGAAACTAGAACTTGATAGTTACAGATTCTTGTGGGGGTCCTCCTATAAAATAACTCACCAAAATTTTATTAGATCTATTATTTGAAAAGAGAAAAATTTCCTTCTAAAATTTTTCTGCTTTTGACTCATGGAAATGTAGGTTTCACTACAACACTGCTTATGTAAGCTGTGACAGAACTTTTCACATCTGGTTGGTGGAGACAGTGGGTTTGAGGAGAGAGCAGCAGTTGGATGTTCTTCCTTTGGCTAGCTGGAGCTGCACTTCACAATTTTAACTGCATGTAAAATTGATTGAGTTACTATGTTACTTCTGCAGTCTGATTTCACTTTAAGGCTTGCCTTGTATTAAAATAAACTGCATATTTTGACAAGTTCTTTTTTTTAAAACCGTGTAGTATCAAACCAAATTAGGAATAACACAAAACTAACTTGCTTTTTCATTATGCTGCTTGTTTTTTCTTTTCCCTTTCAAATTAGCTTTTTTAAACTTCTGCCTATGGTTGCTGCTTTGAAAATTACTAAAATTTGGGTAAATGGACACTTTGAGCAATGGATTTATGGGATATAAATGGTATCAGTTTAAGTGAGTCAGGTGGTAGTAGTAATGATAACTGACAACCATGTTTTAGTTGGGGTTATTTCCAGTTCCTGCAAGCATGAGGTCTCTCTGTCACCCATTGAGGTTGCACAGTTTCCATTACTATATAGATGCTGCTTTGTATTTAGTACAAAAAGTTACACAACCATTCTGTATTTCTCCTTCTAACACAATTTTTTGAGACTAAACTAAATGTTTTGGCTATTTTGTCCCACTTTTACTTTGTAATTTACAAGCAGGACTTCCCTTCCCCACAAAAGTACTTTGTTAAAATTTATCATAACAAAATACTCAAACTGCTTCAAGCTGAATCTGTAGAATAGACTATTTCATTTGGAAGAGACATACAAGAATCATTTAATCCAGTGGCCTGAATCAGTAATGCTTTTGTAAATGCAAATTTGGTATCCCCCTTTTTTTAACTGACATTGCCTTAATTGTGATTTTCACTTTTCTGGGGGCTCATATCTCTTAATAGACAGAGTCTTCCATAATTATTCTATCCTGAGACTTTTAGAGGTGCAAAGTGACTTCACTGGTCTGCAATTCCACAAAAGAAT
Source organism: Melanocharis versteri (assembly GCA_013397845.1). Classification (NCBI taxonomy): domain Eukaryota; kingdom Metazoa; phylum Chordata; class Aves; order Passeriformes; family Melanocharitidae; genus Melanocharis; species Melanocharis versteri. Next base: position 35,121 of record VZTG01003728.1, on the reverse strand, counting down.
GAGGCAAAAACATCTCTAGTTCCATGGTTTTTCATCTTCTGAAGTTTAACAGTCTATAGCTTTCATTTCTGTACTAGAATTGGTCCATCAATACCATCTTGAGTCATTAGCTTCAGATGTTCTGAAGATAGAGCACCAGTTAAACTGTTGGATGCATACGATATTGGTAACCTTTGGCATGATGCAGTTGAGTGAGAGAGGGGGCTGGATTTTGCATTTTAGCTAGAATGCTAGTATTTAATAATAAAATCTCAGAGCATGTACCTGAACTATTTTACTTCCGTTAAAGAAAAACACACACATTTATTTTAAGTTTTTTATACAGCTTGATGCACTAGTAATCTGGCATGGCATGTTCTTGTGCACTGCAATTCCTTACCATTTATTCCATTTTTTTAATAATTTGGATAAAAGCTTGAGTTGCTGTTAAGTTGATGAAAGTCTTGGGAAGAGGTGATTTAATGCATTACAAATAAGCAATAGCTAGAACATAGCAAAATTATCCCACATCCATTGTTTGGCAAGATACCTGTTGACTAACACTTTTGCTCCTATTGTTACTGGGATTAAGGTTTTTTCTTGCATTAATTAATTTTATTTGCAGGCATGAACTAAACATGTGTGACTTTTTTTTAACAATAGGATTGCCTACTCTTTTTAATAACACTAATCATATTTTCATGAACTTGAACTTTTGATTTTTTTCAGACAGATGAAGTGTTTCTGGAAGCTCAAATTCAGAATATCACTACCTCTCCAATGTTTATGGAGAAGGTTTCTTTAGAGCCATCTATGATGTACAATGTTGCAGAACTGAACACAGTTGACACAGCAGGGGAAAGGTATGTTCATATTCAGGACATTTGACTTTTAAATGTTTTGTATTAATATTTCATGAGATACAAGTATTAGTTGTCTATAATGGGAGGATTGTATGTCTTCGCTTGAGTAAGAAGATCAAATTCCTATTATGTATTCAACTGGAAAATTTGTTACAGTTTTCTTTTATAGAAATTATTCTTTAAAATCTATAAATCTACCTAATAGAGAAATATCCAGCTTAATCCTCAAATAATTTGTAACAGTGATGACATGGTAACATGAAAACATACTATTTTTTCAGCATCTCCTGTGTAAAATTTTACCTAGATCTGGTTTTGACCTGATCTCTGTGTCCATACCTAGCCTTACAGGACTCATCTGACTAATCCTTGCTTCCTATCAGTAAACTGCTAACTGTTTTCAGTTGTTCTGCTCATGATATAGCAAGGCACCAGTCAAGGGGAATCAGTAGTACACCCTTATGGGGTCTTAGAATATAAAAATTTGTCATGCTGAAATAAATTAAATTTAATTCAGTTAAACACTTAGTACCAGAAAAACTGACTACAATGGATACAAGAGCTTGTGAAGGTAACTTTGGCCGTTCATGCTTTGCAGTTGCTTGGGTTTTTGGAGGTGATGGTTGAATGCTTCAGCTGCAGGGGCTGAAGTGAAAATTTGTCTTCTCCTTGCCTGTTGAAGGATTCACCTGCCGCATAATGAAGCTTTGTTCTTACGAAGTGCTTGCATCCACTGTAATGGTTTTTCTCCTGAACAGGAATCTTAGTTTCATACATTGAGATTTACTGTGAAGGAAAACAAATAGCAGAAGAAAAATTACCAGCGTTTTTGTTTAAATGCTAAGATGCCAGATAATAAATTATAATGTAGCAGAGTGGATTTCTATCTTATTTCTCTCTGGCTGAAAAGAACAGGTTTTTTTATTTCTCTATGATTCTTGGTGCTACATAAATTCTAGAGCTGTTTTCTGTTGTGAAAACAAAAAGTATTCTATGTGTTTTGCCATTAACAAACTATGTGTACACATACAGGAAGACTGGTGGGGGATGGGGAAAAAAAGTTGGGTTCTTAAGTCTTCTTCAAAATACCTGTTTAAATTAAGACCCAGTGTTTTTTTCCTTTCAGTGAGTCTACTTTTGGCGCAAGGACTTATTTACAACCTATGGATACACGTCAATACTTATACTGTCTAAAACCAAAGCAAGAATTTGCAGAGAAAGCTGGAGTAATAAAAGGTGTAACAGTGATTGGTAAACTAGACATTGTATGGAAAACTAATCTGGGTGAACGAGGAAGGCTGCAAACTAGCCAGCTCCAAAGAATGGTAAGTTTAACTTAAGTGTTAATTTGACTTGGCATTCATTTTTAAGGAAACTCAATGAACGATTTAATAATGACTTGGAAAAGTGCAGGCTGCATACTTTCTGAGCCTCGTTTTTTATTCACACTTTTCTGTATGTATTATAGAGTTATTTCACATATTTCCTCAGTGAAGTGTGGATAAGTTAATGGAGTGAGCACTTTAATTATCAGAATCCGGTAACCAGTGTTGTAAAATACATTAGTTAGAGTGAAATTAACTGCTTGGATACAATCTGGCAACAAACTGACAAAAGAATCTCTTTAAATATGCCAAGTCTTGACATGGAAGTTGCTCCCAAGTTCATATGGACATTTTAGCTTGGAGTAACATTTTTTTATGCATAGTATTATTTATCTTTCATGTCCACAGTTTTCATTGAGTCTATACTATTCAGGTTGATTTATAAATTGTTCTTGAATTTTAAGTTGTAATTATTATCTTGCTTAAGTCAGCTTCAGAGCCGTCTACTCTAATGCCTAAACCTGGCTTGCATCTTCTCACTTGAGGGTGGTGAGAGAGATATGGAAAGGTAGTTAAAAAAAAATTTGACAGTTGAATCTCAGTCTAAGTTTACAGAGCTTATAATTTGGTCTCTGCCTCTGTCTCTTCCCCAGTCCCAGTCTGCTAGTACACTGAACAGTTCTGTAGGGAAGTCACATTGACTTGGAACCAGGCAAGCAGACTTAGATCCTGGAAATTCACAGGAAAGTCACTAAAAAGTCACTAAGTTGCTGAAACGTCTCTTTGTTTTTAATTGAGGCGTTGAGTATGTGCATAACCCCATCAAAGTAGAAACTGCCCTTTTTCTAAACTTAGTTACTCCTGTTACTTTGAAATTCGTTGCTTATTTTTAACAATAAACTTCCATTTTCAACTGACCTTTCCTATCATTTCTCTTTAGACACATTTTTTTTCCCTCCCTAAACCAGTATTGTCTCACTCTGTGTCCCTTCTTGCATGTGAAGCACACACTTCAACACTCCAGGATTAGTTTTGGTCATGCATCATTTTGTGCCTTGTGATTAACAGAAAAACACTAACTATTTTGTGTACTTTGAGCAACACCTGTCTTTGGAAAAGCAGCAGGTAGTTGGGGTTTTTTCCCCTTCTGAGTTGCAGTGCAACTACCTCTTTTCTTCCTCTTATTTTTTAATTTCTAAACGTCACCCTTAATCATTTTCCTCCTAATCCATTTGCCAGCACTATAGCCATTGTTTCCCACCTGGGCTGTGTCCCTCAGTCATTGTTATGGCTCAGATCAGAAATGCGTCTTTGAAACAAGTATCCACATACCATAATTTGTGGGTTTGGTTAGTTTTTGGTTGGGTTTTGTTTTGTTTTGTTTTTGTTTTTGTTGGTTTTTTGTTGGGTTGTGTGTGTTTTTTGTTTGCTTGGTTTGGTTTGGTTTGTTATGTGGCTTGGTCTTGGAATTCATAACTACAGTCTCTTTGGGAGACAATAAGCTAGGCAAGTGCATGTCCACAGTATGCCAAGGGTGCTCCACCTGCTCATAAGCTTTCAGTACAGGACCAGACTAGGACCAGTCCGAAGATTAGTAGATCATATGAAATGTATTTGGCTCATGGATAATTGACAAGTATCCATATCGTGTGACTTTCTAACTGATAACAATTAATTATTTTGGCAGAGGCATAGAGGACCAAAATGGCAGTTTCTCTTGTTTCTTAGGATGTGGAATAGTGGTGGGTTTATTCAGGGAAGTTTTACTGGTGTTGTCCACATAGATCTGTTATCTGCCTAACAGAGGTCTTAGATTAAAGCTGATCTTCTCAGGAACTGCATATGGCTATTCAAACTTTAAGGATGTAAACTCTCCTGAAAAATGTAATAATAAAGATCATCCTTATCTGATGAATTGTTAAACCTGTGAAGAAGGTGTTCATCAGCTGAAGGTGGAGAACTGCTGTGATTTCCATACTAATCAAAAGCACAGTCAATCTTCTTTCTTCAGATTTCTCTTATTCCAAGCTTATTCCAGGAAATGAAAACTTTAGTAAAAACTTCAATTTCCCTTTTCAACACCTAAGAATATACATTCTTCTTCCTTTCCAGGCTCCTGGTTACGGCGATGTAAGGCTTTCATTGGAGACAATACCAGATACTGTAAATTTGGAAGAACCTTTTGATATTACATGTAAAATAACAAATTGCAGGTAACAATGTCATGCGATTCTTGTACTTTTACCTGAGTGGGTGAGTTGTGGCTGTTTTTGTTTTATGTTTCAGTACTTCCTCTTGAAACTGCTTAAACGTGGTCTTTACTATGATTTGTGGCAACACAAAACTACTTGAAACGCAGAGATAAAAAAAAACCCAAAGAAACAACAACTAAAAAACTTCTATCATGATCTGTTAACACTGTCTGAACCAGGAGATAGCCAAAAATCTGTAGAGGAATTCCATTAATCTCTGCAATATTATTTATGATTGCACCTCATACTTAAATTACAGTTCATCTTAGTGACATTTAAATGAAGTAATTCTAAACAGAAGTTGAGCCCAGGGACTAAAGCAAGTTTCTGGCCTGCAGGTACTTCTCATGAAAAGCTTGTAGTCCATCCAAAATGGTAACACTATTATGTTATCCAGTATTGCTAAACCCATGACAGGATGCTCGTGTCAAACAGCGCTATCTGCAGCTGAATTACTGTGCATCACAATAAATACTGCTTGCCACCTTATAATTATTTATGAATCTTGATTACTAGTAACCTGAATAATAATCAAGCTTTTACATGTCTGCAGTATTTGAATGCTTAAAAAAGCCCACAGGTTTATTCTTGTTTTTTGATTTCCTCTAGCAGTGAAAGGACTATGGATCTGGTTTTAGAAATGTGCAATACTAATTCCATCCACTGGTGTGGAGTTTCAGGAAGGCAACTTGGAAAGCTGCATCCCAGTTCATCCCTCCATCTTGCACTTACATTGTTGTCTTCAGTCCAAGGATTGCAGGTAAGTTATTAGCACAGTTTTATTGTAAAATAGCTGTTTTACAATATTAACAGTTCTTTCTAATAACAACTCTTATAAATGTTTTCCCCATCTAGAGCGTCTCTGGCCTAAGACTTACAGACACATTTTTGAAGAGAACATACGAGTATGATGATATCGCACAAGTCTGTGTAGTTTCATCAGAAGTGAAGCAAAGCTGAGGAAAATGATTCTGTAGTTTTACTGGGCTTTTTTTTTTCTTAACGAACTTCTTGATGTTTTTGCAGTTTTAATTGTATTAAAATGAGTACAAACAAAACCAAATCCCTATATAGCTGTAAATGTGATAATGATTATTTAATTTCTCTGAGCATTTCTTGAATGTTTTAAAATCTTTTAAAACATGCATATGCATTTTATCTACTAAAAATAAAACCTTTGAAAAAAGTGTAGTTCTAGCAAATTATATTGCATTTACTTTATATTGCATTTATTTCAACTCAGGACAGGGGGATGAGATTGATAAGAAATACTAGCATTTTGTGCTTGTTTTTCTCATTTTAGTTTTTTTTAAAGTATATAAACCCTTTTAAAATCATAGTTCTGACAAAACTGCTTTGTTCAGAGGGACTGACCTTTTACAGAGAAGTTCCTGGGATCCGAATCCGTAAAGTAAGTAATATAGGGTACCTGGCACGGCAGTGTATTTGCATGGTACATGTATAGCCATAGGAAATAAAACCTGATAAAGGCATGAGATGAAAGAGTGCAGCTGGCACTGTTGAGGCACTAGGAGCTAGGAAGTGGAGTACAAGCCAAACACTGTGTTGGTTGTGGCTCAGTCTTTGAAGAGGAAGCAATACAGCAAATCTGTCCCAATTATCTGCAGTCATGAGCAGAGTTGTGCGTCCCTGCAATACAGGCATGCTGTTAACAGGCGTGTTATTTTCCCATTAGTACAGAACTGAAAACTAAAATAGTAGAACTCAGGTAGTTTTTTTAGTGTTAAAATAAGGTGGTGGCAATTATTCTTTCCATCCCAGAGGAATTTTAAAAGATTTTTAAGAAAAAAAAGGAAAAAAAACCACCCTGCATTGCTGCCTTAGAACAAGTTCTCTAAAGCATATACAGAAAAAAGTTTAGGGCTGGTCAAGCACTACAATGTGCTTTTCCCTAGCTTTGTTTGGACAAAAACTGGAAATATTTTTGGCTGAAATACCTATGGTCACCCAGACGTAGCCATTTAATAGATAAAATGGCAACTGTCTTTCCTAGTTTAATGTTAGGTAAATAATGTCAAAGACTCTAATCAGCAGCTTGTATTTCTCAGCTACCACGTTGGCACTTAGCAACTTTAGTAAGTTTTGACAGTATTTTACTTAAGGCTTTCCCATGTATAAACTCTTAAGTGTATAATTCAATGTTAAAATACGACCAGCTTCATATATTGAGGGACTAAGTCCCCACAGGAAACAGTAAATTAGAAATGTATCCTGCCTATGTGATAAAATCCAACCAACATGAACAGGTATTTTAAAGAATGCAATTTACCTGTTACTTGAGAGACATAAGAAATTAAACCAGAAAACCACAAATATACAGACAAAAAAAGTATATAACTTTATTTATAATATATCTTCAAGTTAAACTACACAAGTTGAAGGAGATGTAACCACATGGCAATAAGAGGTAGGAGAGATACAGAAATAGTAGACAAGTTGCATTATGCCAGTATGACTTTCTGTTGCCATGAAGCAATCTACTCAAAGTTACAGAGCTAGTTCTATCTCAGTATGCATGAGTGATTTTACTTTGCACTAGTTACGAAACCAAGAGTGCAACTGAAACAGTTTCTAAGCTGAATATTTCATTAGGTGTCTTCATGATCATAGTTATAAGAATATACTCCCATGCAAGCAGGTTACAGGAGTTTACAACTGATTGCAAAATTTTTTCTTCTCTAACAACTTATCATACTTCTACACTGATGGAACAGTAATGATACAAAACCAATTAGGTCTAAATGTGGATTTGCTCAGTTGAGTGATAAACTGTGACTGACCTTAAATTAAAGCAATATTTACAGGGATTGTGGCTTACCACTTTATCTAGCAGGATGAAAAATTTTAGCGCAAGATACAGTGCAGTTACCACACAGGAAAAGATTCCTTCCACACCCTGTGATTAAGACATGTTGCATGACTGAAACAATCTAGGCAATTCAAGGAAAAGCAGACTTTAGCATAAATGATCTCTCTGTTTGTGGTTTCAGTGGAAAAGCATGTAATGACAGCTCCTGTTACTGGTTTCACTGCTTTTTGTTTAGGCTATAAAGCCCTTTCTGTCAATACACAAGAAACAGAGAATGTTTACTAGTAAAGTATTTGCCAGTCAGTTGTAGCACATTCCTGATGGCTTAGCTAATGCTGTTAACGTTTTTATACTGTATTATCTGAAGTAAAACCTAAACACAGCAATATTGTAGCATGTGAAATGGAAGTTACAGCTCTATGAAGATGATTTCAAGCGTAGTTTTCAGATAACTAACAATGCTTCATTCCATTAACCTTGGGGATTGTTCTCCCATAAATCCAGTAAGCTATGGAGCTTGTACTTGACAATACAAGTACACAACTTCTTCTGCCCTCTTTGGATATTAACATATTGTGTAGCTCTTAAGGAACTCTCATGAAATTCTTGACACTCTATGTCTTACAGGAGAAAAGTAACTGACTGCATGAGGATTGCAGTTGCAAAGAATAATTTGAGTTTGCAGAGGCATTGGCAGAGCTGTCCAGTCCACCACGGATTTTTCGGTTCCCCCTATCAAAGTTAGTGAAACACACTTTGAGCAGTTGAAGGTATGAAAGAGACAATTAAAAGGAACTGTGAAGTTTAACAGGATACATACTAGGTGCAACACTTCTGTCCTGACACAACACACTATTCCAAGTAATACCTGTACACTTTTTGTAGCCCACCCAGAGCCTCCATAAATCTTTCTTCTAAATGGTATTCCTGTCCTACTCAGTGTAATTGAACTTAAGTAAGTCAGCTTGAATGGATTAGATTCAGGATCTGAGCTACCTCTGAAAAAAAATCCCTTTAGGGATTCTCTTTCTGGTCATCCGATGTTGAGTCAGAAGCTATACTTGAAAATGTATTTAATGTAAAGCTTAAGTATCTCTACAGCCTCAAGAAAGCAGCTACACCAACTTAAAGAGAGAATTTTAAAAAGCATTTTAATGCTGTACAGAGGCGAGCTATTCAATAAAGTATGAAATGTCTTAAAATAGTTTATCTGTTAAGCTTTACCTCTTTATTCAACAGATGGTAATACGGATTTCCTAGATTTGTGTTTTCTCCAATTCCTTTCATTTCTCATTGGATCTAACTGCATTTTTCTCTCTGGTTTAGTAGGGTGAGATTCATACCACAGATGCACAACTATAATTTGTTAGAATCAAGTACATTACTTAGCCCCAAATTTTGCATTTGCTTCTGCTGGAGGAACTCTTTTATGAGCACAAGATCAACTGGATATAAAGTCTGACGTTCAGGAGTGCCTGTGTATTTCTCCATTTGGGAGTCTATTGTAACTCCTGCATATACCTCCTCTAGACTAACTGGCCATGAGAGATCACCTTCTCTAAGAAATCAGAGCAGGCTCTTCAAATTAGTTTAGATATACAAAGAGGAAAGTGTGTTGAGAACCTCCCTGGCCTGAGAACAAGTGTACTTTGTATCAGAAAGCAGTGTGAACAGTAAGCAGAATAAAAAAAGTTGACATATTAGATGTACAGAAGAGCAGCAGTCTTGCAAGAGTAATACTAGCTGAGCAAGAAACAAACACTATAGAGTGGAAAAACCTTTAACTTGACTATATAACCATCATTTTAGATAGATATGTGTAATTAAACTTTAAAAAAAAATCCCCAATTGTTTAAGCCAGTGATTTATCACACAAGAATAGAAAAAGAATCCTTCTAAGGCAGTTCTTTTTTAAAATTTTCAGTACTAGTTATTTGTACAGTCACAGGCTCAGTTTTAGCTTATTACAGTTAAGAATGTTAAGTTTATATTAAATACTGCATACATATGGAATGTAATACAGCTTGCCATGTCTAGGAACATAGTGCCATAATTCTGACCTCCAGGGCTACCATCATAATGTGAGGGTATACATGGCAGTAGAAAAGCCTACAACTCTTTTCTCTTTCCCAAGCCAAGTTCCATTTTTATTTCCATGCATTATCCTACACAGAATTAGTCCTCTCTTTCTCTGCAATGTCTGGTACTCCTTCATATGCAGTCATCTCCCTCTCTCCCGCCTAATGAAGTTGAAAAATATTTCCTGTCACTCATGAAAGCCCCTCCACAGGCTTAAGGAAACAGACTTCTTGAACATGAGTTTTAAGTACACTCTATACCCCAACGCTACTTAATGCTCATTATAAACAGGCACATCAGATGGGCCTATTGTTTCAGTATTTCAGTGTTTCAGTACTGTTTAAAGGAGTAGAGCCACCATGATTCTCACCATATGAGTAACATGTCTTTTACACTAGCATTTTAGAAGTAGCTGTTAGGCAAGATCAGCACACTACAAAACTCCTCCCCACTCAGTAGCCCTGGAGGTCAATCTGATACACATACTGAAATGACTTGGACTTGGGGATGTTAATAGGCCACCTATTCAGTGTATTAATTTTCAGAGGAGTAACTATACATAAACGCTATGTTCCAAGTTATGTGCAAGAGATCTGTTTACCAGATTTATTCTTGTTTGCAAACACACACAAAGAATTTTCTGTCTTCTATTCAAGCAGAAGAGTTACAATGGTGCTTTTGCTACTAACTATGGTATGCATTTTGGGGTTATATATCATTCCAATTCATATGACTCCTTGAAGTCAGGAATGTTCTTCAGTGCTGCCACTCAAATATCTGCTCCGGATATGATTTCTCAGTTGCTCTATGAGCTCAGGATTCTGCTGCTGTATCTGCTGTGCAAACTGCTGCCCCCTGTGTTGAACAGTTTAAGTGAAATCAGCAAGTGAAAGCAGCATTTTTAAGAAAACAGGATATTCCAATACAGCGGAAAGGTGCATTACATTAAAATTAAGATTAAAGATATCTTGATTTACAGTCTTAAGATATTTGCAGTATTATGAATTTGTCTGGTTAAAGTGTCTCCAGACAGGATCATTATCATAAACTTATTTTCATTCTTTAGTACTATTACTTCTACTTGATAACATGGAGGACAAAAGTATCACCTTACAAAATATATTGCCTTTTATGGTAAAATAACACATCTGCTCCAGTGACTTATTCCCTTCTTTTTGAGAGGATCCACTCTAACTGTTTAAAGTAACTACTCTTAAGAGTTGATGTGCAACCTTATATTAACGGTTCCAGAAATACAGTGTGCAGCTGCCGACTTGTACTTCTGAATAAGATGTCATTAGCTGAAAGCAAGGATACTATCAAATTTTTATGTCTTGCATGATTGAAGTAATAACTGATCTATCTGTAACAGTTGTAGCTTAAGAGTTAAATTAATAGGGGAGACTAATTCCATGTATAAGATAAGCATAACACTTGTTTAGTAATAAAAATCGAATAAGTAAAAAACATGATTTCACAAAAAGCCTAGCTTGTCCTCTCTGTTACTTCTACATTTTGTGCAAGTAGCAAACTATCACAACTCTGTCAAACTACAGTGCACGTTGAAGGAAAGCCACATTTTCATAGATGTCTGTGTAGTACACATTTTTTGTGAAAATAGCCCTAGATTTTTGCAGTGATACATTTCTGTCTATGATGTAAATTGTAAATTACTTCTGCTCTGAAGAGGTGAAACTTAAAAATAGTTTGGAATTGGCTAGAATGCTGAAATAAAGCAAAATTGTATGCCCTTTAAGAGATCTTGGCACATAAGCAAATGGCATGTTTTTATGCAGACCCTTCCAGATGGATATCATCATAGTATAAAAGCCTTGGGTCCTGGTTTTTGTAAAGGTATTCTTCATTATTCTGAGTTCTCTGAAACATTCCTTGTCTAAATGGAGGGATGCCAGAGCAGAAATTGGTTTGACTTGTGCTACATTAATCTGTAGCTTTCCTAACTAGTATCTGAGGTATCAGGTAGCAAATTTATCCACACAATTTGAAAGCACATGTAGGAGATTAAAGATTTAAAGGGATGCTTTTAGTAAGTGGCATTAGAAAATAACAGCCAGAACCAGAAAGTGAGCTGAGCACACAGCAATTCAGTCATTCCAGTGGACGGAAATGTATGGAGCAAACAAACAAACAAGGTCCTGGAAAATAAGTCTACGAGTTCTTGGTTTTAATAATGAAGAGTGGGAATAGACCACAGTATAATTCACTTGACACTGCACCCTTTAAAATAAATGTTGCAGAGTTACCCTACTACAAATGTGACAGTTAAAACTGCAGTTTGTACTTACGCGTGGATCAGGCTGGACAAATCTGACAGGCCACCAACCCCAGCAGCAGGGCCACCAATGGCATTTGACATCATCCCTGACATCCTGGAACAGTTAGGACAGTGTTGGTATTGGGGTGTGCAGGGACCTTTACTGCAAGCAATAAACCCCAGTTCTTTTTTGAATTGCTGAGAGGAACTAAGTATCAAGGAGAAGAAACTACACTTTTACAGTAAGCAAAATAAGATTACATTTTCAGTACTATATCTACATTTCAAAATTATAGCTATAAGTACTATACATCTTTTATTCAAACGTCTAAAGACATTTCTTTTAATGGTACCCCATTTTAATACTTACAGTTGTTGAATTTGAGGATTTTGCATTAAGCTTGCTGCCTAGAATAGATAACATACAGCTGAAATCATAAAACATTTACTACTTGGGTATCACTGAGAAAAACATGGGGAAAAAAACCCACATGCTGTATTCTGTTTTATTACAAAATTAGGTTTACATGCCCAGCAAAAAGAATCACTACAGCAATGTATTTCAAGGAAATGAAGCTGATACAATTTGTTATGTGTTAATGAAAAAATAGAAATGAAAAAACAGATTCAGACATGAAAAATATGACAAGCCATTAAACATAAAAAACCCAGTACCAGAAAACTAAACAAACAAACAAAACATTGAAGAATTGCAAGGACAAATGTTTTCTACCGGACTTTTTGGACAAAAGTCTGTACTTCGTTGCTTCTCAGCCTGGATAAATTAATTCTGCAACTATTATTAGTACCAGGCATTAACAGTTAAGATTATGGCCACAGAATATTTCAGAGTAAACCAGAGTGTGGACTTACTTTGTAGCATGGTTTTGTGGTAACATATATCTTCTCTGGTAACTGCATATCTTCTTATTTTGTAGTAAGCATGAGGCTATTTAAATTTCTCATTCATTAGATAACTCTAAAATTATATTACATTTATCATAGTGTAAGGGTGCCTATGGACTGATATTATAGAAAAAACCATGTGATTTTTTCAGCATTAGTAATGCAATTCCTACAGAAATCAGTGTCTGTATGAGTACACCACCAGTAGACAAAACACAGCATGTGCTTTTAACTCTCTTATTAAAGGTACTACAAAAATCAGCTATAGCCAATATTCATTTTATTGATCAATATATCACCATATATAGGTAACTCAACAGTAAATCAACTTTTTTCTCTAGTTAATAGTTAGATATAAAATGTCACATGCAGGTTAATTCTGTGCTCAATATAGGGTTAGTTTCTTCCATCAGTAATAAGCCTTATCTAGTTTAGGGTCCGAAGATGGAGGAGCTACAAGCAATTTTCTCAAGGTCAAACAGTGAGGCAGTCTTCTCACATTAACAAAGAAACAAGTAACTACACCTTCGGAAAATAACTCATTCATTCCTGCATAAATGCCCTGTGTTCTATCTACTTCACCAGGCATCTTCTGGAAACAATGTAAAAGATCCTTTCCCCAAAGCCAGCTCCATACATCATTGATTCTAAACAGACACAGGTTGTCTTGAGTACATCATGTGGCCAGTGAAGTAGTACACAGAGTTCCCGTGCTATTCAATCATGAATGCCATCAGAGAAGTTGATCCTTCTTTCCTTGCCTACTGTCTCTATTATTTGGACCAAGTTATCAAACCAGATGTATGGATCTCTTTTGAATGCAGCGGACTTCCACACAAAAGCACTGGTTGAAATGTGCTGTTCCAATGAAGCTACCAGAGGGCTGGTAAAATTTTAACTGCTTTCTTAAAGGAAATAAGTTTGGGGTTTGTTTTTTGTGGGGTTTTTATTAATTTCTTTTTCTCCAAATTCCATTCTACAAAGTTAATTAATTCCATTTAGCTAAGAAAGGCATGCAGGAAAAAAAAAGAATACTGAGGGAGAAATACACAATTTCTTCTTGTATTGAACATAAAAGAATGCACTCTATGCTATTTATATTAATTTTTTGAACTCTTAAGGTTATTAGGGATAATTTGAAAGAGTAAGAACAGAAAGGTCTCTTGGGTAGTTCTCCCGAAGGAGAGTTACTTTAGTCCTTGTATAATTGTTAACTGCTCTGTGGAGAATTGAAGAAATTTTCATCATGCTGTTGACAAGAGCTTTACTGTCATACCATACATAAAAACAGCATAGCTAATCTATGTGTGTTGTTTTCTATAGGTAACAGAGAATCAAATGGAAGTAAGACAGGCATTATTGGAGATACATGCTTCACTTCTTGTTTTGAGTGTAAAATGATGTAGAAAAGTTGAAATTCAGTGTAATAAAGCCATTGCTATAATAATAATCATTAAAATTGCTTGTGTTATTGAACAACAGTTGTTCTTAAAAGTTCCATTTGTAAAATGAGATAATGTAAACCTTGAGATATACTCACCATACTAATGAAGGCAGGATTGTTTATCAAGCTTGCCATGTCAAAACTCAGTCCAGTTCCAGTCTACAAAAAAATTGGAATTGAAGCTAAGTTTCCTACAAAATCCCAGTTTAAACTATTGTAAATAAATAGATACAGAGAAAACTCACAGGACTGGACATGTCTCTTAGTTTCTGTTCTGCTATTTTCAAATTTGACTTGTAAGAGTCATTCTCTGGATCAAGATCCAGTGCTTTTTGATAACTGGTAACCGCTTCTTCGTATTTATTCACTGAGGTCAGAGCCAACCTAATGTGAAATAAAGAAATCCTGGTTAGAACATAAATGATCATCAAAAGCTAATGATACATTTTCTGTTCTAAGTAAAACAGTATCTCACAACTGATTTTTAGATTGACCACTTAATTAAAACAGGTTATGCTATTGTGGTACTACTGCTTAGTGTAAGCACTTGTTTTTGCAGAAAAACGGACCCCTCAAGAACACATCTTGCAGTGTCTGTTTCATATACATGAAAGTTTCATTAAAAACTCCTTGGTATTGTCAGGTGATTTAATCCATATTTTAAGAGCACAAGCTGGATCCAGCATCTGTGACTTTTTGCAAAAGCTCTAAGTGTTTTTTCCAGTTCTTTTGACCCAAGAGATTATTTAGAAACTTACATGGGTAAGTAGGGCAAAGATACTCTTAATATGAGTTATGCAATGTTAAGGAACTGGACCTACAAATACATTATTTATTTTCATATATATATAAAATGTACTTTTATATATAATAATTATATTAAATATTTGGATATAGAAGATGTTTGATAATTATATTGTCTGCATAATTTTTTATATTATTATTATTATTATTATTATTATTGTTGTTGTTGTTGTTGTTATTATTATCATTGTCATTTTAAAATCCTGGACCTAAAAGTTTCAGCATAATGGATTTTTGTCTCAGGATTAATGTAAAGGTTCTCCTTTCAGATCTTGTACTTCAACAACTTGACAGATGGGTTATACAGTATAGTAGTAATATCTGTAAAATGCTGTAAGAAACCCTTGTATCAGGGAAGCCTACTTAATGTTTTGAAAAAGACTCTGCTCCAGCAGCTCATGAGAGCACAGGATAGACCTACTACTTTTAAGCAATATTTGTTAGCAAATTTGATTAGCTACTATAGTTAAAACACCATCTTTCTTTGAACTGTTCCAGAAGTCATCTGGTTGCAGTTTCAATTCTATTATCTACTGTATTTTCAATTTATACTGACCAAAAAACTAAACTGATACATTTCCACATTTTGTAAAAGATTTGCATATCCCACATTCAGCTATTTAGTACTTCAGTTCACCTTCTGATGTGTGCTGAGCTACACATTCTGGGTTGATAAGCCGGTGCTTATGCCCACTAACAGACCTTGGTCTTTTGCCTCATGCAAACAAGTTCAGCGTTTTAGATACATCCATGATTGTCATCGCTCTCAGTAAGAGTATGAAACTCCAGGAGTTTCCAATATTGCTCCTGGAGGAACCCACACAATATTAGTGTTTTCTCTCTTAACTCAATTACCCCCATAAAAAACAGTCTCCCTTTTGGCCTATTAACTTGCCAAAATAGTTTCTGACCAGACAAGAAATGCAATCCATTACTTCTGTGATGCAATTGTGCTTTTTACAGAAAAGGTATTTTACAGAGGAAGTTTCTTGGAGCACAGCACAAGTCAGAACAGCAGACAACAATTTCCTTCCTCACAATTCCTACCCAGACAAGTGGTTTTTCAGGATCATGCTGGAAATACCACTTTTAACTGACACTCCCACTTTAAAATGGCTCCCATCTCTGTATAGTTGTGGCATTTCTGCATCTTTCTATGACATATAAAGAATTTCTGTCAAAGTCTGAGGAAAACTGATATGTCTCCATAAAGCAGTCAGAGAACACATCTTTTTCATAAGGACTCTTTCTTGAGAAGGTGTTTTCTACACTGTGGGGGTGGGGGTGGAATTTTCACATAGTACTAAACAAGTACAGTTTCCTCATTCAGCTTATGCCAAATGTTTACTTACCTGCTGAGTTAAGCAATGGCTTGTACCTCAAAATTTATCCTCTATTAAAACAACCAGGCAATCAAATAAAGAGACACTTGATTGCCTGAGAATGGTCCCACTTTCAGTGTGTATCAAAGAAACATTGGTCTTACTCTCAAAACTCTAAAATAACCTCCAATCTCCAATTAAATCAGCCTGTAGCATCCCTCTGTATCAGTGAAATCAAGGGAGCTTGGATTGTGCTATATGAAGAAACAATCTAAGGAGAGTTAAATGAAACAAAACCAATTCAACAACCAATTCAACCTAAAATTTCAAAATTAATTATTCATTTCATAAGCTACTCAGTCTAGGTTGGTATTAGTAAAATGAACTGTATTGTGGAAAGTTTTTAAGTGATAGAATTCCACCCCATTTTATCTTAAAATTAATCTCCCCTGCATGGTTTTGTATCAGGCCAACAAGAATTATCACAGACAGTTTCAGGGCATGGTTCAGAATTTAACACAGACCAATGCAGTTTAGCAATACGTCGTTTGGATGTGGCCACTCCATACGCAAACTAAATTTTAATAATGTGGACATGAGCCATTTTGTGCCAACTGACTCAACAAACAATCTCAAGCATTTTTTAATTTACTGGTATAAATATAACCTCAAAAGACGTATGCAGCATTAAGTTCACTACCACAATGTGCTTGATTATTGAAAATGCAAAGCTAGACATCTTGGAAGAATGGCCCTTCACTCAAACCAACAGTCTGTTAGAGCAATCTTGACATTGTTTTCAGGTTACACTTAAACCCACCCTCAAGAGGCTATACATTTTATCTCTCAGACATTGCTGAGAAAACCTGCCAAAGAGACATAGCCTGTTCTTGCTAAAATATCTGCTTCCAAAGAGCTATTGAACAGAAAAATTAAGGCTTTATTCCTGGTAGTGTGAAGCCCCAATGCCGTTCTCTAACAGCATCATTAATCGATTCAGTGTTCCAACAGCAGAATTTTGATTACCTGTAACTAGTTATGAAGTAGGAAAAAAACCATCATTACTTCATAAACTAAATCCAGCAAGTTGATAAATTGAAAGAAAAAATCTGCAAACTGATGAAATCTGATGAAAATGCTGATATCAACCACATACAAAAAGAGCTGACAGTCTGATAGGGTCATGCTCAGAAAATTGCTAACTTTCAGAACAAGAATGTCAGCTAAATAAAACAACTGGGTTCCACATATTTCAGAAAATCTGTGGTGGTGTACGCATGGGTCTTCAGTGTTTACTCAGGTTTCCATTAGCTTACCCCATTCTTCCATATGCTTTGCTGTACTTTGGATCTATTGCTATGGCACTCTCACAGTCCTTTATTGCTTCCCTGAAGTTGTTGAGCTTACTTTGAGCAGCAGCCCTAAGAGAAAGATGGCAAGGAAATGAAGCTTTGTCAAAAAAAAAAAAACCCAACCAACCAACCAACCAACCAAAACCCACAAAAAACCAAAGGCAAAACAAAACAAAAAACCCCGAACTAAAACTAAAACAAAAGAACCAACCAAACTCCAAGCCTAGATATTCACGTTTGTGACTTACTTAATCTTACTGACTTTTCATTCACTATTTAGGCAATGCTTAACTTTCTTTAATGAAGTAGGACAGTCAAATGTTACGAGTTAAGTACGTGTGTAAGTGCATCGCTGGACTTCGGTTTTGGAGAAGACACACTCACCTCTGAGGACACAAAGGACAAATATTTCTAAGGAACTGTCTAAGATCTAGCATATGACTACGCACAAAATGAATCATAAAACCTATTACAAGAAGTGAAACTGTCAAGTAGTAGTTTATATAAAATCATTGTTTAACGAGAAATATTTTATACAATTGGTGTTTTCCAGCAAGAAGTATCATTTTACAACCATTCAGCGGAATGCTGTGATTTTTCCATGCTCAGTTTTTTAGAAGTCAACTCATGCTTGTAGGTAAATCACTATAACATTCCTCAATAACCTCTGCATTACTAAATTACAGTTACATCTCTATACTGGAGAAATACGAAATGTTGCAGATATTAATGCAATAAGATTAAAGACTTGGCCAAATTAAAAAGGACATTGAAACACATTAATAATCAAAACTTTGCCAGTTTGAAAGGCCTCAAGCCACTCTAATTTATTCTTCCTTGGTTAAAAAAATATAGTAGAAATTACAATCTTTTCATTGCATAAAGCATTTCTCTTTTTTTGTTAAGAATACTTTCTCCTGTGATTAGCTCCAAACTGCATGGGTTTTTCTGACTTTGATTAAAATGTCTTCTGAATGGGACTACTTATCTATTTTAGGCTGTTTAACAGTTGTCCAACTCCACAGATGCCAGTGACGATTTATAAATAAAAGCTGGGGGCAATGCTTATTTTCGCATGTGTTTGAACAGAAAACGTTTTTCCATGTTCACAAGGAGATTCATATGGCCAGTTAAAATCCTGAGGGCATATCAGCCCTCTCTTTTTTGCACTGCAGTGAATAAAAAGCAATCCCACTGAACGCAGTATGTCCCCATGGCTCCCAAACAAGCTTAAGATAACAATAAGGTATAAACTTACTCAAATACCCTATCATCCACAAAATTCAAAAAAACTCCAGTTTTTTTTAAATAATTACATACAATATGGTACTGACTGACATCAAGATTCATTTTGGTTCTCACAAATATAGTATGTGATGATGCAACACAAAAATTATTTCTGCTCTTGCTAATTACAACTTTGACATTTAAGCCCCTACTGAGGAAACTTCCAGTGATTTTGGGAAGCTTTTGAATCTGGTCTGGTATTTCCATTTTATACCTAATGTGACTCATGTGATCAGTTTTCACAAGGAATATAGATGATTTACACTTTGAACTGCCATCCTAAATATGTAAAATGTTAGCAAACTGCATAATTTCCTTTCTCTTTATACTTGCCTTTAAACACTAAATCTTTCATTTGTATTTATCACAAACTAAACTCTGGAGCAATGGATGCAGAGCTCCAAAAATAGCATAATCTAGTGGGTGCAGTGCCACAAGGCCAGATTGACAGCACTCTATCCTTCAATTAATAATGCAGGCACTCTAGAGGCAGGCTCATTCCAGAAGGGCCCAAAGTCAAGACTGCCTTTGCTCTTGGGCTGGTCTTCCAGGCAGTGTTCCGCAAGAGCAGACAGCTGTGACTAGGTTAAAATGCCCTTCCAGGCTTACCTGCTGCCAAATCACTGTGTCTTCATTCATGATGGTAAAGAACAGATTAGATAACAAAACTCTAACAGCCGCATTGTTATTTTTCAACAGGTCACACATAAAAATACTGAGTATTTACAAAATGCTTGAAATCTTCAAAATAGTATTCCTGTGTTGATGATTTTTTTTGCCAGACGTAGCTAGTACTAGGGGAGATAGAGAGAGCGGCTGAGTCACTAGAACACGAGAGAAAAAGGCTTTTACTACTCTCAGCAGGCTGGAAATCACAGCTTATGGTATGATTTAATATAGGCAACCTGATGCACAATACCTTATCTGAAGACTTGTAAGCAATTTTAAAGCCCACATTACACCTTTAACTGATACAGATATGCTGAACGAGATCACTTTCACTCTAATTTTACAAATCTAACCATACATTTCTGAATAGTGGGGTTTCTAGCCTCACGTTACTTTGACCTACTTCACAATTTATCTTTAAAATAATGTTAACGAAGTCCAGGAATGAAAGGTGTGTATCATTTTGGTTTTACCTGTTGCAGTAATAGACTGCATTGTTTGGATCCAGTTCTATAGCTCTAGTGTAACAATCCACTGCAGCACCGTAATTTTCTTCCTTCATATGATTATTACCTGAAATAAATTATAAAAAGCTCTTAAGTAGTTAGATGAAACAGCTCTGTATGAAAGAAATAGAGCAGCTACTTTATCGCATCTATATAAGTGAGTTATGGATGCACTTTTTTCAGATACATTCTTTTAGACAGAAATGTCATGGAACAATGCAAATAAAAATATCTACTATGTCTGTGAAGTTTATTATGTACATTGCAGTAAATTACAGAAACCTTCCTCTTTTCATCTTGATATTTCAGACTTTCCAGCTAGTTTCTTTGCTGTTAAGCAAAGATCACTTCACTGAGAAGTGTTATTGTAATTGCAGTTCCACTCTAGTATAGATTTATCAGTCTTAGATTGCAAGCCCAATATGCTATGTTAATTTTTTAATCCTGTTTTCTTGTATGTCCCAACAACTTGCTTGTAACTATCTAAATAACACAAAAATCAAACAAAAGTAAAACTAAGCACGTAAAGCCCATTTTTGTGATACTACATAATTAATTAAGATAATGAAAAGTATGTATAGCATAAGCAATCTAAAAGGATTCAGAGGTAAAATTTCTCACCAAAGAAGCTTAGAACTTCTACTCTGTAACAAGGTTTCATATGTTTTAAGTCCAGTGGAAAAAAACCCCAGAAACATTTATGTAACTTCTCTATGCACAGAAAATTCTGGACTAAGGTCTTTCAAAGCAAAAGAGACCTTACACATTCTTTTGTCCCCAACACAAGGCAATCCTGGTAGTTTCTTTCCTGATGATACAGTAGTAAAAAACCCTAGTTCAGAGTGCCCAAACTTGTCTGTGGTCCTGCTACTATCAATTTTTGGCCAGCTAGATCCTACAGAAGCCTTGATTTCCTAGAAATGTCAAGAAATTGTCAGGAAAATTAGACTTCCACTGACTTCTTGTACTTCGGCGAAATATTTAAACCTTCTCCTAAAGTAAACAAGTCAAGGGATAGGTCAATAAGTTACTACTGATGTAGGTAACTGTGTAAGCAAAGGCTAGAAAAGTTCGGTCAGCTCAACAGTTTATCTCTGACAGAAAGCAAGGCTGTGGAGCAAGCCCTCAGTGCTTGCAGTAACTGAAACAACTGTTCTTGCATTTATTTGTGAACACAGCTTAGTGAACAAAACCAGATTTAAGTAACGAAGTATCATCAAAGTAATGCAAAATCACATCCTCCTAATTGTGCTAGACTGGACTGTAGTCAGCAATCCCCTTCCAGTGAGAAGTCAAACAAACTGTACTTGCATGTATACCTTCAAAATACACACAGAATGTAGCAATATCTTTCTTGTTTCTAGAGGCCCACTGTCTATACAGCTTTCCTTTGTTCTAAGGTAAAGATCTGTACGCTAATTATGTTGTCAGACAAAAAAACCTTGCAACTTAGCTGCACTCAGCAGGATTGCAGCAGTTAGTGTTCCTTTAAAACAAAAATGCCATCAATGACTATCAACGTTAGAATTTCTGATACTGGTCTGGAGACCTGACCCAGCGTACAAGGCTAAGTTGGAGATAGTATCAGTGCATACCCTTCCCGTTATCTCTCTCTCCAGCTGCAACCTTGCTAAAGGAAAACAGAAAAATAGCTAGATCTACTAATTCTGCTGAGACAAGGAAAAGCATTTATATTATTCTAGTTTAGTATCATACAAAATCCTTAAGACAAAAAAATTACACAAATGGTTATACTTTTCAATGTGTGTCCTCTACACTGAGAATACTACCTATTGTTATAATTATGCTGTGGTAATAAAACACAGATATTTTTATGATCAGGCCACCACTACGCTATACAAACCTGCACATAATCTGTGCTCTTACACAGCTTACACTAAGCCAAAGTGTCAAGTGATATACAAGGTTAGGCAAGTAAATTCAATTATTTAGTAGTCTGAAGGGTATATTACTTTCTCGTTCTATACGAACCAAGAAAGAAAATTCAGCTTCCTGATTTTGTTTTGCCATTCATTAGCCAATTTCTACAAATATTAGGGCTGGTGTGAGACCAGAGGAGGAGCAGGCTGGTGGCCACAAAGATAAAGGAAGTTATTCCATTGGTAAGGACAAACAGATAGAAATGAGGAAATCACAGTTATAGAATTATATTATAGAAGATATAGGTCAAATAGACGTCCCCAAGTTATCTAATTTATTTCCTAACTCAGGCTAGAAAATACTCATAACTGAAAAGCATGATAGTGGTGATAGATAATATGTGTGTGAATATGTGGAGGATCAAAACAACAGAGAAAGAGGGACACTAAGTTTTAATTTTAGTATGGAAAATTACCAGAGGCATTTCAAGCAGTTCAAAACTGCTTTCTAATGCCCCTGACAGATGACACTTTATTGGTCCTTTGTTAAAGTTTAGACCCTTTGAATTTTTTCAGTAGAGCTGTGGAATTACTTTGGTAAAACCACATAAAGACTAACACATAGCACATGCTAATTTCATTTCCTATGTCTACTTCACTAACCCTTGTGGGCTAAAAGACAGCAAGACCAAAGTCACAGATTTAAAACACCTCTAACACCCACACGTGCAAAGTGCTGACTATTCCTACTGTTCAGTAACCATACTGAGACCTAGAGTTGGCAGTAACAGCAAAACGAAAAGCCAGCATGCACAGCAGGTAGGTTACAACTAATGAACACATTTTCACTTGTGACCTAACCACGTTTGAGCTCTCATCCTCAGACTTTCTTTCAGAGCCAGTAGTGGACTGCATTTATGATTACAGATGACCAGTTTTAAGGTAAGAGAGACATGGAATTCATTTTGAAAAACAGTAGGACTTTTTCCACATTATTATGGACATTTTGAGAGGATTACATTTGCCTTGCAATTAGAAGTTTACTTATTTTTCCTATAAAACTCAACTACCTGAAAATCTAACAGGTCATAAGCCATATGATTCATAAGGCATCAATCCATAGCAATTCATAACAGTTATCAGTGCTATATGCTTTTTTCCATTCCTCTTCCCCTCTTTTTGAGGGGAAATAACATGGATTCCCTCTTAGGCAGCATTAGTGACTTCTATTGCACAGCTGCTTTTCCTCACAGAACAGCAATAACAACTGCCAAAGTGAAAATAAACAACTGGCTTGTCTACAATTTTTATAAAACAGACCAATAATTTCACATATGTGAAATATTAACCCTAGTAAGTTAACAAAAATTTTTCCATTGCCTTCTGCTGGGTCAGTTTTTTAACAATGTTTGACATCACATAACCATTTCAATAAAAGTAGAAACTTGTATAAAAATTCCATGCAAAAACACCCAAACAATAGCTGTTCATTCTTTAAAACTTCTGCTGCTTAAGAATGTTTCCAACTTTACATATTATCCCTTAGATTTTAAGCAACCTCCAGAGCCAGGAAGAAAATAAACATTACTTTCTTTCCTCCTGGATGGAACAAATCACGTAGCTCACTTACAACACAGCAGTCACCAGAGAATGTATAAGCTGAAGTTTTTTTGTGGGGTGTGTGGTACCCAGCTGCTATACTATCACTACCCACAATAATGCAAAAATGTAGTAAGAGCATAAGACAATTTATTTCTATTTTTATTACAAACCTTCATCCTTCAGTTGGTCAGCCTTTACAACACCTTCTGCTAAAGAACATGAGAGAGGCAGCATATCATTCTGTATGGGAAAAAAACCAAGATTTTTTCCTTTAATAAATAAGCCCTGATTTTATCAAAAACTTTCAGAAAGAAGTGAGAATCATCAGCAAACTACGAATGACCTCAGGCACATCAGGCATTTATCTCTGGGAACTGCAAAATGCTTAAATGAAGAATAAAAAATTTCAAGTGGGAATGAGGCATCCACTCTTTAGTAATTTTCTATATGGAATTTTCCTTGTCTATCTGAAATTAATTCCTCCCACTGCCCACAAAGATTCTCATTATGCTAGCTTTTATGGAAATTTAGTTTTTTTCATATTTTCCTTAAGTTTCCACATCATTTTGACCTATACAGCACTTTAATATTGTGTATACAATACGAAACCTTAGCACATACTGGCAGAGTAACTCTAGAATCTAAATTAAATTCTTACCTTTTGAATGGAATTTGTGAACATTTCTATCAAATGCTGTGAGGATGCAAGATGAGTATCTTCCAAGGTAATCTTAAACACAGTTTCCAGACACTGAATTGCAACTTACAGGAGAAAAAAAATTAACAATATAAGTCACCAGTTTCTCAATAAAAGCATAACCTCACTAATTTATTTATAAAGCTGTGACTCACTTCCTTATTCAGCTAGTAAAAGCAGCTCTTTGGAACATATAAAAAAATAAAGGGAGGCTACCTGATCCCCACAGAATTAGCTTGCTGAAAAAGATCTAAGACATACACAATCCACGTATAGTTTGGCCATTATATTTAAACCAATTTAAAATATAATTTCAATTCTTTCAGTCTTTTAAAGTTTTTTTTTTAATATAAAAATATAGTGATTTAACAAAAGCACCACAACTCATAATACAACTATGAGTGTCCATGTGTCACACACCCCACCTCAAAGCACACAACTGGCATATACTGGTGTGCCATAACAGCTGGAAGAAAATGGCTCATCTTTACTGTACAGAATAAAGGCAAAATACTTATTACTCTCATCTTTTTTTGGAACCAAATATATTTATTTGAAGATACTTCATTAATAAAATGCTGCATTAATCACAAAATTTTATTCTATTAAAAAAATATATCTGCAATATCCTTTCACATATTCTGTGTGTAAGGAGTAAATGGCCCTCCCAAACCTGCAATAATGCAAATACACTCACAGTAAACCTAAAAAGAGAGATAGAGCCATATCCCTAGCTGAAGTTTTAACTACGCTTGTATTTTTAGACAAGAGAAGATCAGTGGCAATTACTATACACAATTCTGTGTGTATATATATATATATATATACACCCACAGTTACACTATTGCAAATGATATAATTATTTTCCCTATAATCTTAAGAATCTAGTACAATGTTTTAAATAACGTGTATCATCCAAATGTTTTAGACTGAAAACTGAGGAGGAACAAAGAAGGGTCTTTGTAAAACTTAGTTTGAACAGAAAAATGGCTGTTTTAACTCAGATTATGGACAACCAGGAGTATCTGAATTCAAATTAAGTATCAGTAAAAGCAGATTCTTGGTATTTAAACTTACCTTCAATCCAGTGTTAATATAACAATTATAATTTGAATTATTATTTGCATTACAATGAAACCGAACACTGATCCAAAATTAGAAAAGTAAAACTACTGAAGGTTAATAACTGTAAGGCCAGTTTTTATCTTCTATATCACAGCTAGCAGGAAGGGGGGTGGGCGAAATGGATCTGTAAAACACATAGTAAAACCTAGAAGATGTAATTTTTTAAAAAAATTATAACATACGATAGAAATTTCTTACAAAGTATAGCGTAACACAAAGTTCAAGTTGATAACATGTAACAATTGAATACACTGCTAAATATGTATACAAGTTGCTCCTATAATCTATAAATAAATTTACCAGGTTTTAAATCACCCAGGAAGAGCACTGAGGGATTTGGGTTAAACTCCTTTGTCTCCT
Source organism: Melanocharis versteri (assembly GCA_013397845.1). Taxonomy (NCBI): domain Eukaryota; kingdom Metazoa; phylum Chordata; class Aves; order Passeriformes; family Melanocharitidae; genus Melanocharis; species Melanocharis versteri. The sequence continues at coordinate 9,564 of VZTG01003728.1, read as the reverse complement.
GCTATGTGAAAAACTTAATTCTTGTAAACATGGATTATTCTGAATTTTGAAAAATATATGTTAATATATTACCAGACCGATTAGGAAATCAGTGGAATTACACGTATCTTTTTTCCTTATATGATTTAATAGGAAGCCACTTTTAATAGTTTACTTACTAATTTTCCCTGCCAGTTTATTTTTACCGAAAGGCAATCCCTTTTCTGAATGCCTTGCCTCATTTGTAGTTTTGCATAAATTTAAAATACAACCCCATCCCTTATATTTCTCAAGGCATCAAATCTATGACAACAAATCTCTATGATATAGAAGAGTTTTGCAAAATGCAGCAGTGAACATTATGTGTAAACAAAATTATTCTGACTATAGTATTATTACTACTCAGCATTTTCATCAAATAATTACTTGGTGCAGTGAATTCCCATATTTCTCCTTTAAGTGGAAAATGGAATTTATAATCCTTCTATCTATCACAGATATAATAAAATTAGGACCTCTTATAGGATTAATCAATAGGTTAGAAAAACCACTGGCTAAATGCAAACCAGCAACAGAAACCCACATAGAAATAAACATTGCCAAAACAGAAACATTTTCAAATCAGAAAATGTAGTAAGTTGTGACAAGGTCAGTAACTACCCTGTTTTAATACTACATGAAAACCTGACTCCAGTAAAGTCAAAGGCGTGGAAACTTGTTTTTTGCCTGAACAGTTTCTCAGGAGGCCAGACTGCCAGCACCTTGCTATCCCATTTATCAAAGTGAGGCGCTGTCAAATGCTGCAAGCTCAGTATTATCAGGGAAAGACTTGATGCACCATGTGAGCTATTCACCTAAGATTTTTCCTATGTCTGATATCAAAGGCCAAAGTTATCTGTTCTCCCAATTAGCTCTACCACCATCCACCTAGGTGGTGGCTGAAGCTTGAAGTGACCACCTTGCAAACCAGTGCAGATGCCCACCTCCCTGCTGAACAGGGAAGGCTCACACAAACACCCATTATCTGACAGTACCAGTATCTGGGCTGTGCTGGAACCCAGCTCTGTATCCCCAGTGCCACATAGCTCCAGGATTTTCTGCTGTCCTAACACAAGTTTGCATTACCAAGCAACACGAAGGCATCACACCCAACATGCAGGCTATTGATCACTGGATAATGAGCATTAATTGGGCTGCTGAGGCCCCCTTAGTACTTGCTGTCATCTTGCTTCACCTTACACATAACCTTACCCATGTCAAGTATTGTGGATGCTGAAAGTGTGGTCTACACCCCATAGGTGTAAAAACTGCCGCGTCTTTTGTGAGGCATAGGCAGAACCATTGGCTTTGGCAAACGGATGTAACACACATCCCTGAATTTGGCCGATTTAAATATGTGCACGTGTCTATTGACACTTTCTCCTCAGCCATGTGGGCGTCTGCTCATACTGGAGAGAAAGGCCGTGATGTCATTGCCCATTGGAAGCTGGCCTTCGCGGTCCTGGGCGTGCCTTCTTCTGTGAAAACTGACAATGGTCCTGCCTATGCCTCACAGAAGACGCGGCAGTTTTTACACCTATGGGGTGTAGACCACACTTTCAGCATCCACAAAGTATTACATGCATCCACTGCCCTCCTGTTTTGGAAACACTGCCTTATAGAAATTAGTTGTGGTATATCAAACTTAGAAGTAAAAAGAAAATCACAGCTTTGTGCACGTTGTAGAGAGTTTTTGCTTTAATCCCACAGAAATAGGTGCTATAGAAAAGAAGAAAGAAAGAGAGAGTGACAGAAAGAAAAAACCCTCACCCTGTAAACAGGAAAGAGAAATAACTGCAATTTAAACACAGTCTAAAATATAACTTGGAAGAAGGGAAATTTCTAGTTCATACAAAAGAGTTGAGCACTAACCACCAGAGACCTGTATCACTGCTCTAGATGCTAGGGGAATATATTTCTCTGGTCTATCTTCCAATTACTCTGCTTTCTTAAAATGAAGCATTTCTATTCATCAAGCAAGTACAAAATTCCTAAAGGAAATTTACACTCTCATTGACATTACTATGTAATTCAAACATGCAGAATGCAGATCATTGAGTATGAATACATCCTAGACTTGTATTTTATAAAGGCTCAAATTTTTTTTTTGCAATGTTCCATCTCTTTTTTTGTTGTTTTATGGGAAATGGGAACTGTTTGAATTACTTCTTGGCACAGTCACTTAATCATACAATGTTTTATCTTTTCACAGACACCAAGTAGGTACATAAGGTACCAACAAAAACTATCAGTCAATTCTTTTCCTCCCTTATGTCTCCACCTAATATTAAACACTTCAGTGAGTAAGACTTGGCTATTGCTACTCTATATGCACTAAAGACATTTTGCACAACTAAAATGAGTCTATTTTTCAGAATGCCTGCCTCTTATCCTCTAACACATAGCATATGGTACCATGCTTGTGGCAGAGCACAGATCTAAAAATAGGATTTCAGATCTGTATTAAAATGGTAAATTTTGCATTAGCATTTAAGCACAACTGAGGTTTTGTAATATTTTTTATTTAGAAAACTGAATCTTAAAATTGATTATTTCATATACACATTGGCTAAGGCTGCTCTAAGACATGTTATGTAAATTTTCAACCATAACGCAATGCTTACCAGTTTCATTATAAAAACAAAAGTAAATCTCTTCATCTCTCATTATACATGATTTCCAAACACATTGTTTTCTTTCATCAGACGAACATCATCACAATCTGACACAGGTTAAATTTGTTGATGGCTGCTGCTTTTCAGTTGTACAAAATGCTCCAGATTCTGACGTAAAACCAAATCTTTTGGCTTTTATTCCTTGGCGACTATCCTTTGAATATAATGACACAAAGCTTTCTTTCCTGTTTACTTTGGTGAACAACTACACTGGACAACCAATAGATAATAGAAGGAAGCACACTCCAGGTTTATCTTTTAATTTATGCCTCTGAGAAGCAGGACTTGCTCTGCATCTCAGCAAAGTCTCTCCATGCCTAAGATTTCACAGAACTCAGTGATCAACTGCACTGCTGGTCCTAGACTTCTCCCTCCAAATTCCTCCTCTGGCTGATGGACACAACCAGGGACTTGAAACAGTAGAGAGATCTTTTTAAAAGATGCTATGAAAAACTTACTGCAGTGTTAAGACTTTATTCTTCTCTCAATTCCACATTCTAATACCACCTGACATGAAGTCTCCAGGAATTAGGGAAAAGGAATAAGAGCAGTATGAAGGAGAACATCAAATACTCCGAGGTTACAAAGACCTAATGACTATCTGTCAACGGAGAAATACAGAGAAAATATGTCCACAGACAGATGAACTTGGATGTAGAATAGAAGCTATGCCGTACTAAAAATATTCACTGCCATGTACTCTTTGGAGCCAGTACTCAAGTGAAAAAGAAATGCAAAGCATTTATCTTATGTTCCGTATTCTTAGGATGTCTTTTCCCTCACGAATAACATAGAATCCTTGCAAGTAGGAACCAGTTCTTCTCATAAACCAAAACCAGTATAGTAATTGTTTTACTTCCTCTGTAACCAGCAGAGATATGAAATGCAGAAAGAAACCAAACATAAAAGAGAGAAAGAAGCAGCAGAAATTTGTGGGACACATACACAAGTCATTACCAGTGTCTGCATTATAGCAGTGCTTAATGTAGAATCATAGAATTGTTCAGGTTGGGAAAGACCTCTGCAACTGATGCGATTTAAAGTACCTGTTGTTCAAATTAAGGCACTACACCTCTGTAGCTTTATAATACTTTTAAAATGAGAGACGTCTTAAAATTAATAATCTCAGAAACATTAGGATCATGATCTTATTTGCAGATAATACTTGGTGGCACTTTCACTTATGTCACTCCAGTTACATTCTGTAATATTATACATAAAGGAATTTAACACCTGGGTAGGTATTATATCCATATACATACACAGACATACACACACGTATCTATGTATATATATATATACATAAATATATATATATATGAAAGCACCTTTGTTGCTTACCTTCCAAGCTTTCTTGTTCATCTGGAGTGAAAGTATCCATCTGACTCTGCTCTCTCAAGAAATGGATAACTGCATAAACCAAGCGCTTGACTGACGACATGTTGAAATTGGTTTCTGTTATGTCTTAAAAACAACAGAATCTCTTATTTCAGAAAAATTAATTCCTACTGTATTCCAAACTCCTAGTAACCTCAGTAAGAAGTACACACAATACATAAAACCTTATCCTTCACCAGAAAGCCCAATGCCTTGAAAAAAAGTGATGAAATTGCATGGATTAGGGAAAACTGCTACAGTCATGTAGTCTAACTATCAACAAAAAAGCACATATTTCCTCCAATTCATTCCTGGAGGAAAATTCACCAAGGCTAAAGTAATTTAGCAACTTATTTTTCATTTACAGATTTTTTTTTAATGGTTTGCACTTTATTTACATACACACTTGCAAGTAGGAGCACATGCTGAAGTCAAAGCCAATTAAAAAGCCACTGTGATAAATATAATGACATAAAGAAACACACTTCAGTAGAAGTTGTTTTACGATATGACATGGTGTTACCCTTTGATAAAACATGTTCTATGGTCTGATATGGTGCTGTCCTTCAATAAAAGATGTTCTACGGTGTGACACACACAGTGTTACCCTTTGATAAAAGATGTTCCATGGTGTGACATGCAGAGTGTTATCCTTCAACAGAAGATGTTCTCTGGTGTGACACAGTGTTATCCTTTCATAAGAGGTGTTCTATGGTGTGACACAGTGTTATCCTTTCATAAAAGGTGTTCCATGGTGTGGCATGGTATTATCCTTTCATAAAAGGTGTTCGATGGTGTGACACGCTATTATCCTTTAATAAAAGGTGTTCGATGGTGTGACACAGTGTTATCCTTTCATAAAAGGTGTTCGACGGTGTGACACGGTGCTCTGAGCAGTTTATTGTCACTTTGGACAAAGAAATGGAACACTGTGACCTCAGTGCATACTTGTGATTAGTGACACTACTGGCTCAGTCTGATTTCCATTCAGCATCAGCTGGGAGTTATATAACTTGGAGGACAATTTTAGTTACAACTTTGCAAGTTATTTTTCCTTAAACCATTTTGATTTAAAGGGCAAAACCTCAGCCAGTTCTCCAAGCAAAGCAGGTTTAAAATATAGCATTAAATGAATGGCAAGATCAGGACCAGCTCCTGCTACGTTATTTTCTCTCCACAACCCGCAAGCAAACCGGTGTGCGGCCAAACCCACACCAGGCAAATCCCGTTGTGGAGACGGGGAAAGCCGGGAAGGCCACCGGCTGAGGATGCACAGCCGGGGACAGTGGGGTCCGCTATCCGCCCCCCATGAGGGACAGCGCGGGTCCCCCCGGCCGGGGATGCACCGCCACGGGCACTGGGGTCCGCTATCCGCCCCCCATGAGGGACAGCGCGGGTCCCCCCGGCCGGGCCGCGCTCCCCCGCACGCCCACCTCCCGGTCCCTCTCAGGCCCGGCTCCGCTGGCCGGGGCCCCAAGGACAACTCTGCACCAGCCGCGGCGCGGGCCCCTCCCGGCACCGCCCGGAGCGCGGCCGCACCGTCCGGGGTCCGATCTGCCCCACCGCCCCCGAGCTCGTGGACCGGGGGCTGCGGGGAGGCGGAGCGCAGCCCTCCCAGCCCCGCGGAGCTGCGCTCGCCGAGGGGACGGGTATCGCCCTTACCGAGCGAGATGCGGCGAGTCCGCGCTGCCTCCGGCTGCGAGACACCAGAGACGCGGGGCCGTGAGGAGGCGGCGGAAGCGGATGCGCAGGACCGCGGCGGAGCGCGGCTGAGCGCTGCACCCGCGGGCGGCGAGAGGGCGGCGCGGCAGCGGCAGCACAGCCGGCCCTCCTCGCTCCAGTCCTCCCTCCTCCTCCTCTTCTCTGCCGCCCGTCCTTCCTCCTCCGGTGTTTTCTCCTCCTTCTTTCACCCGCCGCCGCCGCCGCCCCCCGCACCGCCCCCCATGCTGTCGCTGTGCGCGGGCGCGGCTCGCAGGTAGGCGCGCGGGGCAGGTGGTGGTGCCGCGGGGCCCGGGACGGGGGCGGTCTCCGGTGTGGTGTGGGGGTGGGCGAGGGCGGGGTGCGGGGGCAGGGGCCGCCCGGCCGCGCTGGAAGCCGTGGGAGCCCGGAGCCGCCCGCGGCTGGCGGTTCTTGTTCCTCGCCCGAGGAGCCGGGCCTGACCCCCGGGCCGAGGGGGACCTGCCTTGGGGGCACGGGGCACGGGGCCGGGCAGACAGTGGGGCAAGAAACCTGACTGCCTGTGGGGTTCGTTGCCTCAGCTCCTGGAGCGTTTCCCGCAGCCTGCCCTCCCTGCCGTAAGCTCCGTTATGCACGGCTTCCAGGTGGGCAGGGTGGGCGAGGCGAGGCGAGGTCTCTCTCCTGTTGGTACCCTTTGCACAGAGTCAGACTTACTGCGAGAGGAATGGGTAGGAGCACAATGGATTGAGGGATACGGCTGTAGCAGCGGAGCTCTGCAGCAGGGTGTGTGTGAAGCAAGACCGGCAGTGTGCTTATAGTAGCTTTATAAAAAGGTGTGTCACTACTACGCGTTGTAGGACAGGTGAGACACGTACCAGTGCACTGTTGGAAGGTTTTAAAACAGGGGATTACTTATTTGCTCCGTAATGAACACTAGCTGTTAATGGACCCCAGAAAACCGGTGTGAAAGAAGGCTTGTAGTCAATTCTAGGTGGGCTAGACAAATGAGCATAATTGCTTTTATTTTGGCCTCTCGATTTTTGTGAAGGACTACATTTGATAGGAAGCACTGAAATACTAGGAGGGTCACGTTGTGGTAAAGAGAATGGAGCTGAATTTCAGCATGAAATGAAAAAGATGGTTGCCTCACATGGTCTAGTCGTGTGCTTACTGCACGAAGTGTACAGTTTTTGTCCTATTTCACAGCCTTTGTTCATGTCAAATTAGAATTGAGGGGTAGTAGCAGATAGAAAATAAGAATCAGAGTATTTTCTTTTCATAAGGCTCCTGCTGTTGCTGTTGAAAATTGAGTGATTTATTTTCTGGTGCTAAATAAAGTGCATATCTATTTTCTTTTCCTAATTTACATTTACATTTACATTCCTTTTTTTGTATAGTCATTTTCACTGTTCTCCATTTTTTGGTTGACTGTCTTTGTCTTACAGAATTTTCCATCAAAAAGAAGGAAAGGATGGAAGGGGTTTTTTCTTTTTCTTTAGAGAAAAGGATTATCTTTGGTTGCAGTTTGCATTTGGACAACGAAGATACCTCTTTCTTAAGTAAAAATTAGTAGAATGGGGAATGGTCGCTGCACTTCATTAATTGAGATTTTTTTTCCCCGAGTCATCATTTCAGTGTGCCCAAATAATTGTTTAATGAAAGGAAGTATTCTTGAACATGTCATAATGACCTCAACTTTAAAAAGTTAAAGAGCTGGTCACAGAAATCTTGAATAGGTTCTATCCCAGCTCCTATTTTTCCTGAGGGCATCTTAACATGAGATAAAAATGACAGTTCTTAGCAAGTGTCAAGTATTATGTCTTACATTAAATAAAATGATGTTAAGGTGTGAGTCTTTTGGTTAAAATAGGCAGCTTTGCAGAAGGAGGCTTTTTCCAATTAAGCTTTTTTCCCATTCATATTCAAAAGATTCAAAGATTTAGATTTGATTTAATTCAATAAAATACATGGAAAAAAAGCCAGCTAGATTAATTAAGTAAGCACAGAAGTCTGTTTACTTTATGAGGATATTCTTATATATGAAAAAAAGTAAAAGAAAACACACTGATTTAAATAAATTTAGTGTCTTAAAATAATTTTCTTGGATTCATGAATTCTGGGGTGTTTCTTTGAAAATCTTCAAAATCGGGTTTTGAATATGAAGATCCATGTGCATGAGTGCAACAGGTACCAACATGCTGTACTGTATACAGGTATCAATATAATGAAAGAAAGTGGAAAAAAACCCTGAATACTGTAATTTCTCTTGCTGAGGAAGAAAACCAGTAAGAAACTGAGGTTGGGAAGAGACAGAAGGAGGAATGGCACTGGAGGGCAAAGAAATGGGAAGAACTTTTATAGTAATTTTCGTATTTCATACTTGTAACAGTAGTGTGTCTGTTTGCTTTCATTGAAATATCAGGTCTAACACCTCAGAAATGGCAAAGGCCAGACAAGACATCTAGGACATTTTTGCCTTTTGCTTTGATCTGTGGACTGCATAACCCCTCCTGTGTACTGCAGCAGCAATTTTTCCTGTGGTCAAAAGCAGCAACTACCACCTCTAACCACAGCAGGCTTCTGAAGAGCAGTTTGTCTATTAGACAGAGTTTGCAGAACAGAATTATTTCCTGGAATGCGTGAGACAAAGCTGTTGAGCTGGGAAGCATTTTGTGGACTTTATTTGACCCATGGAGCACTAGTTAGACCATGCTAAGCAATGTTTTTATTGTATTTTGAGGACATACCTGTTCTATCATCCTCGCTGTAAAGCAAGAAATGTCTGGCTTGGAAAGATTTCTTTAAAATAGTTTGGGTTAGTTCAAAAGTCTAACCTTTGTTCAGCAGAAGTCAGGATGAGCTGCCTCAGAAAACATGTAAGATAATATGTACATTCAGTACTATCTTTTCAGAACAGTCTAGGAATTAGGGACTTCCTAACACAAAACTGGTTTTTTTCATATGATCTTGTATAAAAATCTGTCCAGTGATACCTTTTTATATTGAAACTGTCTCCTAAAACTCTCTTGCTGGTTATGTTGAAAGTTACGGGTTAAAAATTGATCCTTGTTCATTTTCTCCATCCTCTTCACGATCGTTTACATCTCTGAAGTACTTCCTCGATTCTGCTTTGTGCTTTTTTCTCTTTTTTTTATTTTTGGTCCGCTCCAAAGAATCCCAGTCTAGTTGGTTGTCTCGGTTTTGGTTCTAGTTGAACACTAGTGTACCCACTAAAATCATCTATTCAATTTTTTGCTGTGAGATATGGATTAGGAGGAAGCAAAGCAGGCCCAAAACTTTAAAGAGCATAAAGTTAACTTTATTAACAGAACTAAAAGGAAAATAATAAGAATCAGAATAAACCTTCAAAACACCTTTCCTCCCCCCACTTTCCATCTTTCCTTTCCCACTGACAACGTAAAGAGACCAAACTTAGACTTTTCAGTCAGTGCATCACTTCTAAGATAGTCTTTTTCTAGTTCACTCAGAGAAAGAAAAGTCTCTCTTGCCATGCCATGGAGACTTCTCCACAAGAAACAGTTCTCTTGTAGATTTAATATCACNCGGCGCGGCAGCGGCAGCACAGCCGGCCCTCCTCGCTCCAGTCCTCCCTCCTCCTCCTCTTCTCTGCCGCCCGTCCTTCCTCCTCCGGTGTTTTCTCCTCCTTCTTCCCCCCGCCGCCGCCGCCGCCCCCCGCACCGCCCCCCATGCTGTCGCTGTGCGCGGGCGCGGCTCGCAGGTAGGCGCGCGGGGCAGGTGGTGGTGCCGCGGGGCCCGGGACGGGGGCGGTCTCCGGTGTGGGGGTGGGCGAGGGCGG
>VZTG01003727.1:22762-41233 GCA_013397845.1 Melanocharis versteri | reverse complement strand
CAAAACTCATCCTGAGCAGGACACAGCACCAAACACGTCTTGAGAAGGACAGAGAGCACCAAAACACCTCCTGAGCAGGACAGAGAACACCAAACATCTCCTGATCAGGACAGAGAACACCAAACACCTCCTGAGCAGGACAGAGAGCACCAAACACCTCCTGATCAGGACAGAGAACATCAAATACCTCCTGAGCAGGACAGAGAACACCAAAACTCATCCTGAGCAGGACAGAGAGCCCAAACACGCCCTGAGCAGGACAGAGAACACCAAACACCTCCTGAGCAGGACAGAGAACACCAAAACTCATCCTGAGCAGGACAGAGAACACCAAACACGCCCTGAGCAGGACAGAGAACACCAAACACCTCCTGAGCAGGACAGAGAGCACCAAAACTCACCCTGATCAGAACAGAGAGCACCAAACACCTCCTGAGCAGGACAGAGAGCACCAAACACCTCCTGATCAGACCAACCCCAGCAATCCCGTGCTGCTGTGCCAGGCAGGAGCGGGTGACAGGGCAGGGCAGAGGGCAGGGCAGAGGGCAGTGCCCATCCCCAGGTCACGGCTGCTCCGCTCCCATCCAGCACTGGCAGCAGCACAGGGAAGAGATTTCCCCGCACCCCAGACAAGAAATGAGTCACGCCTGCTCCAAGGCAGGTCCTGAATCCAATCTGCAGCTATTCCAGCCAGGATGAGGTTAATGGCTCTGCTCGGAGTAACCCGAGACTCGGCACAGCCACCTCCAACTCCCTGACTTGGGAGGTCCCCGATTTTGGGGGGCAGAAAATGCCCTGCAGCCCCACGACCTGCTTTTGTTCTCTGGAAAACGGCACAGCTCGATGCCACCAGCGCATTCCCGAGGAGGGGGACACATTCCCGAAGAAGGGGACACATTCCCGAAGAAGGGGGACACATTCCCGAGGAGGGGGACACATTCCCGAAGAAGGGGACACATTCCCGAAGAAGGGGGACACATTCCCGAGGAGGGGGACACATTCCCGAAGAAGGGGACACATTCCCGAAGAAGGGGGACACATTCCCGAGGAGGGGGACACATTCCCGAAGAAGGGGACACATTCCCGAAGAAGGGGGACACATTCCCGAGGAGGGGGACACATTCCCGAAGAAGGGGACACATTCCCGAAGAAGGGGGACACATTCCCGAGGAGGGGGACACATTCCCGAAGAAGGGGACACATTCCCGAAGAAGGGGGACACATTCCCGAGGAGGGGGACACATTCCCGAAGAAGGGGACACATTCCCGAAGAAGGGGGACACATTCCCGAGGAGGGGGACACATTCCCGAAGAAGGGGACACATTCCCGAAGAAGGGGGACACATTCCCGAGGAGGGGGACACATTCCCGAAGAAGGGGACACATTCCCGAAGAAGGGGGACACATTCCCGAGGAGGGGGACACATTCCCGAAGAAGGGGACACATTCCCGAAGAAGGGGGACACATTCCCGAGGAGGGGGACACATTCCCGAAGAAGGGGACACATTCCCGAAGAAGGGGGACACATTCCCGAGGAGGGGGACACATTCCCGAGGAGGGGGACACACTCCCGAAGAAGGGGGACACACTCCCGAAGAAGGGGGACACACTCCCGAAGAAGGGGGACACATTCCCGAGGAAAGGGGACACATTCCCGAGGAAAGGGGACAAATTCCCGAAGAAGAGGACACATTCCCGAAGAAGGGGGACACATTCCCGAGGAGGGGGACACACTCCCGAAGAAGGGGGACACATTCCCAAAGAAGGGGGACACATTCCCAAAGAAGGGGGACACATTCCTGAGGAAAGGGGACACATTCCCGAGGAAAGGGGACACATTCCCGAGGAAAGGGGACAAATTCCCGAAGAAGAGGACACATTCCCGAAGAAGGGGGACACATTCCCGAGGAGGGGGACACACTCCCGAAGAAGGGGGACACATTCCCGAGGAAAGGGGACACACTCCCGAGGAAGGGGACACATTCCCGAGGAGGGGGGTCACATTCCCAAGGAGGGGGACACATTCCCGAGGAAAGGGGACACATTCCCGAGGAAAGGGGACACATTCCCAGCACTCCAGATCAGCCCATGGAGACACAGAAGGGAAGTTGTAGGAAAAAGAGTGAGGTTCACACGCAGCTCCATCCTTTCCTTTCCCAGTCCCTCCGTGGTCGCTGTCGCCTTGTCCTCAGCTCCGAGGTCACACGGGGACTGGCACAGCCCGGGGTCACTGCTGATTTTTCACGGCAGAGCACTTGGATCAGCATCCTCTGTCCCCCCGGGAGACCCCAAGGCCACCCCCAGGATCCCCAATCCCGGTTGCTGCCTGGATTCCAGCCCTGGAATTGCAGCCCTTGTGTTTTGTTTATCCTTCTGCTCCTTCACTCCGCGTGTTTGCTCAAGTCGAGGCTCCTCGTGCTGGGGGTGAAGCTTTTCTTGGGGTTTTCCCTCAAAAATCCAGGTGACCCTGGCTGAGGCCACAGAGCAAAACCTGATCCCCCTGCTTGTAAATATTTAATAATATGAAATATTATCACCGTTATTTCATTGCAAATACACTGAAATCCCCCTTTATTTCACGAATGCACACTGCAGGGTGTTACTGCTACCTCCCCACTCCCGTATTTTATATTTTGCTGTAAAATGAGTCAAATGTGATCCCTAAGTGGCACCTGGAGGCTCAGGACTGGCTCCAAGGGGGCTGTTCCCAGGAAAAGGACCCCAGGAATGTGGTTTAACCTGGATATCTCTGCTTGCTGTGGGATTAAAATCTGTTTTAGGGGGGCTTTGCTCTAATATGAAATATTATCACCGGATGATCCTGGTGCTGGTGTCACCTCCAGAGCAGGACAGGTGACCCTGGCAGAGCAGGGACCATCCTGAAAGGATTCATCCCCTTCCCACAACTGAAAACCAGGGAATTCCTCACCGACCTCCACAGCAAATGGCAAGGGAAGGAGATTTAGGAGCACATCCCAGAATTTGTGCCATGGGGTGGGTGGAGGGCTAAAAACCCATTTCCCCACTTGGAATTCCTTCTTCACAGATCCTTTGGAAAAGTGGGTGAGATCTTTTCTCTCCTCCTCAGATTATTCCTCATCCCTCATCCTCCAAGCTCATTTAGGGAGGAGAAAAAAACCCACTTGGCAGAACATTCCTTCCTTACCATCACAGGATTCTTGTGCCAGATCCCAAGGATCAGGATCCAAGGTAATTTTGGACACTTTAGGACCTGCTGGGAAGATGAAAGAGCTGAAGGGGCTGCAGGAAAATACCAAAAAACCATCAAAAATATTCTGTTTGAGCTTTTGAATTGGCAGCAGCCACTGCTGCAGCGCCAGCCTCTCCGTGGTTTTTTCAGGAAGGCTGGAAAAAGAGATGGAGAATCCCTGGAAAAATGGGTTCATAAATCTTTTAAGAAAGGAGTTTAGTAGGAAGAAACCCAATGAGCTGAGAATTAATAATTACTTGATTTTCAGCAAATAATTCCTCCCTTAGGAGAGGCTACGTGAGGATGAGGCAAAGAAACGCCAGCACCTGACCCCAAATCCACCAAAATCCACCACTGAGTCCCAAAATAACCACGGAGCTTTAAGCCACCACCAATGTGAGTGGAAAAACCCCTAAATATCCATCAAACAGCCCAACTCTGGAAATTAAGTCTGGTTTTATCCCCTTTCTGGAGATAAAACCCTTCCTAATCCACCCCGTTCGAGTTGTGACCACACCACACTGGGGAGGGACACAGGAGCACCAGAAACACCAAAAATTCCTACAAAATTTGGGGGATATCAAAACTGGAGGCACCAGGAAGGGACATTTCTATTCCTCAGCCTGACCAGGAGCTCAGAGGAGCCACAAAGCCCAGGAGAAGGTTTGGAGCTCCTGCAGAATTCCCTGCCCTGCCAAGCTGGGGTGAAATCCCAGGAAAAGCAGCAGGAGCCTGGAGTGGGACCACGAGGGTTGGGATGAAGCTGGGGATGAAGACAAATCAGGAGAAAGAGCAGCCCAAGTGCTCCTCCAGCTTTTGATAGATGCCAAAAACCCTCCAAGAGGAACCATTAATTGGGAAAGATCCTTCATGGAAAGAGATTCCAAGGAGGAAGGAGGAGTGGATCTGTTCCTGCTGGCTCAATTTTGGATCAGCAATCGAGGGCTCATCGACCTGGGATGGATGGAAACACCAAAGACACCTTCAGATGGCCAGGACAGGGAGTTTGGATAATTAATTAACCCCTCACTCGTTAATTACAGCACCTACAGAGCTGCTGGGTGATCAGAACAGCAAAGAACCATCAGGGCAGTCCCAAGGAACAGGGAAATGAAAAACTGCTGGGAATTCTGAGATGGAACCCTGAGATGGAACCCTGGGACGGAATTCCGAGATGGAACTCTGGGATGGAATTCTGGGATGGAACCCTGAGATGGAACCCCGAGATGGAACCCTGGGATGGAGAGCAGCACAGGGAGACAATTCCAAGCTTTCCTGCCTGGATTGACACCGGGAGAAGCCCCCGGGGAGGGGAGGATGAGCTGCAGGTTCTGTGTCCCAACAGGACCCAGGAATTCCAGGACAACATGGAATTCCAAGGATCTCCCAGTGGTGACAGCAACAGGGATGGATGGAGACACCAAAGACACCTTCAGATGGCCAGGACAGGGAGTTTGGATAATTAATTAACCCCTCACTCGTTAATTAGAGCACCTACAGAGCTGCTGGGTGATCAGAACAGCAAAGAACCATCAGGGCAGTCCCAAGGAACAGGGAAATGAAAAACTGCTGGGAATTCTGAGATGAAACCCTGAGATGGAACCCTGAGATGGAGAGCAGCACAGGGAGACAATTCCAAGCTTTCCTGCCTGGATTTGCATCAGGAGAAGCCCTCGGGAGGGGAGAATGAGCTGCAGGTTCTGTGTCCCAACAGGACACAGGAATTCCAGGACAACATGGAATTCCGAGGATCTCCCAGTGGTGACAGCAACAGGGATGGATGGAGACACCAAAGACACCTTCAGATGGCCAGGACAGGGAGTTTGGATAATTAATTAACCCCTCACTCGTTAATTAGAGCACCTACAGAGCTGCTGGGTGATCAGAACAGCAAAGAACCATCAGGGCAGTCCCAAGGAACAGGGAAATGAAAAACTGCTGGGAATTCTGAGATGGAACCCTGAGATGGAACCCTGAGATGGAACTCCGAGATGGAATTCCGAGATGGAATTCCGAGATGGAATTCCGAGATGGAACTCTGGGATGGAGAGCAGCACAAGGAGACAATTCCAAGCTTTCCTGCCTGGATTGACACCGGGAGAAGCCCCCGGGGAGGGGAGAATGAGCTGCAGGTTCTGTGTCCCAACAGGACCCAGGAATTCCAGGACAACATGGAATTCCAAGGATCTCCCAGTGGTGACAGCAACGGGAACAGCCCTTGGCTGAGAAGGAGTTTTTCTGGCGAAGAACAACCTGAAAGCTGAATTTGAAAACGTGAACATTCAGCTGGAGAGGCAAAGCAAAGCAACCCCCACGTGTTTGCTTTGCTCCTCTGCCTCTGGCATTTTTGGGAAACAACTCAGAGAAGGAACCCACAGCAAAGTGGAAAATTTAATGCCCAAAAGGCTGTTGCAAGAGAAAGATTCCTTTTCAAATCCCAGCACAATTATTCCCCAAATCACACAATTATTAATGAACTACCACACAAAGGCCGTTTCCACTACAAGAAAATTCCTTTTTTTTTTTTTTAATTCAAAGGAAAAAATGGTATTTTAATAAATACTGCAGAAACATTAACCAAACGTACAAAGTGACTTCAACAATTAAAAAAAAAAAAGTAATGAATGTCCTGCTTTATAACAGTTATAACTTATTTCTTCCACAATATTTAAATACAGAAAGAAGCACTTACCAGCTATTTTGTAATACTGCCCTAAGAGCACTGTTGTTACAGTTAAAAGCTTATTATGGTGGCCAAAAATGTCTTTTTTTTTTTTGTGGGAAATAACCAGAATGGGAGTGAGATTTTTTTTTTTTTTTTTTGTCTTCTTTTCTCAGATGAAACAAAGTGCTGGGAACACACAGAACTGAGCTTTAATTATGAGTTCATTTTTACCTTTGCACGGGTGAACAGAGCTTTTAACACTTCAAAAATGAAGCACATCACCCTTGGGAATGAAATGCTTGTGTCCTCCACAAGCAACAACCAGCCTGCTCAGAGCTTGGTCTCCTTCCTTTGGGAGAAGTTTGGCGGGTCAGGAAGAGTTGCAAACCATTGGAAAAGGCTGATTTAATTCAGTGTAACAACAGCAAAAAAGGGATTGGACTGAACCAGTTCACCCCATCTCAGGACTGGGGGCTGGATACTCTGTGTTAATCCTAAAACTAAGGGCAGTATCCAGTTCCCACTGGGGACCCCTTAAGGCCTCACAGTTCTTCAAACCCCGTTTTCCTCCCCAAAACGAGGAGCATCACAAAAGGCTCTGCTGGCTCATTTGCAGGTTTTGGAGGGGTATTTTTGTGGTTTTTTTTTGCAGTGAACCACATATCCCAGAACAGCTCTTGTCTGCAGCTTTCTCCGGGATCCACGGGCTCTCCAGCTCCTGGGAGGAGCCCAAGGGGTTTTTTTTGGGGCTTCCCCAGGTGGGCAGTAAGGCTTAAGGAACGATCAGGGCTGGAAAACTACGGATCATCTGCCATCACAGCTCTCAGCACCTCCCACTTGAACCTACAGCAACGTGGCCACACAGAACACCAGGACTGGGCACCATTTCCACTCCACAGCACAACCACAAAGAGGAGCAGCCGAGTCTGAGCCCTGCAAGGGCTGCTTGGCCCCCATTTCCCCCCCCCAAAATTTGATCCAGCTCATTTCCACGGAAATTCTGGGAATCCTCAAACAGCTGTCTTCATCCCCAGCATGGATCGGGAAGGCAGAACTCCAGACTTCTCCCCAGTTTTCCTCCAGCTGACACACAGGCCTCGGTATCCTCTCCATTTTCACAATCAGCTACTTAAAAAAAAATGAGATCAAATCCTTTGGAAAACCAACTCTAAGGTCACGGGGATAGTTCCTTAATGAGAAGGGCGTATTAATAACGTCTTCATTTAAAAAAAAAAAAAATCCCATTAAAGTATTATTTGAATGAAATCAAAGTGGTAGCATCCAGGAGCAGAGCGTTACTAAAAGAAACAAGCACTGTCCATGACATCTCTCCTTTGCAGGGTTATTTTCCCAATCATCCTCTCTTCTCTCAGCACATTCAAACGTTTTCCCTTTTATTATGACTTTTTTTTTTGGCATTGTCTTCAACAGAAATTCCTGATGCCACCTCCCTCGGAGCCTTTTCTTCCTGCTGCTCAGTCCTTAAGTACAGTCTCACACAACAGGAGAAGTCTCCATGAAAGCACTGGCAAAGCCCTCATTAAACACCCCGTGGCTGTGACTTCATTGAGCTCCAACCCCTCCTGGATCCTCTTCCTCCTCCTCCTCCTCCTCCAGGAAATCCCAGCTCCTTCACATCACCGTGCAACTCTTTGCTTTGTCCTTTCTCAAGTCCGTGGCCACTGTGGACAGTTCTGGCCTGCCAGGCATGTGTGAAATTCGCTTTGTGGCCCTCTGAGATTTGTTTCGTTTCACATTTTTGTTTGTTTTGTTCACACACGCCAGGGTGGCGACGTGAAAAATGTCTCTGACACTGTTTTCTGACTGTAAGGCTGAGCATTCGATGTATGTGGCTGCTCCAATCTGTTTGGCCATATTTGCACCCTGAGGGGAAAAAGGAACATGTGATCAATACCAAGTTGTTCAGAGCCTGAGCAATCCTCACAATTCCAGCTCTGCGCCGTTTTTTAGGAAAATCCAAAGCTAATTTGGGAAAATAAACAGAGCTTTGCTTCCAGGAGGAGTTAAACAAGTGTCCAAACCTTATCTCCTGTGCTGATAAACACAAACTGGGAGAGAAAAGGAGCTCAGTGACTGCAAACAACTGCAAAAACCTCCAAAAACCTCACTCACGGTCTGAGCGAGGCCTGTTCAGCAGTTTCACCTTACTCTGCATCCACAAACCCCCTGGAAAATGTGGCAGCTTCCAGACTGAAGCCTGAAATCTCCAAAGACAAAACGTATTCTGTGCCTTACAGAATATCCAGCTGCACCTGAGCTGCAGCAGAGCTGCTGTTACAGCTCCAGGAAGAGGGCAAAGTTCTCAGGGAAATGTGCTCTGGGACAGTTCTGTCAACTTCCTGATAGGGAACAGGGGGGAAAAAAAAGGGAAAAAGGGCATGAGGGGTTAGAGGAGCCCTTCTTTTGTGATTTTAAGAAGTCAAAGCAGGGATATTTGTCCCAGCAGCACAAAGCAAACAACCCAACATGTGACAGATGACAACAGCCCAGTATCCCACGGTGGATTTTGCTACTGGAACACAATGCAGCATTATGCGAAAAAATGGGAGTCGTTCCAAGGGAGTTTTGATTTCTGAGGGATGAATGTTTACCAAGTTACGAAATCCAAGCACATCCTTGACGTGGCACTCCTCACACATCCCCAGCCTGCCTCCAGCCCCTCCTGGCTGCTGCAGTGCCAGGCTGGTGGCACCAATCCCCGGGCACCCAGCCTCCTGTGTGCCCTGCAGTGATGCAGCTCCCTTATCAGTGGCTGATAAGGCAGCAGGAGCTCGCAGGACGAGCCCTCCCCACAGTTCAACATCTCAGCTCCTGCTGAGCCGAGCCTCAGAAATGTTTGCTCAGGTGGAGCTGCCCCGGGAGGCTGGAGCAGGGTGTCACCAGCGTGTCCTCATGCTGCCACTGCTTCCTGCTGGAGTTCTGAGCAACGGGAAGGCTCTGAGCCCGTGCTGGCTCAGCCAGGCAAGGGGATTTCTGTGTCCTCTGTGCTCAGCTGACTCCTGCTCCTTCCTGTGAATCCATGGAAAAAATCCACCTGCCAGCAGATTTTTGATCATTCTCATGGAAAGGCTTGATTTTACCGCAGTGCTGCCATTTTCCAACACAAACATGCTGCATCCATAGTAAACCCACATCAGGAGCGGCTGGTTTGGAAAACGTGAGGGATAAACCCTCCCAAACTGGTTGCTAAAGACACTCAGGTGCCTCGTGGAGGTGCCACTGTCCCTCCCACAGGGTGATTCAGCTGCCATGAATGATCACACGCATGTGAGTAACAAAGGGAAGCTCACCTCAGAGCAGTTTCCCTGCTCCCTACATCCTGCTCTCTCCCATGACCTGATTCCTTTCCCTTTCTCTCTCTCCTCTCATGCCTGGCCCCAAACTTCTCACTTTCCCAAGAGCAAAGAACTCATCAGGAATTACGATGCCTCCTGGCTTTGCTGCACCTTCAGAGGGAAGGACAAGGTGTTTTTAAGGAATTGGGGACAGATTATATTCCAGTATCGTGTCATGATTCTAAAGTCAACATTCAAATCTGAAGTCTGCGGACAGCAATTTTACTGATTTGTCAGTGAATAAACAGGATGTGCCACCTTTTAGCCACATTTTTGGTGTGTGCAGGCATAGAAAAGCAGGAAGTTTTTTCACAACTCACCTAAAGAGCAATTTGCAAGCAAAAAGGCAACGATTTATGAAGTTTAAAGGGACGATTCTCCGATGTGCTGTGGGGCTGCAGGATTTCCTTCAGCCCTAAACAGTTTTCAAACCCACCTCCACCCACACCAGAGGCGCAAATCTGCCTTTTAGGCTGCACTGGTGTCATCACGAGGGAGAAGCTGGTCACAGTGAGGGCCCCAGTGAGAGAAAAGGGGTTTTTCTTCCATTCTGGGGTACGAGGGAGGAGGTGGCCCCTACCTGGTCGTAGGACACGGGGGTCTGCCTGTGGTTGGAGAGCTCCACCAGCGTGCTGACGTCGGTGCGCAGGTCCGACTTGCAGCCCACCAGCAGCATCTTGGTGTTGGGGCAGAACTCCTGGATCTCACCTTTCCACTGGAAAATTGGAAGTTGCTGAGTGTTTAAATCCAAAGAAGCGACGGGTACGAGTTTAATAAGTCCTGACATTCCAGGCTGAAGGGTTTTTATGTAACGGCTGGATTTGCCTTCGAGGTAATTCTTGAAGGCATCAGCTCCAGCAGAAGCTGGGCAAGGATGAAATCTTCCTATCTCACACACTCATGGATTCCACTGGCTTACTAATCAGCAGGGAACGAGTTCAGATTGTTTACCCACATGAGCAAAGGTTTGCAGAGCTGCTGTTTCTCACACCCAGCCCCAGCCAGGTGCAGAATTGGTGTCCCCACCTCCAGAGGCAGCTCTTGTACAACCACATCGGCATTCGGCAGGGCTAAATGTGGGTTTGTTGCTGCATTCTCACACCTCAAACCACACAGATCTGGCCCAGGTGAACCAGCAACGAGCCCTTCAGACAGAACTTGGGATAAATTCATTGCGTTTCGCCCTTCTACAAAGTTATGTTGAGAACTCAAAGCCAAAAATTTCACACTATAATACAAATAGATGATACTCCCTAAAATTTAGGGTTATAATTTGGGTTTAAAAGCATATTAAGAAAAACCTCTTGCAGAATTAAGTAATCAACATTAACAGGGACAGAAAAACCATGCTTCTAGATGCTTTTTGGCAAAGAAAAAGTAGTTTTGAAGTGGTTTTTGTAGGCTATTCAGAGCATTGTGAGCCACTTTATCCCAGTGAGACAAGAATCACTGGCCCGAGCCTCAGAAAAAAAAGGAACTTCAGGTCATTAAGCCCCAAAAGCACTGTGAAGTTGAGTCATGCTCAGCAGCCAAGGAGAGGACCAGGACCACCTGGCAAACACAGAGCCAGATGATGAAAATTCTGTGTTTGAGCTCACGGGAAGTCTGACACACGCTCGGATCAGTGATCTCATGAAGGGGTTGGGGCAGGGCTGCATTTCTGTGCCACTGCAAGCTCTGCTGGTGCCTTCCTGAGGCATTTGTCACCGGCTCCTTCTAACGTCAGGCTCACAAATTATGTAAGGCCATGGCAGAAGTCCAAACACTTGGCAGACAATTTTTAACCATCCCCACAACACAGCAAAGTCTCCCATCCTGTTATAGGAACATGTGAGAGACGATGTCTTACAGCACCTCACACCACCCTCAACAATTCCTTGCTGTCTCAGGGCTGAGGAATGAGAATTTCCTTCAGCTCCAAGTGTCCATTAGCGAGTTTTTGTTTCCAATTAACATCCACCCCTCTCAAACAAACGACCTCGAATTAAAGCACCCTCCTGTCATCGCTCCATTAAAAGAAACAAAGTGGAAGTTTCCAGTGCAGGAACAGCACCACTGCAGGGATGTGGACGTGCAGTCCTAAGAATTTTCTCCTTCTCACGAACTCTGTAGGAAAACAAGATAAACTGGGACATTTTACTCTCTTTCTAATCTTATGTTTTGCTAACTGAATCTGTAAGGCTTCACCCAATCCCCCTGAGGGGTGGGATGACACTGTCCAATCACTATTATGTAGATATCTCTGTATAAAAGTTAGAATCAAAATAAAGTCTGTCCCACTTCTGCTTTCTACGGCTTGGTGTGGTTCTGCTCTCCTTACTGCCGCTCACAGCGACACAGGGATTTAAAGATGAGCTTCTCCAGCAGAGTTCTGTGCTCAGGGGCTGCTCAAATACTTGCCTTTTTTAGGACACTGTCCAGGGTTTCTGGCCGGCTGATGTCAAAGCAGATCAGGACAGCATCGGAGTCCGGGTAGGAGAGCGGGCGGACGTTGTCGTAATAAGGAGACCCTGCAGGGAAAACAAACAACATCTTCATTAATTGCTGTTTTCCTCTTCCTGCAGTCATTCAGAAAGCCTGGAGAGGTTTTCAGTGATGGCCCCTGCAGTGATCCATCGCCCACCAAAAGCTCGGGATGCTCCCAAGGAGAGGGAGGGAAACAGGGTCAGCCCAAGTTTAAAGCCCAGCATTAAGCTGAAGGGGAGCAAATCCTTGAACTCCAAGCAGACTTGAAATTCCTCAGTTTTGATTTGTCTAACAACAGCTAATTTAAAACAAATAGCTCCAAGTGCAAAAAGCATCTTTAGTTGTCACATTGGCAATGTTTAGAAGAAACTCTTGCTTCAAATTAAAGAACTTGTTGCAGGAAACAGATTTCCAGCAGGGAAAAATCCCAATCCTCTAGGCAGGCACGCAAGTTATCTGTCACAAAAAGCCTCATTAATCTGTAAACCAATAAAGCTTGCAATAAATGTTTATGTTTAGCCCATAAACCAGATTTTTATCAACAAGATCAAAGGTAATTTAGTAATCTGGGAGAACAGATGTAGGTACAGCATTGCTCTTTGGGCTTGTTTTACTTGCAGGGCTGTGCAGGGATTTTCTGTTTTCCTTAACAACAATCATGACGTGAAGAGTTAAAACACACCCAGAGTTAAAAATCATATTTTAATCATCTGGTGAATCTGGCAACAGGTTTGGGGGAAAAAAAAAAGAAAAAAAAAAAATCTTTGCTTTTTTCTAAGAAGTTCCAGTCACTCACCAACCATTAGGTCTGGCCTTAACTGTGCTGAGCTTTAATTCCTGAGGATTTCTGATTAAAAAGGGCATTTAAACCAGGTCAGTGGCCCAACAGGGTAAGGGCAACTTAAAATTCATTTTCTCAGCCATCATACATCCTTATTTCTGTATTTTCCTCACGACCCTAAAATACAGCAGACCCTAAAACACAGCACGGAACAGACAGCACAAGAACCCAACTTGCAGGAGTTTGGGGGGCTATCAGCTCATTATCCCACCGATTTCCCAGCTCTCCAGAACTAATTGGCTCTAAGGCCTTGGATTATTAAGTGGATTAGAGGACGTGCTCTGGTTTTTCCCTGACAGACAGCTCAGGCTGTCGCACAAGGCCGAGCGGGGAATGGTGTGAAAGGCTCGCAGATGACTTCACTTGGCCAGCTTCTCCTGCACGGCAAGGAGGCAAGAATCCCAGGAATGTTGTTTTTGAAATGAGGAATAACACATGGGGAGTGAAGCATTACCAAAGTAGGTAGCAGAAGGTAATTTGGTGAATGAGAAGGATTTAATTCGAATGCTCATCTCTGTAAATGATGTCAATCTGACAGAGAGGCAGCTGTCAGAAAAGGCTCTTCACACCCCACTTCAGCTGAATTCAGCACAAACGACACGTCAGGAACAAATCTAAACGAGGTGACCCGGAGTTAACTACTCGCTGCAGCTATCAATAAGCATTTTCCACTGCTAATTACTCCCCACTATCTCCAGCACTGCTATTACAGCCTGTCCTGCAGCCCCAGGGCCGGGTTATTTATCCCAGAGCCCCGGGCTGAGTTATTTATCCTGGACAGAGGAACTGCAGCACCAAGTGCCACTAAAAGCCACCCGGGTGACACGAAAGCACTGCCACGTCTCCCCGAGCTGCAGCAAGTAAGGGCAGGATTGAGGGAATCCTTAATGCTTGCTGGCTGGGAAGGAGTCTCAGCAAAGCCTCACCCAGAAACTCATTCCTCACACAAATACCTATGGGCTCACTCAGCAGCTCCAGGGATCCCATATATGTCCAGGAGATGTATTTATGTATACACAGAGTCACCACCTCCAGCCCCAGACTCCTTCCCACCCTGGCAGCCAGAGCTGCTTTGCTTGGAGTGGGTTTTTTTTTCCCCCACCCCACTCTGAATTTCTCCTATTTCAGACGCTGAGCTGGAATAAAAGCACTTTTAGCAAGCTTAGGAGGGATATTCCCCACCTTTTCTCCAGGCTGGTGTGTGGCAGAACAAACAGAGCTCATTTCAACTCCTCGAGCTGCAGGATCCACAAAGGAAATTTCCTGCTCTCATTCAGCAGCCAAGAACCAAACCTTTATTCCTGTGCAAATAAAGAGGGGCTGCAGCCCTCACTGTGCAGGCCTATTCAAGCTGGCATTCCCATCCCTCTGCCCAGAGAAACCCTCAGAAGGCAGGAATGTCAGGAATGAGGCTCACTCAAGTCTGAACAGACAACTCCAGCACAGCCCAGCGAGGCTGCTCCCTCTTTTTCATGTTCCTTTGCGGATTTGAAGCCGTGCCAACCCTCGAAAACAGAAGGAGAATGTGGAACTGGAGCCATGGTATTTATGGGGAGAATAGAGAAAGAAAAGAAAAAAAAAAGCCTATTTGTGTTTGGGATTCTGGTCCTGCAAAATAAAACATTTTTGGCAAGGACAGCATGGGTGGTTTTTCAGTTTTATCAAGGAGTTGCTGATAAGGCTGTAGTTCATTTTCCTTTGTGCTGGACATTCATTCCAGCTGCAATCCTCCTTTTTTTTTTCAATTTGTTTGGCAGCTTCAATAATTTCAGCCAAAAATACTTGCAACATTAAGGATGAGCTGCTTTTGAAACCTTATGTTTCATGCAGAGTCCAACAGAAACTCAGCTTTTAGACTGAAATAAAACCCCTCCCCAGCAATATGGTTGGGTTTGGCCTACAGGGGATGCCAAGCTCAAGCTAATCTTAATAAAGAACAGAATTCCATCATTAAACACGGAAGAATATTGAGTTTTTTGGTGGTTTAGCACTACTTGAAGGTGCTGGATCAGCGAGAGGAAGATCCAGAGGCAGCAGGAGGTTCAGCTCCACATCCTCAGGCCAGGAGGGCTCAGTGACAGGCAAGACTTTCCTATTTCCACACCAGCAAGCAGCCACCAGGAATTAGGCTTTGGAGCCTTTTGGAGTCCAGTCAAGTGAAAGAACAACAGATGAACAGCAGCATTCTCACTCTCAAACCCTTGGGCTCACTAATTATCAGCTGCTCAGAAAACACAGCAAACACTGGCTGCTCCAAGGAGCTGATTCAGGGCTGATGGTTTTCCTCCTTCCAAAAAAAAAAATCAAAAAACAAAACCCGGGATGGCTGAGTTGGATTTTTAGTGCAGGTCATCTCCAAGCACAGAGATATCAAAATCTTCACAGCTTTTGTGTGATCACACCTCCAAGGGAAAACTTTGGGAGGGCACTTGGCATTCCCAGTGATCAATTCTAATTAATTCCCTCGTAAAAGTAATAAGAAAACCCTGCTAAGATGGGCAATTAAAAGAAGAAAATCACAGAATTCAACAGAGCCAAGCTGCAGGAGAACTGGGAGGCAAAGACAGCAACTGGACTTTTCCTTTGCAATCCTTGCTGCCAGGGAATTTGGGGAATTAGCAACTTTAATTCCTCCAAGTTTCAGCTCTCTCCGGAAAGGTTTCAGCACGAAACTCTCCAAATAATCTCTGTTTCTGTACGGACACTGAGTACATTGTATACAGTCAAAATCACAGCGAAACTAACTTGACTCCCAGCTCCAAGGCCCTTCTGGATTTAATTACTTGCTAATCCCCAGCAGTTGTAAGTATTTCTGGCCCTGTTGAGAATTATTTTATTGGAGTGGCCACGGCTCAAGCAATAAAAAAATCCCTAAAATACATTTTAGGGAGACACAGGTATGTACACCTAATTAATGGTACTTCCAAGCTACAGCTGCTGTTGTCCTAGCAAGAAATATAAATATCAAGGGAGCCAAAAAACTTGATAAATGCAGATTAGGTGGTAGATAAAGGCAATGAATACAGCTTTTTTTTTCTTCACAGTGGCCCTGAAAGTACAAGATGAAGCTTTAACCTGGAGAAACTTTTAATATCCCACCTCACACAACAAGCACAGAGCTCCCAAAGAGCTCAAGACTGCCACATGTTACCACAGAGCGCAGTAATTGATGGAGTAGTGAGATTGCAACCAGACATTCCTGCTTTCAGAGAGGGCTGCTAGTCCCAAACCCCATTGAAATTCGACTTGGCAAGTGCTTCCCTTAATGCTGTGGCTAATTTAAATCCTTCTAATGACTCGCAGAACTAGACAGTACCAGCAAACATTTGAATAATGAACCTTCCCCTTCCATTCCACTCTTACTTGTCCCATATTCCTATAAGGAAATCCAAGATGCAACAACAACTCCCCAGTGAATTTACAGCCGGCTTTAAAATTTTTTTTATCAGTTGCATGACACCTACAAGTGCTCTAATAAAAACCACATTATCATTATTGGAATATAAAGAATTATAAACCAGAACTGTGGCAGCAAGGGCTGTTCTCACCCTAAAACAACTATTTCAACCAATGCCCACAGCTTTTCTGATTTTCCCAGTGAGCAAAAAAGAGCTGGAAGTGGCAGAACACCCTTCCAAAAGGTTCACTGCAAAACCCAATTATCAATTTTAATTCAAGGGACTACTTGGCGAGGCTGTTAAACGCTCCCGGTTAAAAAAGAGTTAAAGATGAATACAAAACACTGATTGAGTCATCTTGGAAGTATCTGCAGCATACTGCAATAAACTCAATTAAACAGCATCTTTTCCCCCCTCCCAGGAGATATTCAAGCACCACAAACAACTGCAGCCATCACCTCCCCCGTGTTGCAATGATCTTCCATCAGTACCCGGCAGTTAATCAGCCCTATTTTGAAGCAAATTAGATTTAGTCCTGCTTTAAAAATGCAATTCAGACATCTCTTCTAACTCAGTCGAGGAGCAGGACAAAGACTTGTAAAAATTAAATTACCAAGACTTTCAGATAAGGCTAAAACGCTCCCTTATCCTCTGCTGTCTCTTATCTGCTGATGCGATTTTGCTCTGGGTTAATGGGCTCGGGCAGTGCTGGTTTCTTGCACGGGGGTGAGAAGGGATTTCCATGGAGCCAAAATTCCTCATCCAGAGTCCCACAGCCAGAGGATCCACTCGGCAACACTTGGTAACACCAGGCACTGGATCTTTCAAACACTTCCTCTTCAGTTTGGGATGTCAGGCAAATCACCCACTCGATCTCAGACAAATCACTCAAGCTTCTGACTCAACCACGTTTTCTCTGAGTTCCAGTTCAGAGGACAAAGGCTGGCAGGTGTTTTTTCTTCCACTGCTTTTGTCTTTTGAAGTGCTAGGGAATATTTCATTCCACGGGTGTCTCCAAGCCTTTGACACACAGGTTCCAAACCTTCCCATGTCCAGCCTGCGTGTGCGGTGTATTTTAATAAAGATAACATTTTCCAAAATAACTATTAATTTTTAATAAGCCCTTGTTCCATAGTTTCAGCCAGCTTAGTAATCAGCATGAAAGCTCCAAGCAGACACATTCCAGAAATCTGCAAGTCTCACTTGGCATAAGATGAAGAAAAAAAAAATCAGCTCAGAGCAAAGCTGATACTGGTTGTGGGCAGAGGCTGCCTTTTCCCAGTAATCGTGTTGCAAGAATTTGGAATCATTTCCTCAACAGCAAGAGGGAAGCCAACCCGCCGCCTAAACTCCGCTTTTAAACAGGGATTAACATTTTCATTCCTGGTAAAAGAACTGCCGTCACACTGAGGAGAAACTGCCGGGTCCAAATTCAGCATTACCGAGCCATCTACACAGAGAAAGAGAGGCACTGTGTGTTCTGCCAAGTTCCTCCAGGTTTTTTTTTCCCGATCAGCTCTGCAGACGATGTTGATCCACACCTCTGGTAATGGTTCCTGGTGTCACTCCTCCCTGGACATCCTCAGTTCTCCACAGGCAGAGCCACACTGGCTCCCCACGTTCCTCTCCAGCACTGAGGCAGCAATTTTGGGGTGCTCCCTCACCCCCCTGGCTGTAAGTGCAGCCCAATTATCCAAATTATCAACGACAGGCGGGTCTGGAGGAGCTCCTGTCTCAACATGTGAGCTGAGCCAGGCAAGCGCCAAACCCCTCAACCTTTGAGCCTGGTTTCTGGCACGGGCACTGGAGGTAAAACTGGAAGAATGAAGAGCACCTTCAGCCCTGATGGGGGAAAGGATGGTTCCCTCCGCATCCCAGAGAAGCTGGGATGAACTGTAAAGGTTTTCCCTAAAAGCCTTTCCTGGATCCAAGGACTCCCTAAAACACCGGGAAGAAAAGTACTACATTTTGTAAAAAACCAAGCAGGCATTAATGAGGCCACGAGGAGCTCGGAAGCGAGCTGAAATCATTCACCATTAGCACACAAACACCTTTTCCCTCTCCTACCAGGCAAAGCGGGGCTCGCAGGCGGCAGAGGAGCCGAGGAACCCCCGGAGCTCCCCAGAAAGCTCCTTCCAGCCGCGCAGGTGAGAACACATCCCCCTGCAATGCTGACAAATCGCTTGCCGGAGCCTTGCCCACACCCTCAGCCAAGCAGATCCTTCAAGGATAGCTGAGATTTTTGTCAAAAAGCCGCCAGAAGCGGCCGCACGCGGAGCCCGGCAGCCCCGCCAGGACCGCGGGACCGCGGAGCCGCCGCTCCTCCCGATCCCCCCCCCTCCGAATTCCCGGGACGAGAACGGGAGCGCTCACCCGAGGTGTCCCAGAGGCTGAGCTCGATGCGCTGCGTGTCGATCTCGAAGCTGGCCGTGTAGTTCTCGAACACGGTGGGGACGTAGCTCTGCCGGGAGACAGCGCACGGTCAGCCCGCGCCCAGCGCCGCCGCCCCGGCCCCGAGCCGAGCCGAGCCGAG
>VZTG01003727.1:10123-21628 GCA_013397845.1 Melanocharis versteri | reverse complement strand
CGAGCCGAGCCGAGCCGAGCCCGGTGCGGACCCCAGCCCAAGCCCGGTGCCGACCCCAGCCCAATCCCGGCGCCGTCCCTCTCACCTCGGGGAAGCAGTCCTTGGCAAAGACGTGGAGCAGCGCCGTCTTCCCGCACTGGCTGTCCCCCACCACCACGATCTTGCACTTCACGTTCTGGTTGGGATCCATCACCGCCTTGCTCGATAACTTCTGGCTCGCTCTTCTNTGAGGAGAGATGAGGAGAGATGAGAAGGAAGGGCTGAAAAAGGGTGAGGAGAGCTGAGGAAGGATAAGGAGAGATGAGAAGGGATGGTGCCTGTGATGGTGGGCAAAGGGGCTTTTCCCTCAAAACGGGATCACAAGGAGTGTGTCGGGATCTCACAAAAACACAGAATCGTGGGATGCTCTGAGTGGGAAGGTATCACAAGGATCATCGCTCCAACCCCTGTCCCTGCCCAGACACCCCAACAACCCCACCCTGGGCATCCCTGGCAGCGGTGTCCAAACGCTCCTGGAGCTCTGGCAGCCTTGGGAATGTGCCCATTCCCTGGGGAGCCCGGGCAGTGCCCCAGCAGCCTCCTGATACCCACCCTAAACATGCCCGGACACAGCTCCAGCCATTCCCTCAGTCCTGTCCCTGTCACTGAGAGCAGAGATCAGTGCCTCCCAACCATCAACATCCTCCTATTTTTTCGCTTCCTGCACACAACCCCAAGCAAAGCTGGCTGAGGTTCAGCAGAGGGATTGAGCATCGTTCCTGAAAGGAGAGCCCTGAACAAGGGATGGTTTGTGAGCCGCTCGTGGCACTCATCTCCCTCAAGAGCTCGTCTCTTCTCCCGTACGGCTCCGTGTGGCAGATCCCTGGAAAAGGGGCTGCCAGCAGGCAGGAGGGCTGGAGCAGAGCCTGCCTCCCCTCCTGGTTCCAGCCTCACGTTCTGGCTTTGCCTGGACCAGCCGGACACAGGGGTGGCCTCCCTGAAGGTGCGGCCTTGGCCTTATCTCTTGAGTCATCCGGGTCATGAACCCACCCCGTGTCAGTTCTGGGCTCAAACGTGAGCAGTTCATCAAGTTTTAAAACAACATCCTGGAAAAAGGATGTTGGCTCGTGCCTGTTTGACCACGGGGAGATGCTGCCCTGACTCACGCAAGAGAATCCCAAACATGACATTTCAAAATTCAGTGCTGATATTTTTGGGGTTATGTTCCGATGTGTCACATCTTTCGCTGGTCAAATTACTCATTTCCAAAGAATTGGTTTCTGTTTGGAGACAATGTGCAAAGCACTAAAATTTGCTGCGTGTGCCTTATTTTTAAGGCCTTGGGGCAGACAGATTTTCACCACTTTTTTTTTGTTTTTAAATTAAAAGCTGCTCCTTTGCTGTCTCCATCCATCCTTGCTGTCCACCAGCTCTTTGAAAAAATGGTGGAATGGGAGGAATAAGCGGTGAAGAAAATGAATGCTCACAGGAAGCTGAGTTTCTCCCTTTTGTTCAATGTTGGAACACGAGATAAATCTGGAAAAATAAAGTTGTGTAAATGCCCTCAGGTGTTCTCCAAAGGGCAGAAAATCCTGGTTTTTCTGCCTTTCCCTCCACTCCACACTGGAACACGTGGCAGCCTCACGGGCAGAGGAAAGTGGGGTTGAGCTCTGGAGTTTCAGCTCCGGCTCTTTGGGAGTCCAACCAAGGAATATCTTGGATCTAAGGAGAGAAGAAGACAGGGTTGAAAGAGCTCTTTGCTCGTCCTGAATGGGAGCTGGGTGTGAACATCTGCTCCTGGTCAGTCCATGGGGCACCTCCGGACAGATGGACACAAGGACAGATGGACCAACGCCGGTGCTGATGCTGCCTGTTCCTTGGTGCTTTGGCTTCCTCAGAGGAGGAATTGATCTGCCCCAGGGTCCTGGAGGAGACATCTCCCTCACACAGCTCCCATGGAAAATCCGCCTGCATCCAGCTATGCTTGGAATGTGGAAACTTTAACGCACAAGGAGCCCTCACTCATCATGAGCAGAGCCTCCATCAGCAGCTCCTGGTGATATCATCTTCGCGTGGTTTGTTTGCTGCCAACATCACCCAGCCCATCCCCGGGGATTTCGGGGTGCTTTGGGCACTGGGGACAATCCTTGGAAGACGCCAGCTTGTTGGAATTCCTTGGGGAAGCTGCTCCAGATCTGTTAATCCCCATAAACCCATTATTCATGTCAAACTCTTAAGTTTAATGCCTTTTCCCATATCTCGATAACTACGGGGATAACGCAGCGGGAGTTAATGTTTCCATCAGGATTTTTCACACGCAGTCAGGATTTTTGATTTGCTGGGCCGAATTTTGTGCTTTGCTTTGTTCAAATTCCCCATTTTTCTCCAGATCTGATCGGAGCCTTTCACAGTTTCTCCTCTTTCCATCCCAGAAATCATGATGTGTATATTAATAACACACACACAATTTGGGATTGGCGTGGTAATGACTCCTGAGCCCATCTAAGATTTCATGGGAATATCAAAATACATTTTTCTCCCCTCACAAATAATCTGCCTGAGCACTTTCTACGACTGTAATAAAGCAGCTGAGAACAAGTGCTTTTAGTTTCAGAATAACTGCTCGATGATTTAAATCTAAAATTGCCCTCCGGATCTCTCTCCCTGCAATGCCAGCTACTAAAGCATCCACGGAAAATATTGAATAATATACATAAAACATGGATTTTACACATCCCACCCCTCCTCCTCATTGCTGGTGTGCAGCTAAACGCACATTAAAAGCACATTATCGAGGTTTAAGGTCAGACATTTGTGGATTAGGAAATGCGTGTTACCTGCGTGTCGGAAGCGTGCGCTCCCTCTGGAATACGTGGTCATTAATTCCACGATCACGTCGGATTTTTTTTTTTGTTCCAGAACCCATTGAGCCCTCAGATTTCGTCACCTTAAGGAGCAGCTTTTGAGGGACATCTGCATCTCTGCGGGGCCAGCGTGGAATCCGTGCCTCGTTTAGGGCCGCTATTCTTCTGAACCCATTTGTTATCTCTTCGGCGGGGCTTATCAATGTCATATCCGACTTCTTAACAGATGAAAAGGGATTATTTCTCTCCGTTGCCTTGTGAGGTGCCACGAGCTGAGCCGGCCTGTTTGACAGCAGAGAAGCAGCGAGGTCACAAGCACCCGCTAATTCCCGCTACAGGATCATTCCCAATCCTTAACGTTCTGCAGATGTTGGAAAAGGAGCTCCTGCTACTTTCCCGTTAGGACTTCGAATCACAAACCGCACTGCCTGCCTAGGGAATTCTCACTTTGGGAAAAATCAGCTTCGAGGAGCTCGAGTGCCACGCGTGGCTCAGGCCCTGCCAAGGGACAGAGCCTTGGCCGCCAAAGCCAAACCCCAAAATCCTTGTGTTCCGAGGAGGGTTTAAAATTGATGGTGGCAGGGTGAGAACGAGCCCCTCCCGTTTCGTGATGTCGCTGGAATACTACGCGGGAACAACGGCATGAAAATCAATGCTAATTAGCTGTGAACTGAAAACAAAATGAAGCTTGACACTCTTATAATCTCTATTTTGGCATTTCGAAATCCGGCTGTGACTCCAGTG
Organism: Melanocharis versteri; assembly: GCA_013397845.1. Taxonomy (NCBI): domain Eukaryota; kingdom Metazoa; phylum Chordata; class Aves; order Passeriformes; family Melanocharitidae; genus Melanocharis; species Melanocharis versteri. Next base: position 18,041 of record VZTG01003727.1, on the reverse strand, counting down.
CTGGGAGAGAGCTGCATAAATCCATAAAATCAGCTCGAGACACCAGCAAGTCTCCCTCACCTGACTGACAGGTCCTCGGGTACTAAGCCTTGGATGAGAGAGAAAACTCAGCTATTCCAAGTTTCAGGAGCTGAGGGCAAAGCTTTACCAGAGCCAAAACGCTTTTAAAAGCCCTTAATGAAGGCAGGATTTTAAGGCAGAGGCCGAGGTGGTTTAAAATCCTGGCTGTGATGTTGTTACTCACAGGCAGGATGGAATCCCATCTCTGCTGCCAGCCCTGGGAACGGTCCTGCAGCTCCTGGGCCGTATCCAGAGGCTGCCCCAAGGCATTTATCCACATGGGGATGGCAGGTGTGAGGTTCTCTCCCCTTTACTGAGGGATAATACGGTGGAGAAATGGTTTTTCCGGGAGTCCACGGCAGCACCAGAGAAGTGAGGGCATGTGGGAGGTGATCACTGCCTTCCCATCACAGCACCCAGCCACGCAGGCTCTGTAAAAGCCACGAAAATTATGTGGATTATTCACATATATCTGAATTCTACCTCTGGAAAAGCTTCATGTTTTGGGAATAGGAAAATATGTTTTGAGAGCCAGAGAAATGCTCTGGGGCCACTCAGAATTAGAGAATCCCAGAATGATTTGGGTTTGAAGGGACCTCAAAGCTCATCCCATTCCACCCCTGCCATGGCAGGGACACCTCCCACTATCCCAGGCTGCTCCAAGCCCCATCCAACCTGACCTTGGATATTCCCGGGATGGGACAAGGAGATTCTTGTGAGGGATCAAGTTCAGACACGCTGTTCCTCACGGCTCTTTGACCTTCTCATCCCACCAGCTGGGGCATCATCTCAGATCAAACCTTCCCTGCAGCAGAATTATTCCTTTTGGATAAATGCATCCAAACCAGGAAAACTCCTGGATAAACACGGCGCGAGGATCTCGTGCAGATCCGGCTCTGCTGTTCCATATTTATGATTTGTTAGCGCTTGCAGGAAGAACAAATTGCACGTCGGGGGTGCTCTGCCATCCATGAAATCACACGGAGCTCAAGGACATTCCCTGCCTTGGGATGGTGGGGCTGGAACACCAAAACTCCGCATCTCCAGCCCACAGCTGGAACTCCGGGATTTTGTCTAAATTCCTGCTGCTGTTGTGCATTCCTGGCTCGTTGAAAATCAGCACCAACATCTTAGGAAGGACTTGTATCCACAGGGATCAAAGCCTGCGAGTCCTTAATCTGGATGATAGCACAGGATTGGATTTCAACAAGGAAGAATTGTTTTGAGGGGTTTGTTTGGTTTTTTTTTCCAAAGCCCTGTCGGAGTTTGAAGGAACACCAGAGTTGCGTTGCATTGATCTGGCTCTGAACTCTGATCTGAGCTAGGCCTGAAGATCCATAGAATTCATGGAGAAAATCCTGTCGAATTTCTTGTGCTTTGGCTCGGAGTGAAATGATTTCTAGACCTTGTTGGAGAATATCCTGCAGACAAAAAGATTTCCTTCTCGGTTCCTGCAGGTTAATTATGGAAATTCCTTACAGAGGATCAGCAGTGCCAGTTGCTGGGGAGACAGGAAAAGTATTTGTTAGGGAATTCTAGCCTGGAGCTGCATAAAAATTTTCTGACAGGATGGTATTCCATCAGAAATATTGATATGCTGAAGGCAGCTTGTTTTGCAGAACTTCTTGGATTTCAGTGGAATTTGGTATTAGGAACTTGCTGAGATGAAATCCTCTGCTAAGGTTGCAACTTTCAGGTTTAACCTTTTTTTTTTTAAATGAGATATTAAATTCCAAGATTTATTTATAATGTAGTTTCTGAAATGGATAGGAAATGAGTAAACTTGGAACATTTTCAGTCAAGGGATGGAGTTCATTTCACAAGGAATTTTGAAATCCTTTTGCTTGCATCCCATTTTGGGCTGGTAAAAACGAGTGAAATTGTGTAATCCCCCCTCCTCACCCAGCTCTGGCCGATCCCAGCGGGTGCTGGGGGCCAAGGGCAGACTGGGAACAGCTCCCAGGGAAAAGTGCACTGGATTAGGTCAGTACTGCATGTCCTTACCCATTCCTCTGAATTCCTCCCACTTCCCTGAAGGCAAAGCAGCTCAGAATTATTGCTGAAGAGCACAAAACTCAGCGAATAAGAAATGTCATTTTTTGGCTGCAGCACCACCAAGGTGGATTTGTTATCCCGAGGAAGTTGGGAGCTTTTCTCCTCCCCCACCCCTTCATTCCACCCCGAGCCTCAAATATTCGGTGACCCAAAGCTTTCCTGGCTGCACACACATATTTGTAATTCCTGCCCGTGTGAATGAGTAACAGCAGCACAGACCCTTGGAAACATTGCAGGAATTTTTGGGAGCCGTTTGAAGCTCTTCACGCACTCAGGCGTTGATTTTTATTGTTTTTTGTCCCTCAGGCACAACATTTCCCACCATAAAGTTGTGGGGACGAGTTCGGAGCTGCATTTCACCATTTGTGGGGCTGGGAGCTTTAGCTTGGAGGGTGCCAGGCTGCGATTAATCCGGCTCTGAGCTGTGGAAAAACCTCAGGAAGTTCAGGGGGGAAAAGCAGGACGGCCACGGGCATCCATGAGGGGAAAGCACCAAGCAGAGACAAGCAGAGAAATGAGGATTGGACAGAGCCTGGAGCTCCTGTAAAGCAAATACAGAGAGGAGAAATCCTCAGGGAGAAGCGTTTTTCTGGGATTTGGGAGGTGCAAGATCCATGGGAATGGGGCAGCTGAAAAATAAGAACAGCAAACGTTCTGCTTCAGGAAACTCCCGATCGCTGCAAAAGCAAAAGCTGCTCCAGCAAGTCCTCGCTCCCAGATTCCCAGATTTCTAATTAACTCCAATTGTGGAGGCAGCTCCTGCACGGCCCTGACGAGGGATTGGCTTCAGGAGGAGCTGCTCTCCAGAGCTCTCGGAGGGAGGCTGCACAAAAACGAGATTTCAACCAAGGCCCTGGGTCAAACAGGACATTTCTGGGTCACGGGGGCCCTGGCCTGGATTTTCAGCAGCTCTGCCTGCAGCCAGCGAGATGAAATGCAGAGCTTTGCTCTGTTTCTCTGCTCCCTTTGAGCTGCTGCTGTGGTGTGTGGAAAAACGAGGCATTTCCAGGAGCTGCAGCTCAGAAAGCACCAGCATGGACGGATGGATGGTGGTGGTGGTCAGCGATTTGGGGCTTCCACACCACGGTGAGAGCCTCTCCCACTTCAGCTGCTCCTCAAGCAGATTTCCCTGGAAAAGTGTGGACATCCCTGGATCACACACAGCCTTGGACTCCCTTCTGAGCCAGGCTAATCAGGCAAGTGTTGGTTGCAGCAGCTTTCACACCCTTTCCACCCCGAGATTTCCATAGGCAGGGAAAGTTCCTCGCTCTAATTAAATGACTCAGAAGAGCCCAACTGGTCTTCTAACATTTTCTAGCGCTGCTTTTGTTGTCAGGTGTTTCCACAGGAATGATTCAAGGCTGGAAATCTCTTCATCCTACACCGCTGTTTACTGAATGAAGGAATTAAGGAATTATTGGAAGGCTGGAGAAAACGAGGGCTTCGCTTTATTCCCAGCTTGGTGGGATGTGCATTGTAAAAGAAGGGTTGGAGGGAACCTGCAGGAAGTTGCTGCTCCATCCCTTCACCTCCAAACCGCACAAAGCAGCCGGATCCAGGATTTCTGGGCTTTCAGGAGCAGCCTGGCAGCAGGAGTGAGCATAAATCCCTCCAAAACTCTTGCTGGATGCATTAAAAATGAATTCCTTAGCTCAGTTATTTCATCTGGAAGGCAAGGCAGAGCCACGAGAAGCTGTCCTCAGATAAAACCATGACATCAGCTGGCACGGGGCAATCTGGGAGCCTCCGGGAGCCCGGAGCTGAGCTTCCCAAACTTTCGCATATCCCGTGCTCAGCACATCCAGGTGAGCGGCTGCCGGCCGGGAGTTCACGCGCAGCTTGGATTTCAGCTGGAACATGTATTTGCAAAGGCCGAGGAGAGCCTCGTTTTTTCACCATAAAAGGTTGGCAGCGAAATTCCAGAGCTGAATTAACACGTCCTGCTGCTCCTCGACGTGGGAAAAGAATGCTGCGTCCTCCCACGTCGCTGCTTCCCATCCCAGGGCTTCTTCCCTCTTTCCGACTTGTCCCTGCAAGTCAGACCTTTACTGCCATAAGCCAACAATTAATTAGAAGGATATAATTACCTCTCATCAAGAGAGATACCTGCCGAAGCCAGGTCTGGTTCTCTCCGTGCTTACAGGGCTTTTATCCCGCTGTATTTTCCAAATTAGTTGGAGGAGTCCAGAGTTTTCGCAGTTCTGGGGGGAAAGCTGGCACAGGAATCTCTTCTGACCTCCTGCTAGTAAATAATGATGGGAAGGAGGAATATCCAGCAAGCAAAATGTGTTCCTGAGGGGGTTTGAGGGTTATTCCTGGTGGGAATGGGGTGCCAGTGAAGGTCACCGTCCCTGCTCGGTGCTCAGGGTCACAGCACTGCTCCACATTTTCATCCCTGTGCAAATCTGCAGAAGATGGATGAGAAATCTTTTCCAATAAAAGGAATTGGGAATTCCGCTTTGGAATTTTGTCACCTGGGGAATGAGAAGGGTGGTCCCGCAACAGTTTTCCCCTGTGGAAATGAGGATGACAGAGAGGGCTGACAATAACTAAAAGCTAATTTTAGCCACTAAAATAGTTACATTTTCATCTTTCTGGAATTTTCTGGTCCAAGTAGAAGAGAGCCTTGCTCTGTTCCTGGTTCTCCTGCCAGTTTTCCAGCGGGATGTGGGACAAGCCAGTTCATGTCTCCGTGCCTTTCCTTATCTGAGGCTCGCAGTGACTCCCAGGCTCGAAAGGGCACCGGGAGGGCGAATTCATCACCACCACCTCCCAAGGATCTCTGGTGCCCCCTGGGAGCCTGGGATTCTGCTGGAAAATGTCCTTCCTGATGGATCCTCGGGTGCTGCTGCAGGAGATGGTGCTTTCCCATCCCCGCTGCCTGGCACATTCCGTGTTTGTTCCCAACCAGGAGACTCCAAACCCAAGCGAGCTGATCCCAGCACCAGATGGAACACGGAAGCAAATCCCAGGGCCAGAGGGTCGTGGTGCCAACCTACAAAGCTCCAGTTAAACCAGGGGCATTGTCCAGGGCTTTTCCAGCTGGGAAAGGCTGAGATCCCTCCGGAGGCTGGGAGCAGTGAGCACAGGCAGCCCCTGGCCTTGGGCGAGGAGGCTGATGGCATCCACACGCTGCCATCCCTGCCCCAGTGCCAGCTCAGCCACACCTGCAGCTCGTGGTTGCTCCAGACAAGCCGGCTCACATCCCTGACTTTCCCAAAGCTGCTGGGAGTCCAGCCTGGAGAATTCCCCGTTCCCTCCATGCAGGATTTACCAGCTCTGTGAATTCTGGGGATTCAATGCCTGCTCACCGTGGAGAGCGAGGAGCTGCATCTTATGGGGGTGGCAGCTCCTTGATTGACACCAGGATGTCCCCCGGGGTGGCAGTGCCACATCCAGAGCCTTTGAGCAGCCCAGCACCAGCTCCTGATGGAGAAAACAACGGCAAGTACTGGAAAACCAGGAGGATTTTGCTGGAGTTAAACCCTCCCTATGCCTGGGGCAGACGTGAGGGGGCTGCATGAGGTGATAAAGGCCCTCAGGACAGGGTGGAGCTGCCTCCAGGCTGCAGCTGAGGCCACTCGACCTTAGCAGGGCCATCCATAGTGGAGAAACCAGCTTGGAAACTGTCCCAAGTGTTCCCAAAACCACGAGGTCGCTCCAGCTCTGGGGTTAAGGCCTCTGTGTCCAGCGATGTGGGGCTGGCTGGATCCATGGGATCCATTCCCATCCCTTCCCAACATTCCCTCCAGGAGCTGCTGGTGGAGCCAGGTTAGTGTTGGCTCCTCTGGATCCATTCATGGAATGGTTTTAGTGACACCCCTGCAATGCCAAAAATGGAGGAGCATCTTTGGAGACCTTTCCACCTGAAGAGGTTTTTACTCACTGACTCCTCGATTTGACTCAGCCTTGCAAAACCACCGTGAATTTTCCACAGCGGGGGAGAGAGGTGATTATCGGGGATGTGGAAGCAAAGCTGAACAACTCCCACCATCTCAGCCTGGGGGGTAGAACACGATCCAGGCATTTCATCCTTAGAGATCCTCAGGATTCTGATACACCACATCCCCACGTCGTCATTTTCGGAGGCACAATACCCCAGGCTTTTGGTTTGGGGGAAGATTTAGATTCATGCTGCTCACAGGGGGTATAAACCCAAGGGCTTGGGGATAAGCCATGGATAAAAGGGGATTTTCCCTAGGAAAAGCCCAGCTTTCAGTCAGCTGAAACCAGGGCAGAGGGACATCCCCCTGTCCCCGTGCCAGCAGGACACCAGACCTCATGCACGAAACCATTCCTTGAAGAGCCTCTCCCCCAAGAGCAGCGAGGAAAGTGGCCTGGGCTGAGAGCCAGGCTGCTGCTGGGGGGATCCCGATCCCTCCTCTTCCTTCCTGTCCAGCAGGTGGGAATCCCCCTGCCAGCCCTGCAGCCCTTGGCACGGGCTCATTCCCAGCAGCACTGCCGTGGGCACCTCGGGAGCTTTGTACTGAGTCACCCTGAGCCGAGCAGAGATAAGGAAGTGGCTGGCAGCCCTCCAGCCTGCACAGATGCCGGGTTATTTTGAACTCCACAAACGATTTATGTGCTCCAGGAAGGATCCCAACACCTCCTCCTCCTCCTCCTCTCAAAGTCCTTTTTTAAAGTCTTCCATTTCTCAGAATGGAAAGAGAAATGTTTCCCCATTTCCTGTTTCTCCACATCCTCCCTATGGTGTCAAAACCTTCACTATGGGCACCCCCAAAAAACAAGGAAAGGCCAAACCAAATATTTTGTTGAAAATTACCTGGAGCCAAAGCTCCGGGAGGGCAAGAAGAGGTTTTGTTTTATCAGCAAACCTAACACCCTGTTCGGGAGCAAAATGCTGTTTTCCCTCTTGGAACAGCCTCCTGAAAATGAGGCCAATGCAGTTTTCATTTGCAACACTAATTTGATGAACTCCAGCGGGTTAATGATATTGCTGGATTTAATTAAAGCAGTTGTTAGGCAGCCTGAGTCCCTCCTCCTTAGGAAGGGCCTGGTGTTTTGGAAGCACTGCTGACATCCAGCACCAGAGCCCAGAATCATGGAATCGTGACCATGGACAAGACATGGGGGTACAGCCCCAAATTCCTGTTACAGGCCCAAATCTCCCTTTCAGCCCCAAATCCCTGTTTCAGCCCCAAATCCCTGTTTCATCCTCAAATCCCTGTTTCAGCCCCAAATCCCGTTTCAGCCCCAAATCCCATTTCAGCCCCAAATCCCTGTTTCAGCCCCAAATCCATGCTTCATCCCCAAATCCCTGTTTCAGCCCCAAATCTCCCTTTCATCCCCAAATCCCTGTTTCATCCCCAAATCTCCCTTTCAGTTCCAAATCCCATTTCAGCCCCAAATCCCATTTCATCTNTGCAGTTTTCATTTGCAACACTAATTTGATGAACTCCAGCGGGTTAATGATATTGCTGGATTTAATTAAAGCAGTTGTTAGGCAGCCTGAGTCCCTCCTCCTTAGGAAGGGCCTGGTGTTTTGGAAGCACTGCTGACATCCAGCACCAGAGCCCAGAATCATGGAATCGTGACCATGGACAAGACATGGGGGTACAGCCCCAAATTCCTGTTACAGGCCCAAATCTCCCTTTCAGCCCCAAATCCCTGTTTCAGCCCCAAATCCCTGTTTCATCCTCAAATCCCTGTTTCAGCCCCAAATCCCGTTTCAGCCCCAAATCCCATTTCAGCCCCAAATCCCTGTTTCAGCCCCAAATCCATGCTTCATCCCCAAATCCCTGTTTCAGCCCCAAATCTCCCTTTCATCCCCAAATCCCTGTTT
>VZTG01003726.1:43687-65401 GCA_013397845.1 Melanocharis versteri | reverse complement strand
CGAGGGGCCTCGGCAGGGGCGAGCTCGGCCCGCAGGCTCGGGGGCCAGATCGCTCCGGCGGGGCCGGGGGATAACGGGGAGGTGCGGGCTGTGCCTCGCCTCGCTCCGCCGGCACTCCCCGACACTTCCCGGGCTTGCTGTCCCTGCCAGCCACCCCGGCGGGCCCCGGCGCTGCCGCCGCGACCCTCAGAGGCACCGAGGCTTCTCCTCGGCCTGCTGCCCGTCGGTGCTTCTGTCTTGCTTTGCCACGGCCCGGTATCGCAGGGAGGAGAGTAAAGGAGGTGAACCGGGAGCTGCGAGGAGGTGGTTTGTGCAGGGCAGAAGGTGTACTCGGTTATGCTTCTGCTTCGAGTGTTTTTAATGTTCTTGCTGATTTCTGTCTTGCCAGAAGGTTGTGAGAGGACTGAAGTTACCTGGCATGGTTGAATCACTTAGTCACAATGAACGTGAAAGGTTCATGCTTCCTTGGAGTGAAACTAGCAAAGTGCATGTGCTCAGTGATCTGCTGCAATGTGTAGTTTTTTACTTTGAGTTGCCATTTTCCGGTATGATCTGCAAGAGAGAATTTTTTCTTCCCTTCTCCGGCTGTTGTCACTTTTCAGCTTTGAAAACAATCAAAACCTGCTAAGGTGTGCAGTAGCAAGGAGTGTGTGTTGCATCCAGTTGATGTGAGATAGCTTTCTGAAGACATTTAAATCCCCAAGAGTCTGCTCATGCAATTCGAATTGAACTTCCTGTCTGAGGCATGCTGAAATAATAATTCAGCTCATTTGAAGTCCATGATTTCCAGTGTAAATATGTTTTAGAGCTGGACATACTGTATTGCAGTTGAACAGGAAAAAAAAGCCCAGGTAAATGCTTGAGTAGGAATTTGTTGCAGAAACGTTGCTTGAAAGTTAATTCCGATTCCTTAATCAGCTGCCTTCTCAAGTTAATACTCTTTTGCCTTCTCGAGGAGTCGTGTTCAAACAGTGATTTCTGTATTTGTGTGTAGTGGCTTTTAAGTTTCCTTTTAGCAGCAACAAAAAAAAGGCATTTCACAGACCTCCACCTAGAAGTAGCAAAATTACTGTATATAGTGAAATGCCTGATCTCATTTAAAGTGAGGTGATATTTTGGCTCACTTTTGGACTACTTAACTATTTTCCCACTGGGCCTCTGATTATTATTTGTCTAAAAGGTTGCAAGTTATTTGTTAGATGATTTGAAATGTATTTGCTTAACATCTGTGTTTGTTCAGGTCGTTAGAAAAATGCAAATGGTAACAACTTTCCGCAGTTCTCTCTGCTGGGATTTCTTTTGTCCATGTTAATAAGAGGATCATTTAGTGAGTGAAAGTGTGGAGTATGGTAAGGTTAGGAATTGCAAGATATACTAACGGCCGGTAACATTGCAAGTATAATTCTTTTCGGTTGTTTTAAAACTCGTATATATTGTGGCAACTTTGCCATTAAATGTTTTGTTACTGTGTCTATAAGGTAAAGAAAAACAGGGTGTAGCAGTTCTCCCCTCGAGTTCCCCAGTGCCTCCCTCAGATTTTTTTTTTTAAACTGAGCCGTCTCGCATTCATTTTGGGGAAAGGAGATGTGGCTTCAGCCTTGCAAACTTGAATTCAGTTTTTGGCTTGCATGAAGAACACTCTAGAAAAAAAGGCAGGTGTGTAGCATTGTGGCTTTTGCTCAACAACAAAACATTATGTTCTCCTCTGCAGTTATGTGTAATATATGTCTGTCTATTTGAAAATCATTCTGGCTGACTCTGGGGCTCTCTTGGGTTGTCAGGGTGTAGTTGGGATGAGCATCAAGCTGCAGGCACAGTGAAAGCTTTCCCAGAGTCTTCCTCAGGTGCTTTGTGTACTAGCGGCCTCACACTTGCTGACATTTTTAACAAAAAAAAATGTACTTCAGGTTGGCATAATTCTCTCATTAATTTGTTTTAATGAAGTTGGAGTAGAGGAATAAAAAGACTAAGAAGGGGAAAGTAAATGTATTTCCCAGAAGGAAATAGTCTGGACCTTGTCGTCTTCCCCTTTCTCCCTTTCCATTCTTTCACTGTTCACATATCTAGACTTAATTATTTTTAGCTCTAAAAGCATATTTAGAATAATGTAATTTCTTGCACAGAGCAGTCCATGGCAATTACTTGGTGGAGGTCTCTGAAGTCAGTGGTTTCTGATTGGCCTTGAGCTGTAGTTTGCAGAGGGTTCCCCTCTGTGAATCAGTCAACTGCTGTGGAGGTGATTGTGAAAATACAGCGGAGAAATGCTTCTTTCCTTCAGTCTCTGAATGCATAAATTTGTTCCTCAACTGGAAATTTTATAGGTTTTCAAACGGAGAAAGATTGACCGCTGAATTGGCATTTACCAGACAGAGATGCAGTGTGTTGAAGACAAATGGCTGATGAGGCTTGATGTCCCTCAGTAAGTTCCAGTATTTCTTCATCCCTGTGTTACTGCGCATTCTACTTGGCCTGGGCTTGTTTAGTCTCGGGAAGGCTTGAGCAGGGCTTAATCACAGCCTGCAGTCTTTGTCAGGCTGTTATCAGGAGAGTGGAGCCAGGCTTTTCTCAGGGTGCCTCATGGCAGGGCAGGACACAAGGGGCGTAAGTGGAACAGATGGGATTCGGGTAGGACACGGGACAGCTGCCCTCTGTGTGAGGGCAGTCAGGCGGTGGAACAGGTTTGTCCTCCTGCTTTGAGCTGGAGGAGGTCCCTTGCAAACCTGCATTATTCTGTGATAATTTGCATAGTTTCTCAGTTGGGAGTTTATCCTTTGCTAAAGGAGGATGATCTGTTATCAAGTGGTTGTTGGTGGAGTTGAATAGATGACCTGTTTGAAAGAAGATTAACTGGTCCTGTGGTGCTGGTTCCATTGTGTTCCTAGAAAGTGCACACTGGAGACACTCCTGTCTTTGCAAGTTTTAGTGGCAAAAGAAAAGCGATTGAAGGAAAAACAGTCTAAAACTGCTGCTTTACTTTACTTACCAGTCTAAAGACTGCTGACTCTCTAATCGGAGTGATCTACCTGCATGGTAGAAATTGCAAGAGTCAGGAGCTGAAAAAGCTGAGAGCTCTTTCATTGTCCTTATTTTCTCCTGTTAATCAGTAGTGAAGGATGCAGCAACTGATGGTCTGAGCCATGTTTGCTGTGGATTCACATGTGTCACTGGACCAGCAGCACAGATTTAAGGGCGGTGTTGGTGCGATTTTGTTGCACTGATTGTCAAATCTTCCAGAAAACAAGCTTGAATTCAGTCTTAAGAGAGTTTAACTTTGGTGGAGTGGTGTGTTGGGCTGGCTTTACTATCCTGGGAGCATGGTTTATTTATGCTGAGATTACTTGTGGAATAAATATAGTCATAACTGGATAATAGAAGGCAATTTTCTCCACTAGCATTAGAATGTATTGGTTTGAGGTTTTTCCTCTTTAAATTCAGTGGGTTTTTTCTTAGTGTTTTGAAGACCAGAAAGACTTTACAGACCTTCTCTGCCTGTGATGGTTGTTCATTGATTCTTTGAATACAGCTTGCTTTTTAAATGTGGCAATCCCTGGCAGACCACCTCTGTTTTCTTTAGCAATTTATATTTTCCTATTGCTCATGCTAGTTTTTGTTGACTTTTTCAGAAAATGTAGTATTCTTTTAGAGTTGCAGGCCTACCGTGCTCCAATTCAGAATGACTTAATTTTTTAATTGATAGCAACAAGCTTACATGTGTCCAGGTCTGATAATGTGGTAAAGCAGAACTGCTGGCTGAAGCAACTTTTTGTTCTTTCTCCATACTGCAGAGCTGTGACAATAGCCCACCTGCTCCAAATGTCACTGGTGCTTATGTGTTTCAGAGAAGGCAATCTCTTAATCAGTCTTGTTTTTCCAAGTAAAAAAGTGACTTTTCCTCAAGCTACCCCTCTGAGCAGCTCTAGTGGTGCCGCATGAGCAGAAAGATGGACTTTGTGCTGCAGCAAACTGACAGAGAATCATGTGTTTTGTAGCTTGTGAAGGAAGCAGTAGGAGGAGGTTTCATCGAGACCGGTGGCAGAAATGAGTCTAAGGACTGTGTTCCCCTTAGGAGTTATGGGCAGTGTTGGTGTGCTCGTGCTAATCTCACACACCCAGAGCTAAGGCAGGCCTGGAAGAGGAGTGAGTGTCGACAGAAACACCAAAGCTGGGACAAGCAATGGAGAAGATTCTGTATTTTTCGATTTTGTGGATAAGAAAATCTGCCTGAGGCCATGTAACCCTAATTTTACTCAAGGTAACTCACGGCCCATGCGAAGGCTCTGTTCTCTTCTAGGTCTTCTCTGTCTCATAGGTGCAGCTTCCTCTTTGGTGCTACTGCTTGCTGGGTCCTGCAGCTTGTCCTGTTCTTGGTGCAGTCTGTCAAGGTGTGCCAAAGCAGATGGATGCAAAGCAAACACCAGGGATGCCCTGGTACCTTGTAGGGTGAGATGTGTAGGGATTGTGGCGAGAGATGTATGGAGGGGTGGAATTTACTCTTGACGTGTCAGTGTGCAGCCTGGCAAAGGTATTGGAAAATTTGATTTCGATGTCACTGCAAAAGGCCCCTGCAGAGAAGCACTTCAGTTCAGCAGTGTCAGCATATACCTGTTGAAGACAGAGTTGCTGGGAGCTGCAGCTTTTGTGCACTGTATTGGGTTTCTGCTTCAGCACTGACTGCTGGGTGGTATTTGGGGTGGGGATAAATTCTCTGGTACAAGCAGATTCCAAGAAATAGAGGGAATAATGTGAATTATAGCACTGTGTGCTGGTAGCTCAGCTTTACTGCTGTGCTTTTGAGAAGAAGCTGTTAATCAAATGGACTGTGATATTCTTAAGTGGATGTGAGGAGGTAGGTTTGGTTTGAAGTGACAAAGGCAAGGAAATTAATTAGCTTAAGGAAATTATCTCCTTTTACATGGGGAATTAAGGTAGAATATCCAGTAATGCACTTACACAATAGTAACTTTCAGCAGGTGCCTTTAAAAGGGCAGGTGTGCCACATCTTAGGAGCTTTTTAGCTTATTGAAACTTCTTTTATCTGGCATCATAATAAGTGAATATTCTTGTTTCTGTAACCACGGACAGATCTGAGTGAAGCATGGGTAGATTTGGCTGGATGGCTTTGAAGCACCTCTGTGTTGCCCTGGTGTTTGACAGCATCAGAACCCGTGATTTCCTCATAGGTTTGCAATAGATCTTAAAGCCTTTTATATTATATTTATCTCATTAAAATACTGTACTGATATAAGTGTATCAATACAATCTTTCATGTGTTGTGTCTCCCTGAAAGGGACTGGGCTTGATGACACAGATCATTCCCATCTTATTCTTTCTTTAGGTACATCTCTAAGCTTCTTACCTCTGTAATGGCAGGCAGAAAACACAAGACAGCATGGAGGAAAAGGTGACAAATCAGAAAAGGAAAATAAACCTTTCCAGGAAGAGTGAGTGTTCAGCAAAACCATATATGAATGGCACAGGAAAGAGAGTAAGGTTGTAACAAAAAAAATTAGTCAAAGATCATTAATTTCAGCTGCATTTTTTTTGCTTGTTCTCATTTCTGACAAGATCAACGTTATAACTGGTCAAATTTATGCTGTTTTTATTTTATTTATTTAATAGTATTTTACTGATCAAAATACAAATACTTTTTTTTTTAGGAGGAGATAGCAAGCTAACATAATAATTCTTAGATCTAAAAAACATAATTCTACTTTCCATATTTAAAATAAGAATTCCTTCATTCCTTGCAGTCTCTAAGGCTTTCTCACAGTTTCAGGATTGAACAGAAGGCATCTGGTGCTTGAGTGAGGCTGTTGTGCCTTGAGGGACTAAATGAGGTGCAGTGCTGGCGTACAGCTTGATCTTGGGTTTGTATGATGGTACAGTGAGCTGTAAAGAGTGCATGCACATCTTGTGTGTGGGGAAGTTTAATATGGCAATAGCTAACTTGCTTTAGCTTCAGAAGAATAAGCTGGTGGTTATTTTGTTGTCCTCAGCTTCAGTTCAGTGTTAGATGTGTGACTGCTGAGCATCAATACGGTCAACTAGATTTGCCCTTGAATGTTTGGGAATATCTGATAGTGATGTAATTTCATGTGTTGGAAGTTGAAGCTATGATGATCTATAAAAAGTGAATCAACATGATATTCACGTGTGCTGATTGTTGGCTCCGCTGCAGCCATCCCAAAGCTACACAGTTCTAGGTACCCACAGGTCTGGAATGGAAACTGCAGGCATCAAACTCAAGTCCTACTGCTTCTGGTTTTCCAAATATGACATGAGTCCTACCTCTCAGCAGGGGGGGCATCACTCAGTAGAGTTTCCAAGGAGTTGGTGCCATGGTTTTTAGGGTGGTTTTTCTTCAACATAAAATCCCCTAATACAGGCTGAAGTTATTTGTTTTCTGGATCAGCTCCAGGTTAGGCTGGTATGCAGCAATTATGGATGTGCAATCAATACAACCTTTTCACTTGTAAAGAACTAGGTTTACGTTGTTTAGGATGTGAGTGTGGGGTTGGTTTTGGTTTTTTTTTTTAATCTGTTGTACTTGCGTGTATTTTTAATTTGTGATGTGTTTTCCCAGAGGAGTGACCACACTGGGTAAACTCCTCCAGACTGAGGTATGTACTGCAAGTATCAGTGGAGTGCTCATGATGGTGACTAACACCAGATTGTAGATCTCTTTGGAGCAGTTGAAACAATAGTTGTGTGGCAACAGGACTTTGAATTTTTATGTTGGTGTGCAGGCTTGGTGAGTTTGATGTTGACTATACTGCCTAGGTGTCTGATTGTGAAATAAGGATGTTTAAAAATGTGATAGCAGTTGTTCTTGGTAGTTGAATTCACCACCCTGAAAACACAGATGCTACCTGCTGCTAGGCTATTGATCTAATAAAAGAGATTTGCTCTTCTGTAAGTCTGGCCAAATTTGTGTAACCTTAAAACTTCCAACCTAGAGTCTGAACCCATTTCAGTTCCCATTTGTATGGGTAAAGCTGAGACAGCCAAAGGCCTAAAAAATGAAAAGAGCTTTCTTGTCCAACTGTGCACAGAAAGCTGGGCCTAGGAGTACACTCTGTGGAGATCTTGGGAACATGTGTTTTGCTTCTCTTAGGAATTAATCAAATCTTATACAGATGTGTGAGTAATTGACAGCTAAAGAAAGCCAAAATAACTATTATGTCCTGTGTCCTAAAACAGAATTTCATACCTTTCCAGGCTTGCAGTGCAATTTAAACCTGTAACTCCAAGGTTCCTGGACAGAGATTGCAAAGACTAGTGGCTGACCAAACTTGATATTAAAGCAAGTATAGTTCGCTTGAAGTGAATTCGGATCTTAAAATAAAATGTCATGGGGTTTGAGTGCAGCAGTTTTGTGTTTTGAATTTTAGCACAATTCTTCAGACTTTCAGAGAGAGATCAGGATAAATAAAAATGAATTTGCTTTCTTGAAAAATGTAATGTTGTGATAAAGCCATCAGCTGTACCAATGGTGCATGAGAGTTTGAGCCTTTCTAGACTGCTGTGCATGCTCTATGCTTAATCCCTCTGGAATAGAGGGACTTGTGTTCAGAAGTGTGGGATGCCTCTGAGCTTCCAGCACCTTCACTGGGAACTGCAGATTCTCACCACTATGAAAAATTATGGTTTGTATCTTGAAGTTATTACAGGTTCAAAGATAAACATCGAGTCTTCTTCAGCCTCAGTGACAGGATAGAAGAGGATGGGCAGTAAGCTTGTGTTAAACAACGAGCTAGTGAATTAATTCTTGTTATGTGCCATTGACAGGACACTCTTAGAATGGCTTGTGGATGGTGAAATACCTGAGGAGCTAAATACATGAATCAGTTGATGTAAGCCACTTGCAGACAATCCATATTAACAGGTCAGTTGCTTACAGTAAATGAGATCAGTTGAAACAGCGAGCACTTGCCAGCTTGTTCAGATGGTGTAACTTCTGAAATATGTGAAGAGAAGGTGGTAACACTTGGTTTTGTTCTCATTCTCCACTTTTGTACATGAGATGTGACCTCACACTGAAATAGCACTACAAACTGAATCTATAATTAGAAATTAAACTATTCAGTATCCAAGACTTTTATTTACAAGTCTAGGATACAGAGGTGAGTTTGTCCTACTTATCCCAAAGAAAAATTCAGGCCAGGTGGGAGGATCAGTGTTTCTCGATGCTAATACTCAAGCCAAGTGTTACGCTTATTCCTCTGATCTTTCTGATGATTTCGTTTGTTTATTTTATAGTCACTGGCTCTGGGTGAGGATTCAGAATGGGAGACAAGCCTATCTGGGAGCAGATTGGATCCAGCTTTGTACAACATTACTACCAGCTTTTTGATGCAGACAGGACTCAGTTAGGAGCAATATATGTAAGTATCCACAGAAAGGGAGCTGAGGTTCTGTCCCATTATCTGTCTGGGATTCCCTGTTTTGAGGTGTGAGAATACACAGGGTGGGATAGTGGACTTTATCCTGACTCCAGAATGCCAGTCAGTGCAATCACACTCACTTTTATTTATTGCTTTTGTTTTATGTTTCACTTCTGGTTTTAGCTTTGTTTGCCTTATAGGCAGTCAGACTCGCAAAAGCCCTGTTTAGCTGTAGGAGTGGTTTGTATTGGAGGGGTTTGATGATAATCCTGTGATGAAGTGTTCTGTAAAAGCAAACATTCTAGTCTTAGTTTGCCATTAATTTACAGGTATAGATTTACTTGGATCCCTCTTGAAGTGGGATGTAGTTTAACTCCTGCCCTGTGTTTAGCAGTTCTTGCAGGTGTTTCTTGGACCTCATGCTATATTAATCCTCTGAACATTAAAACAGATTTACAGTTTTAAATCCAGTTTAAACATGTAGAGTAACATGTTAAATGAATGTAAATTTAGTTTAAATTTCCTCAAGCATTAGGTTTTTATTTTTGCTTCTTATTTGGGGTGAAGTAGACTTGGATACCAGAATTAAAAACTGTAACTAACAAACCCAGGGAACTTTAGCTTTTAGTTTTGGGAGAAGATTCCTCCAGAGCATGCAAAGTGCTCTGTGTGTGGAGTTGATTGCTGATGTTGAGGAATGCTGCTGGGTGGCTGAGGAGTTGCAGCAAGATGTTCAAGGCTGACAGGTCTTCTAGCAGCATATCCTGGTTTTCTGACCGGTTTTTCATCTGCTGAATGAGCTGTGTGAAGTTTCTGCAAGCTCTTGAGGATTGAAATGGTTCAACACCCTCTGACACCCCTCCTTATACCACAGCAATATCCAGCAGCACTGATACCATTTGCTCTTGGGGTTGTTGTGTACTTGCTACCGGCCAGATTGTTGCTTTACTTTGCCCAAGAAGCTGTGTACAGAGCCTAGAGAGGAGGAAAACCGAGCAGTTTGTGTTCTAACCACAGCTCTAAATATGGAGGCTCGTAGCAGTTTGTATTTTATTGCCAAAGTACATTCAGTCCTCAAAATGGTGGTAAGTACAAACTAATTTAAATTCCTGGAGGTAGGGCATTCCACACGATGAACTCCTGGCTTTTTTTCACCCTTAGGGTCTGTCTGCCTTCCATCATTCCATGAAGAGTCCTGTGCACATGTAGTTGGGAGAACTATTATGCAGGTCACTGATGTGTGTTGTTTTGTGGAGTTCCTAAACTGTGGAGAATGGAACCCTGTTTTGTGTGGCTGAAATGCACCAAGGTCACAATCTGTCTAAATTTGGGGAGATTCTGTAGAAATGGGCTTTTAATGATGAGCTTTTTCCCTTCAGAGACCCTTTGGGAGCAAAGAAAGTTCATAGCCTGCAGTAATGCAGCAGGGAGCTCTTGAATTTTGTTTGTATTCCTGTATCACCACTTCCACCACAAAATTCAGTTTATCTTTAGTGGTGTAATCCAAGTCATGTAAGACTTTCATCACCTATTCCAGGTAGGGATCTGGCCAATCACTTTTGAATTGCTTGAGTTAGGTGAGTTGGAGCACTACCCTAGTGGTGCAACCCATGTTGTCAGTTTTCTCTTTCCACATGCTTGACTTTGTGTCTGTAGGATTTTTTTTTTTTTATCCTTTAGATTTTCTTTTGAAAGCTGACTTTTATCCAAAGGCAGGAACTCTTTTTGCTGGTAGACTTATGAAATGAAATGTAGTCTACTTAATTTTTAGTTGATTGTTCCAAACTTTTTCAATTGATTTTGCTGGTTTCTTTCTATCTCCCTTTGAGGTAGTTTTCAAATAGCCGGAATTTAAAGGATTTATGCTAAATAAACAAAGTCTTTTATCAGGATTGCTTAAGGGTTACCTAAGTTGATGACTTTTTCTGTTTCCCCCAGATTGATGCATCATGCCTTACGTGGGAAGGACAGCAGTTCCAGGGCAAAGCAGCCATTGTTGAAAAACTCACTGTAAGTCTGTAATCCTTACTGAATGTTTTGGGAAACAGTTATGAAGACTAGAAGGTAATTTGAGTTAGACTTCTTCTGAAAATTTGAGTTAGACTTAAGCAGTTCAAAAATCTTGAACTTGTGCTTCCAACTTGGGTCTTCAAAAAATGTTATGATTTACTGCTGTGTAGTGGGTTATTCCACTGATGGCTCTAATGGTGGAATGTTAATTGACTCCGTAGTTTGCAAGGTTATTTTGTGACTGCAGTTGTATTTGACATTATTGATTTATTTTTTTTAAAAGGTCTAATGCATAAGCTGCCTCTGATCTAGAGGAGTGAAAGGTGTCTTTGCTCTTTTAAGGCATGCCAAGGAAGAAGCAGTAGCAAACCTGTTACTTGGATCTGTCTGTGATAAAGGCTAGACACATTACAGCAAGGAACAACTTGTTTTCTGATACGTAAACTGCAAATAAGTTCTATAGTGGAGAAGCTGACTTATCCTCAATGCAGATTTGTCAGCAGTTCAGATATGAGCAGGTATGGTTCAGGACTTTGAAACATGTTTCCTCTTCAGCAAGTGAGAGGACACCAGAATTCCATGTTCATTTAGTTAAACTTAGAGAATTTTTATCATCTTGAGTAAATCCATGCTTCTGTTATAAAACTGGGGGTACTTGCAAGCTGTCATGGGACTAGAAAGTTTGTTTCTCTTGCAAGATATGCAGAGGACATGCTTTTTAGGTCACCAGACAGTCTGCTCTGAGTATGGTATTTCAGACATTTTTATTACACATTGAGAAGAAAAATAATTGTAACTTGACACTTGGCTTATTGCACAGCTACTGCTCCTGTGTTTTGGAATTGCTTCTTTCACCTAAGGCATTTTTAACTGTGAAGACTGAGGTTTGCCCTCAGGTCTGTGCTTTACGTGCCTGTGTTGCCTTTGAGAAGGCCGCACATCTCAGAAACAGCAACCGCTTACTTGTAGGTGAGGAGATACCCAAGCTCCAGGGTTGCGTGTTTGTGTACTTAGTGTTCTTTAGACTTTTGGGCTAGCAGCCATTTAGATACCCAACCAGCCAAGCATTTGCTTGGCCACAGTGTCTGATTGCTGCCTTGGATTCAGCCCAGTGCATATCCAGCCCCATTCCCACTGTGACACAGCTCTTTACCTTCCCTGTCTCTGGTGCAAGGTGGACTTTCTGGATTTATGTGCCTGCTGCAGTAGTAAGTGGTGAGTGAAGACACACTGCTCTGCTTTAGGGAAACTTTTTCTGGCTCGTATCCATCTGCTTAAAGTAAGGAGGAAATGCACTGAAGTTACTCTGTGCCCTTCCACCGCCGTGGCTCATTATGGGCTGTATCCGCTTACAGTGACTCTAATGTCGTTCAGCATTCTGCTGTCAGCACTGAGCTGCCTGGGCTCCCTTTGCTATGTCAGCTTCATGTGCTCACCTACTCTGCTTCTGGAGCTGCCTAGTCAGTTCAGCACATCCCTAAAAGTTTGACACTGAAATTCTTTCGCACTTCTGCGGTCTCGTGTCCTTCAGTGCCTGGCTGGTGCACTGATGTAAGCACAAAGAGGTGGCATTTTCTTTTAGATCAAATTCTTTGCTGTGTGACAGCAATGGTATGGCATCTTTTCAATCTGCTAATAG
Source organism: Melanocharis versteri (assembly GCA_013397845.1). Taxonomy (NCBI): domain Eukaryota; kingdom Metazoa; phylum Chordata; class Aves; order Passeriformes; family Melanocharitidae; genus Melanocharis; species Melanocharis versteri. The sequence continues at coordinate 53,368 of VZTG01003726.1, read as the reverse complement.
AGTAGGGCAAGGTTGTATGGGCATTGCTCTGCAGGACTGGCACATCTGTACCTTGTTACAGTGTGGGAGTTGACGCTTGTTCTTTCTGTCCTAATTGGTGCTGGACTTGTTTCACATAAAGTGCCTGTGCTAATTAGGGGCAGCCTGATTTACACTGAGCATTTGAGATAATGATTTTGTAGTTCTATGAGCATACTGGACCAAGGAGGAAGCTGAGATAGGTATTCTTGCTGACAGCAGCGAATTTGTGCTACTCAACTTTATTCTCGCCTAATTTCTCTTACCTGACTTCAAGGAGGATTCCATAGTATTGATAGTGAAAGACCAGTCAATTTCTAATTCCAGAGGGTGGTCAAAACCTTGGTTGTTGTGTGGCTCCATGCTTTTTGGACAATTTTATTGTATTTTTCATACCACAAAATCCTTAACTCCAGTACAGATGGATGTCCGTAAGCAGACATCCTTTTGAGGTAGCCTCTGCCTATCCTAAAAATCAGTGATCTTTCCTGTCAGCTACACTCCTACACATTCCAGTGGGATTTCTCCCAATGCATCACATGAGTAGCTCACTAGGCTGGCCAGCTATTTGGGGTCCTTTCCTCTGAAGAGGACAATCATAGAATCTTTAAGGTTGGAAAAGACGTCCAAGATGGAGTCCAACCTTTGACTGATCACCACCTTGTTAACTAAACCATAGCACTTAGTGCCCTGTCCAGTTGTTTCTTGAACACTTCCTGGCATTCTGACTCCACCACTTCCTCGGCAGCCCGTTCCAATGCTTAACCACCTTTTCAGTCAAGAAATTCTTCCTGATGTACAACCTGAACCTCTTCTGATGCAGCTTCCATTTCCTCTTGTCCTGTGGAATCAGGTACTTGAAGCAGCCCCTGTCTTACCCAGCCTTGTTTTTGGTTCCTTGTCACTGTTTTGCAGAGCTCTTGATTCCAAAGCCTTTCTGTCCTCCCTGGATACAATTGCATTCATTCCCCTTCATCCCTCTGCCTTTTCAAGAGAATCTTTTTGCAGGGCTTGTTCAACAAGAACCTCTTGTGCTGAGGTAGGGCTGGGCTTTGGAATACCATTTTGTCAAAGGAACTTCCCAGCCTATGCTTGTGCAGGCTGTGTGGGCATTTTGCACATTCAGGTTCTGGATGGTGACCCTGGAAAACAGTCTGCTGGTCATTCAGAGAAGAAGGCTCTGGATTTTTGTTACTAAATGTCTTTTCCGTACTACAAAGCAGTCAGTTCACTTTGCACTTCCCAGGTGGTTGGGATTGTGCTCCTAGCCAAGAGGAAACACCCCAGGCTTTATTAGAGGGTGTTCTTGAATAGTGTCCCTCTAATTAGAGGGCTGCTCCCTATACTTCATTTGCTTCCTCAGATCCTGATCCTTCCACAGTTTCTGTGTTCTCTGTTATCCAAGGATTTAGCTTCTGGAATTCTTCCTAGAGCTTTAGGCTTGTAGAGCCAAGACTACTTCATATCCGTTACAGCGGGACTCGTGTCTCTACCTGGGCCTTCTAGGAAGTCTTTGAGGCTCCTTCCACTAGAGGGAAATGCAGAACTTGTCAAAGTATGCATTTGGATCTGTTTCAGCCTGTGTCCAAATTAGGGAAATGCAGCAAAGGCATCCAAGTGCTACCTGAGGTTTGAATTGCCACATGCTGCCATCCTGTGCAGCTCCTGGACTTTGAGTATCCACCACATGGTCACCTAGAGCCTCCATCCATGCTGAACTGCCACTAAATCACCTGCAGTGATGCATTTTTTGGGAGAACAGTCCCAAAATTGCATTTATGCGACAGGACTCTGAGATCCCTCTGATACTTCCCATTCACTGCTTGGAATTGTCCATATTGGAATGTGAATGTGGTCTAAGCTGAAAGACACGAATTACTCTCCAATGCCTGGTGTTTCTCAAGGTGTGTTCCTTGTACACGTACCTCCAGACATACTGACATTGGCTACCTGAATGTCAAGGGAATTAAAAAGGTGGATATGTGAATTTCAAGTCTTGAATACTTCACCCACTTTTCCTTTCCATTCATAGCCGCTTTAACAAAGAAGCAAATTCGGAGTTGTCTGGTGAACCTCAAGTATTAGATGATAAAATCTTTTAACACGGTTCAGAGCAGAGGTTTGTTCCTTCATCATATGAACTTTGAGCTTACAGATGATCTGAAGCTCTTTGGGCAGTGCAATTAGAGTAGGAAAAGGTACCATTTACTGTGTATGGTGACATTTCCTCTCCTGGTGCTTGAAAAACACAACTGTTAAAATTGACCCCTCATAGTAGTGCCCTCATTTGCAACAGTTCTCTGTGCAGTACTGCCACAATAGTCTAACACTTCATAATGCTGGATTTGCTCAATCTTTGTTTTGTAAGTTAAATTATTCAATTACTGTACATTTCCTTATTTTGATTTCTTTTCATTGCAGAGCCTCCCTTTCCAAAAAATACAACACAGCATCACAGCACAAGACCACCAACCTACACCTGATAGCTGTATACTCAGTATGGTAGTGGGACAGCTTAAGGTAAACTCTTTCCATTACAGGTTAACGAGTGCTTATGTCTTAGATTTTTGCAGGATTCTAAATAATCTGATTTCTGAATACATTTAAATGCTCTCATGGGTGGGGAAAGAACAGGGGTAAGCTTGCATTGGGATATTGTTCCTCTGCTGTTCAAGACTGTCAAGAAATGCTTCTTCCTACAGAGACCTAGTTCTAGGTAAACCACCTGTAATTTGACAGTCATGTTCTGCCAAGCACAGTATTGTGGATTTTACTGTGCAGACAAATATCATGTGGGTTCCAGAGGCATTAGTATTTCCCTTACCCCAATGCAGTAAGGTTTTGGTGTCCTATGTTGCATTTAAAAGCATTATCACAGTGTTCTTGAACAATTTAAGCACATCTAGTTTAACATCCTCCTTGATGTAATGTTTGCATTGAGCTCTGATTTAGCAGACTTCATTTTGTTAACTGAACACCCTTCAGTGAGTCCATACTTTTTCTTTACTGTCACAGGACGCAAGAATACAGTCCTGGTGGTAGTACAGTCCAGTACCTCTAATCAAAACTGATTCAGCAATGGGAATGTTGCCTCTGAGATCAAACACTTATTGTTGAAACAGCTGCTTCTTGTGAGGAATCAGATTATTTTTCAGGTTTAGTATGACTGTATTGCTGTGTGAGTGATACTACTGAACTGTGTAAACTTACCCAGTCTGCCAATGTATCAGGGCTACAGACTTGTAAATTAATGAAGCTGCTTATGAATGAAAGATGTTGTCCTGGAATTTGCAAAAAATACTCTGTATGTAAAGTCAGCTGCAGGCAGAACTTGCTCACGGTGAGTGGTGTTAGTTTTAAAAATGTGAAATTACATAGCAGTAGTCAAAGTTATCAGAGTTCGTTTGGTCCAGCCATGCTGTGAAGTCAGGCCTCTAATGCCATCCAGTCTTCAGAGTTACCTGCACCCAGTTTGTTTTAAAATACCTGTTTATATTTCCTTTTCCTGCTAACTCAATGGCACCTCCTGTATCAAAGCATTCAAACTTCCACTGATGCTGTACTGTTTACTAAGCAAACATAGGACTGAATGTTTGAATCTGCTTGCTAAGCTGTTCTCTTTGTTTTGGGCTGGGCAGCTGAGAAGAGCAGTGCCCGGTGTAATGCATCCACTGCTAAACCTAACATAGGCAGCTTTGGCTCTCATTCGAGTTGCTCCTGCTTCTTAGCTGCAAGTTGGATTCCAGCTTTCTTGTTGCTCAGTCCCACCTGCACACACTGTGGAAAAGCAGCCACATGTGACCATGGAAAGCACTGAATTGCAGGACAGACATGCTGATCTCCTCAGCCTTGCCCTTGGGAGTGCACAAAACTCCGTGATGTGATCAAGACCTTTTGACTCAATGTCTTGGGCCAGTCACATCTGCACCTAGTTTTGCACAGTCATGTTTTTAAGGTTATTGCATAATTAGGAAGCAGATCACAGCTTACAGCAGTGATTGTGTTGGATCCTGTGGCAAGATACCAAGTTCTAAAAGATTCTGTAAAGCTGTTGGGTTTTCTCATCCATTAATGTGGAGGGATTGTAAATGCAGTCTGGGAGCTTTCCATAAATACTATGACTTGGAGTAGTATTTTCTGATGTATCGTTTTTAATCTCTGAATAATTACAGCTTTCTGAAATAATTCAGTATAATTTGGGGATCATGTGTTAAAGCATCCAGGTATTTGGAGAGAACATACTGGGTTAAAGTATGCCTACTGTCATGATCAAATCCAACTTGCTTGTGAGTTTTTAGTAGGTGAGGAAATGTTTTTCCAGTCTTCACATTTATGTGTCTCAAACCTTAGCTTTAAAAATCACATCTTAATCCCTGGGAATGCTGCTTCTTACAGAACAAGTGTCAAGAAAGTCAAAGTCAACTTAAAACTTTAACTTCACACTTCTGCCCTTTGTGATATTTATAGACATGGGCAAATGAAATATCAGGAACAGTGTGTGGCATGAATGAACCTGGCTGTCATAGGTAGTGAATACTTTTTTCTTGTGCCCATTCACACATGTTGACAGCCATTTTACTGCATCTCAGTGCTGCTCTGTGTGCAATACAGTGCCTGAGAACAACTGGGTGCAGATGGTGCATTTTAACAAGTGGCTCAGGTGTAGCTCCAGTTGAGCAGGGAGCACTGTAACAGGCAAACGTGGAGCTGCATACTCACTGTTATTTAAAGCTGCCTTCTTAGTGGTGTGGCTGCTCAGCCTGCAAATGTTGGTCTCGAGGAGAACTGTAAGAGAATTTTGCACAAGAAAGGGCACTTCCAAGACCACCAGTAGCATGCTAATACCAGTATGAACTATAAATAAATTTTAAAAAAAAAGGCTTTTGCAGCAAAATAATCACCTGCACTGAGGGGCCTGGGCACAACAGCTTCTTTGAGAAGATGCTGCAGAATAACAGAGCATCTAAGTAGGTGAATTTCACTAGCAGGGATCTAACTCACTGGCTAAAGCAGTGCAATAATTGCTTTCAAAGATCCTCTTTAATGGGTGCTGATAGGTATTAATGCTTGGGTGGGGTTATCCTTTTGTAGAGGTATAATAAATATACATCCACTTATTCTAATCCTATTTGTTTTTATTGCTGTTCATTGTCTGAGTGCTGCTTGCTTGCTTCAACTAGCAGGAAGAGTAAGCATCAGTTTAAGCCCTTAGGAGTGAATTCCTTTTGGTGTGACCCTGCTTTGCCAATGTTCATCCAGAATGTCACCCAGTATCTTCAGTGTGCTTCACCTAGTAATGTATTTCTCCTGTCGTGCTCAGGCAGATGATGACCAAGTTCTAGGCTTCCACCAAACCTTTTTGTTGAAAAATTTTCAAGGTGCCTGGGTGTGCACCAACGAAGTCTTCAGGCTAGCCCTCCACAACGTTTAACCCTCTGCCTTACCTGTCTTCCAGTCCTCGCTGTCCTGGTTGAGTAAGGAGTGCTCTCTTCTTGCCCTTCTGTCCCTTGAGCTCGGCTGAGAAGCATGGCTGTGGCTTGTGTGTCCTCAGAGCCATGTGGCAGATCTGTGGCTCTCTCCAGAGTGTGATTTTTGAAGTGATCGATGCAGAATTAATTGTGAATAACTAATCGTTATGCAGCCTTAAAAGGAAAAGGAAATTTGCAATTAATATCACTGGATGTTTTTGTAATGCATGCTGAACACTTAAAGCATTGCTTAGAGCCTGTTAAATAAGGCTTAACGTCTGAAAGAACCTGCAGTCTCAAGTAATTAGCCTTTCCTTTGAGGTAAGGGTTGTTGCAACCCTGCAGTTCAATCAATAATTGCTGGGGGTGCTGGTGAAGAAATAAAACCCTCTCTGACCTGGCAAGAGGAGGAAAGTTGTGTAGCTAAACCTGAAATGCAAAGCAGTCTTGCATCTCAAACTCTGACATGACTCACTGATCTGTGAGCTGAGGACTTCCTTTTGAGCCTCCAGGTCAGAAAGGATGTAGAAAAACTGAAAGGTCAAAAAGCTGCCAAGGTTGTGGGCGATGGAGAGGTTGTGGAGCTGGGAGAGGAGGTGGGTGGCTAAGGGCAATCTGCTTGAAATGTAAGTGAAAAGTAATTGAGTACTTTCAACAGCCTGAAAGCATACTCTCCTCAGTGGTGCCAGACAGTGTAACAAGGGACAGTGGTTAGAAACCATAACTTGGAAGGTACAGATGAGACACAAGGGAAGATTTTCATGGGAAGACTGAAACCCTGGGAAGTGGTGCCTGGACACCTTGTGAATCATCTGTTCTGTGAGAATTTGAAGACCCTGCTAGACAAAGCTGTGGCTGATGCAGTGAAAGATGTCCTTGCCCAGGACAGGAGGATTGGATTAGGTGATCTCTGAAGGTCCCTTCTGTGGACCTTTACCATCTGTGGACCAGCCCAGCCCATTCTGTGGTTCTCTGATGCAGAGCTGCAGTAGTCTGTGCTCATGCTGAGCAAAAGGCTGGCCTGGAAATCAGAGGATCCTTCCAGTCTGATTCTGGGACTTCTTTAATTTTTGTTTTAATGCAATGATGTCATGGAAGAATTTGAACTGCACAAGGAAAGTTTTATAGGAAGACTAAAGCCTCTTGTGTTTTGAGCCTGGGCTCACATCTGGAATGCAAATCCTGAGTTGGACATGCCTGAATTTGGAGTGAAAAGCAAGGTTAGAGAGTCTCAGTGGTATTATCTGAGCTGTGATGAAGATCTAAACTAAAATGGGATAGGATTAGTCTGTACTTTCTGGGGCATCTTGAGTCACTGAATTGTGAGCCTTTGCTATGTGCTAATATTACATAGTCAAAATTTGGGAATAGACTACAAAGTATATACTTCACCTTGAATATAGTCTAGGGTTTTCCTTGTTTTTAAAGTATATTGCTCCTCTATACTATGAAGGGATAACATGAAAGGAATAAAGAAAACAATAACGTGTGACTTCATTGTGGGAATTTGCTGTCTGTACCACACCAATTATTTTGGGGAAGAATTCCCTTTTAGTCTTCATGTGTCCAGCCCTGAATTTCTCAAGAAAGGAAGAAATTCTCCTTAAGCCAAAGCATCAAGAGCTGCAGTGCACTTACCAGAGCCTACCTAGGCTTATCAGAAATCAAGGAGACCTACACTATAGCTTGTCTGGCGATGGTATTTTTTTTCCAGAGGTATATTTTAAAGCATACTCATGTCAGTAATGACAAGCTCAAATTTGGTGTGAAAAATACTTCGGCAAATTGTAATAGATGCCTCAGTGACCTGCAACAAGGAGGGCAACTGAGAGTTGAGAACCTGCCAACTCCCAAGCAGTGGTGAGGCTCTCCTGGGATGGGTTACATTGGATACCCAGGAAAAGCTGGAAAAGGCACACACCCATGGGCTTCAGTGCACAGGCCACCTCTACAGCACAGATACGTGAGCTTCTCTTCTGGGCATACGTAGTAGGGATAATACTTCCTTTCAAATAATTGCCATGACTGCTGTCATATGTGCTAATGCACGAGATGGACAGCTGGTCTAACGCAGCAGAATTGCTTGTGTTCACACTGGGCTCATTCCTGGGGAGCCTCTGCCTCATGCAAAGCAGGTGTGTATTGAGGGACAAGCTGCCCTGTTTGTCTGCTGGACACTGACTACTGGCACTTGTCTTGCTTTGAGGATTTTTCTCTCATTCAGTCATGTATTGAACACTGACTTGCTCGTATTTTTGGCCTTACTTGTTGCCTTCTTAATTTCTGGCTGTAGTAGTTTCCTCATTCACTTTGTTCTTCATGGTTTTATAGTAATTCGTCTTGCCTGTTCTCCCCATTCTCATTATGTTTTGGCAAGCTGAAGAGTTGTCTCTCAATTTACCTTCTTCAGTAGGAAACTATCATGTAGCTGGATCATTTTTCTTGTCCTCTTATGACTTTATTGTAGTATTTTATTTTTTTAACTCATAAGAAATGCATGCAGGATTTGATGTGGGTGTTCTTTGCCTATTTATGCATTTGCTTACTTCTGAGTTTTAGTTCTTTGTTCTTCCCTAATTAATAACTGCTAACCCTGTGCTTGCCTTGATAGCTTTGGAGCTCTCAGCTGATTTAATAAATAAATAAATAAATATCATTATTTCAGTATCACTTTCCTGAGGGGCCAGTCTAGGGCCTACTTTGGTTTTCCTCTGTGAATTAGCATACACATACTGAAACTACACTTCATGTACACCACTTAACTTCCTAGGCAGCTGTCACTGTGAAATCCTTGCAGTGGTTTTTGGATCTGAATGCTTCCTTTCCATGCACCTGATGCCACCAGTGCTCTGGCAGACTTGCTGTTCTGTGATATAACTGGTGTCCTTTGCAAGTTGCTCCTCAAAGCTGACTTGTTTCACAGTCCATGAATATTACTTTTTAAAAGGAAAGTTTCTTTTTTGTTTATTCTGTAGTCTGCTTTGCTCTTCAGACTTTTCAGTTGTTCTCGCCGAACACCAGCAGAGCATTGCCAATGAACATTCAGTGCTTTGACAGCCTTTTTCATGAGCTGCTCTGGCTGCTGCTTTTCAAGGCTCTTTTTTATAAATTTCCCCCCTTTTCTGGAGCTGAATAGTCATGTGTTGAAAGAATAAAGCTTAAAATCCTCCAAAAATGCTGAATTGAACACACTACAGCCACCATCAGAAGATTGTTTTGTAGTTGGTCCTGTGTGCTGTTCAGATTAAATCCTGTTGTGTGATGATTTCCAGCTGATTGATTTGGGAATCATTTATGTTATTTTGAGGATTTAATTCCTGCACGATGTCTCTGAGAAGATGGGTAAATAAACATTAGGTGGGAGTACTAGTCTCCCTCTAATACTATTTTCTGCTTTTGTAGTAATACTGTAAATACCCAGACATACTGTCAGAGGCGGGAGTGGAGGCACTGCTGCAGCCATTCCCTGTGCTTAGAACACATTTTCACAGCTGCAGCGAATGCTCTGCTCCTGTCCAGCTGTTGCTGGGCAGTGGAAGTGGGAAGTACTGCGTTGCTGGACAGCTGCACCTGCTCTGGCAAGGCTTTCAAAGCCCAGATCACCTGGATCATCCAGGCAATGTGTTGATGCCAACATCTACAGAAACTCCCTTCTGCCATCAACGCAAAGTTCAGCAGCTAAAAATTGAACCACTTTCTTTTAAGCTTGATTCCTGGGCAAGGGATTTGTGATTCAACACTGAGGCAGGCGTGTTCCATCAGTGTGGTGAGAGACATGTCAGCAAGTCTTTCACAGAACCCCAACTTCAGATGCTGTTGCAGGATTTCCGTGTCTCTGGGCCCTGGGTGTTTGTCTGCAAAGCCCCTCAGAATAGACCCTCTGGTGGTATTGGTGTCTCCTGGGGTACTACACATCTTACAGCATGTAATGTCACTGTTAATGTTAGCTTTAAGTTGTCTCATCATGAGTTTTCAAGTAAGTTTCTCAAAAAATGAGTGTTTTGAACCTTCTCTTCCCCTCTCTCTTTCTACAGGCTGATGAAGATCCTATCATGGGATTTCACCAGATATTTCTATTAAAGAACATCAATGATGCCTGGGTTTGCACCAATGACATGTTCAGGCTAGCACTGCACAACTTCGGCTGAGCTGACCATCCCGAGGCACCCGGGCTTTTTTTTTCTTTTTTTTTTTT
>VZTG01003726.1:0-43642 GCA_013397845.1 Melanocharis versteri | reverse complement strand
TTTTTTTTTTTTTTTTTTCCTCCTCTCCTCTTAACTGGTATTATTCACACTCACGGAACATTCCAAATATCATACACAAACCTGCAGCACTGCAGAGCGTGAGCAAGCAAGACTTGTGACCTGCCCTTCTGCTGAGTTTACATTGTCACTAGATGAGTTTCTTGTGCATGATGTTTGGAAGTTAGACTTAGCTGCATTCGATAAGAGAAATTTGTGTTGTACCAGCATGCCTCGGAAAGAATTTATAATGCAAAAGGTTGTTGTTTATGTACTGACAAGATGCTCTATAACCCAAAGAAATGAAAGAACAGCAGCCTGTACAGCCCAGTTATTGATTTGTTCAGATGTTTCAATGCTACATTACACAATAAAACAGAGATTTTCTTAAAAGTTTAAATTATTTTTATGAGTTGGCTGTGGCGTGTGTGATAGTGCTTGCTGTGGGTAGACTGTCTGCTGGGAAATGCTTGCAGAGCTGGACCTCGAACTGAGCGAATCCTTACAGTTTTACCACTGAGAGCAGGTCTGCCCTCCTCCATGCACCTTTTCCTCTCCCTCTCAGCAGCTTTCATAACAGAGCCTGCTGGCTCAGTTTTTAACTTCGACAGCTTAGTTCTCACCTGTTGTATTTTACCAATGCAAATTCCCCACATAATACAAGAGGATTGCAACAGTGATAGTAGCCTGTAGCCAGTCTCCGTGCCCTCTCAAAGCCAAACAGAACACCTGTATTTCCTTCGCAGGCAAACACCGAGGGTGGGTCCCGTGCCGCTCTCCGGGACTTTGTGCCTGAAGCTGTGCTCAGGTTCCGCGCTGTGCTGTGTGTGCAGCCTCCTCTCGTTTGGGGGGGAGCTGCTGTGTGCANGGCGCGGGAGGCCGCCGGGCCAGGCCGGGCGGGGCCTTGTCTGGGCCGGGCCGCGGGAGCCCCTCGGCCGTTGCGCCGCAGCCCCGCCGGTTGTCAGCGGTCCCGCTCGGGGCTCGGCCGGGACTGCTTTGCCTCGGGGCGTCTGGCAGCGCCCTCCGACCCGCCCAGGGCCAGGGGGTCCCGCTCGGCACTGCCTCGCTCCCCGCAGAGCCCGGAGCCGGCGGTGCGGTGCGGACCGGCCGGTGAGGAGACGAGCCCCCGGCCTGGAGACCCTCGCTTGAAGGAGGGAGTTGTTGGCGCTGGGCAGAGCCAGGGCAGGTCGGCCCCAGAGCTCGCTGCTGTGGCGGTCTCGGGGCTCCATTCAGCTGAGAGGTGCTGCTGGGAGCCGAACAGCACCGACCTCCGTGACACAAGTGTTCCCCCTTACCAGGAGTACTTGGTGTTTCCCAGGCGTCTCTCTGGGCTGTGTGAAGGGGCTGTCAGGCCGCTCTGAGATCAGTGCCGGGTTCACCCTTAACACAAACTTTTCACTCTCCTTATCTGTATGTGAAATGGAATCACAAATATCTCTCCTAAAGCAGATGCAAGTCTTCTCCCTGTGCTTTGAACTATTATACTTCTCTGCTCAGAGTTTAGCAGGCTCCCTTCTGCCTGTAAGAGTATCAGCAGCAGGCTGAGGAGTCAGCTGGATAGTGTTCTCACTCTCCTGTAGCTTAGGCTCTCTCTCATTCCCTTTTTTGAACCTGCCATGATGTTTCAGTCAAACGTGGTGAGGTAACAGTTTGAAGGAGACTGAGACGTGAATGCTTTGCAAAAAAATCTTAGCCTCTGGGTAGAGGACAGAGTTATGCCCCTCTTGTGCTCCCTTCGAGGGAAAGGCAGGACCAGAATAAACAACTTCCAAATGTACTGAGGCTTAGCAGGAATGTACTACCTCCAAAGGAACTGCCATGTGTGCTGCCTTTTGCTTGGCCAAAAGGAAGAGAGGTTGCGTATGGGATTGTTGTAGAGGGCTGTAGAGGCACATGAGGTGATGGACCAAACCTGCAGGAAGGCAGCTTCATTAGCTTTACTGCCCATAAAGAAACTTCTCATTAATTGGGATAGTTTCTCTTGTTTCTGGAGTGCTAGCACGTTCCTGAATTCTAACTCTTAACAGTAAAATACGTTTTTCATTCATAGTGCAGCACAGTACTTGAAAGACTGAAAGGAGAACTCAGTGCAGGGATGGGGAACACCCGTTTCACAGTCAGTTCCTGAACTGAAAGGATATGTTGTGGTTGAGAAATGGTTGGAGTTGTTGCTCAAGGTGACTTGACTTTCTCCTGAAGCAGCTTCTCCTGCTGGTTGAAGCCAAGGAATTATTGACAGAATATGGCTTATTTATTTTCATTCTTCGTCATACGTATGCATTCTCTTTTTACCTTCTCTGTTGACTCCAGTGCACAAGAAGGCAGCTGAGAGGAAAAGGCACAAGTGGTCAGGAAGTTCACAGGAAGAACCTGTGGTGGTTCTCAGCAGACATCACTGCCTGGGTAACAGCAAGGAAACTTGAAAAGACTGACATAGTAAGAGGAAGAAGAAGAGTGCACGTATTAGCTGAAAGTCTCTGAAACTCCTGTTAGGATGCCAGGGAAGAGGAATAGGGGAGGCTATTCCAGGTGCAGTACCAGGTGCAAGTACCTGTAAGCAGCGTTGTGTTCCTCTAGGTCCTCTCCAAGCAAGTGACAAGAAGCACTCTCTGCTACAAAGAGTTTACTAATGTCACAATACTTTTTAAATTCTGCTGGGTTTGGTGATTGTGAAAATGTAATCCACTACGCAGTCTGTGTCTCTTGACACAGTTTCTCCCATTTTTGGCAAGCTTCATCCAGTGCTTCAGTAGCTGTTGCCAAAGCATGGACCTGCCTGCTGGGACGTGGAGACAGGCTGTCAGTGCCACTGTGCTGTGGAGGAGCTTCCCTGCTGGTGCTGGGCAGGATCCTTCAGTCCATGCAGAGATCTCTGCTGATAACCAGGTGTTACGTGGGCTCACCCCGCTCGTGGTGTTTGTCAGGGCAGTGTTCTGTTCAGCACAGGCTGGCGTCTCCCAGCGCAGCTGATGGTGGGAGCAGGAGGAGTTCAGTGTCTCAGCTCCGACTGCTCCTGCTCTTTGAAAAGGTAATGAATACAAACACTCTGCTTTCCCTTTGAGGCCTGGATCTACCAGTCTGGCTTAACCTTTCGGTTTAGTTCATGTTCTTACTAAATAGAGCCTCTTCCCTTCTTTTATGCCTCCAGGATTGTGTGCAGGCAGCACCTGTGCTTGTCTGGCTTCCACTAACACAGAATGAGCTACACCCATTCCTGAACTTGGGTGTACTGTTGTTAGGCCCATCAGCCTCTGGGGAGTGTTTCCCCTTTCCTTTTTCCCATGGAGCAAACATCACTATGCTGCTGTCTGTAAAAGAGCAGCAGTACTTACATGAGACACTGCTGTGGCTGAAAAAAGGGCGAAGCACGTATCATCTTTCTCTAGGAGACTGGATGCTTTTTCTGTAGGGAATATTTTCCTGCTTTTGGTCACAAAGGATAAAGTGCTGTCAGTGGAAGTAGCTGCAACTGGACAAGCACCCATCATATGCTGTAGGAATAAGGGGCACATCTTAATGTTCTGACAGCAAGCACAGCACCAATGTGAGGTGGTTACAGGATCACATTCCCTGGCCTGAATTTTCTTGTGCTGTGTGAGTGCTGCTGCTTTTTCTTCATGCAGTGCAGGTGCACTGAGGTGAGTACCCAAATTGTTCCTGCATTGGGGTACCCTGTCACTGCACTTTTCTGTGTTTGTAATGACTCTTCATAAACAGGCAAGTTTAAAATACTCTGTGGCAAATGAATAGTTGCAGTTGTGTTTTAGGCAGCAGCACTCACCCTGATCTGCTGAAGCCTATTCAGTAGCAGAGAGGTTGCCTTACTTTGGAAGGACCTGCCTCTTGCCCATGGTTATGTTCAGGTTTGTTACATGTGCCAGTGACAGGGGAGCTTCTGGTCCTGGGAGCAGCCATTTTGCAAGAGCTCAGCAGCAGTTGTTACCTGGCAACAGTATACGAAATTTCGGGTTTCAAAACCAGTGAAAATTTCAAGCAAGGATTCGCTGAGAAAGGCAGCTTTGCCTCGGGTGTGCTGATGTGGGGGTGCAGATGGAGGGGCCTTGCTCTCCAGTGGGGGTCATCAAATATTTGCCTTGCTAGTGAAGAAGAAAAGTCTCCTTCACCCCCTGTTACGTCTGTCCCCTCCTAAAGCCTTCAGAAGGCAGGGAAGCCACCAAGCAGCTTGTGCTAGGCCAGATGTGCAAAGTCAGGGCACACACACTCTTCAAAGCACAGCTGGGGCTCTGAACAAATGGCTGCTTTACACAAAATGTGAATGCTATAAACTTATATGTGATTGTTCAACCAAGGGAAAAATACAGGAGTCCCATAGGCACAGCTGCAGAGATTCCTAGCAAAGTTACTTAAACACCTGGGCTTCGAGGTCAGGTCTCACAGTCAGAAGCTGGTTTTGGAAAGTAACAAATGTATTATTTCCAGCCAGCCCCAAATGTTGCAGCTGATCCCTGCACTGCTGGACTTCAGAGGTCTGTCTGCAGGCCTGAGGGTTAGAAGTGACCTGTCAAGAGCCTTTTGGTCTGGCACTTGATTCAGTAAACCTGAATTACCAGCTTGGTCTTTCTGATCTAAGGCTATTTGCTTTTTGAGCCTGGTAAGTTCCTTGAAACATGTTCTTTGGTGTTCCTCTGATCTGCTGGAATGGCTTGTGTAAGAAAAAGAGCTTATTCACTCAGGTATATGGAGGTGAGTTTCTCATCACATTGGGGTCTCTTACACATCCTTTTTGTAGAAAATTTTTCTCAACCATTTCAGCATATTCTACCTGACAGACCAGTAGAGGCTGACAGAAAGCATCTGGAGGTGGTGTATTTCACACAGTGCTATTTCTTTGAAATGCATGTTGGGCACAGCTGGTCGTGCTTTTCCTCAGGTTCGGTGAATGAGAACCAGAGACCGTCGAATTCGTATAACGGGGACCTGAATGGGCTGCTGGTGCCTGATCCCCTTGGGAGCGGAGATGGACCTGCTTTGGCCAAGCCAGTGCATCGCAGCATCTCTCTAGGAGCCCTGCAGGAGAAACAAGTCATGTAAGTTTTGTCAAGGGAGCGCTGAGAGTGAATAGAAAACAGCTCAGATTTGAGCGTGGGCGCACATGCTGGGATTCTGACAATGGGTTTTGTGTTCAGTTCAGGTGGCAGTTGTGAGCCAGTGCTCTTGGTTAGAGCTTTTGTAGCATTTGTGAGGTTGATGCATGGAGTCTGCCATCCTTGCAGCTCAGGAACTGAAGAATATCTGCTGAGTTGTTCAGAGAAGGGGAACAGGACTGTACATGGTGAAAATTGCAGGTCAGGGTGAATGTAAATCATCAGGGCTCTGGTTGAAACTTGTGGTTCCCCTGTAGATGTCCTGCGGGACTCCTTTGGGGACCCAAGTCACCTGAGGTGTTGCAGAGCTCATGGAAGTAGTTTTTGCTTGGGTTCTCTGGTCATGGTTTTGAGAGGATGCCATGAGTACCACGAGCAGTGTGCACTGTTTTGTTGATGAGGTTCAGCTGGTTGGTTTTGGTTTCTTCACACCTTCCAGTGTTGGGGACTTGAATCAGATGTAGGTCTGTGCTCAAGTCAGATGAACTGAAGGTTTTTAGGCTGAGCAAAGCAAGTGTTTGACTCTCTCAAAGCCGTGACACATAGGGAAGGGAGACTCAGCTGAGAGGAGTTTCTGTTTTCAGTTGTTCCTCTCAAGCTCTTAGATGCACAAATCCTGCTGAGTTGCTGTTAAAATTATGGATTGAACGTAAAATGTTAAATATTCTGTTCCTGTGAATCCTGTCAGATTTTTTTCCCCCTTTGTTTTTTTTTCTTTAAAGCTGCCTTTCTGGTGACGACAGCTCCACATGCTTAGTGATATCAGCAAAAGATGTGGAGATAGTGGCCAGCAGTGATTCCAGCATCACCAGTAAGGCCAGAGGGAGTAACAAGGTAAGGAGCAAGAGAAAGCTTGGTCTGTCTCTTTTTTAGTCACATCAGCTCATGCTTGAATATTTTTTAACATAAATAAATATCTTCTTTCATGTGTCATAGGAGCTTGTGATTAGGTAGAAGTTTGTCAAAGAGTTTAACAAGGGGAAAAAAGTTGGAGCAGTATCTAGTGACTGATTGTTTCTGTTATTCTGTTATTCCAGTCTGGCCAAGTTATCCTCTAATTTTCAGAAGTCCATGATCTAAGCTGTAGGTTCCTGGGAAAGTGTCCTTTCTCCACAAACAAGATTTTTCTGCTGATTGTTTCCTCCCTGGACCCTGAAGGGAGGGTTTCCCTGGCTGCTTTGCTGGTGTCAGTCCTGCTGAGGGCTCTGGCCAGCAGGTCAGAGCTGCAAGAACCAATACACTGAAATTAGAGCTGGTGCTGAGCAGAGAACTAAGCCATGCTCAGAACAAATGCTGATGATTAGGAGAGAGACCTCTGGTCTTGATCCGCTCAGCCTTTTCCACTTTGTTTCTTAATTTTCCATTTTGTGTTTTTCCATTTTCCATTCCCGTTTGTTCCACAGTGTGCAGTGAACTAAGGGACCACAAAGATGGAAAAGATAATTCCAGACATTTCTCATGTTTTGTTTTCTTTCTTCTGAATAGGTGAAAATACAACCTGTTGCTAGATATGACTGGGAGCAGAAATACTATTATGGCAATCTGATAGCTGTTTCAAACTCTTACCTGGCCTATGCCATTAGAGGTGAGATACCTTCTTGTTTTGGATGTGATTTGTATTCTTTTGCTCTGTGTATCATTAAGAAAGGCAAAGTTTACATCAGAACAATATAACTGGCACTAATTGAAACATACCTTGCATTACCCAGATCAGAGGGCTGTTGTAGAGGGAATATAAGCAAAGGTGGAGAGAAGAGTTTGTTATGTGGGAGAGCTAGAAATAAGAGAGAAGGACTCGGTGGGGATATAGGAAAAGTTGAAGGACTACACTGGTTTTACTGGAGAGGTGATGTTCAGATTCCTCCTCTGATTAAGTATTTCAGCAGCAAACAAGCTGCTCTGTAGCTAAGCACAGAAACAGCCCCATGGTAATTTGAGCAGATAAGTGTTTGTGATGGATTTGCTTGCATAAATTTAGAGTTGAGTTTAAGGCTAAATTTAGAGGATCCAAAGAGCAACGCAGATGCAGTGTCTTATGCAGTAGAGAGAGGAAAGCAGAACAACACAGGGGAAGATTGTTTCACAGCATATGGGAGAGAAAGTGACAGGATGAGAGGAAACGGTCTCAAGTTATGCCAGGGAAGGTTTAAATTAGATATTAAGAAAAATTTTTTTCATGGAATGGAGTCTAAAGCATTGGAACTGCCCTGCCCAGGAAACTGGTGGAGTCACCATTCCTGGAAGTGTTCAAAAACCATGTGGACATGGCACTTGAGGACATGGTTTAGGGGCGAACATGAGGGTAGTGCTGGTTGGGCTTGATGATCTTAAAGGTGTTTTCCAACCTTGACAGTTCTGTGAAATGAATGCTTAGTTATCTGCAGTGTCTCTTTCTGCTCTCATAGAAGCACAGAGTGTTTGTGTCTCTTTGTTCTTAGTTCTTGCACCAGTTTGTCTGGTCTTTTATAAAATCTACTACTCTGGTCTTGTGGTTTTTCCTAGCTGAGGTTATTTCAGAGTAGCTTAAGGATGTCTCACTCTTTTAAAAATATTTTAAAAGCCTGGGTGCAGTAACATTGGGAAGCTGAGTGGTTTGCTAGGGCTGGTGTGGGCATCAGGAAGTGGAAGCACCATGATCTCTGTAAGACTGCCTGCTTTGTAGTGATCAGTGTCTGTCTGAAAAGGAGAAGCTGGAAACTTTGCTTAGTGTGCACATGTTCTGAAGCATTTTCTTTTCAGTCATGCAAGCCAAAAAGCAGTGTTTTTTGCAGGGTGAATGTTCATGTCTTTTACATTCCCCTTTCAGAACATGTATCTGAGCTATCTGCTTCTCAGTGACTCCTTTTCTGCGGTAACTGAAAATTAAATTGCAAATAAAATTAATTCACTGTCACTGGAGGTCAGCGTTGGAGGTGCAGCAAGCTCGGGATGAAAGTTTAGGCCTGGCATTTAATTGTGGCATCTGTAATGAGGATAATATTAGGAGAAGTTTATGAGAGTTATGGGAAGTTTATGAGAATGATGCAGAGAAAGCACAGACATGAATGGTGACTTCTCCCTTTGTCTGTCCCACAGCTGCCAGCAATGGCTCTGCTATGGTGCGGGTGTTGAGTGTCAGCACTGCTGAGCGGACCTTGCTGAAGGGATTCACAGGAGGCGTGGCAGACCTGGCCTTTGCTCACCTCAACTCCAACCAGCTGGCCTGCCTGGACGAGGCTGGCAACCTTTTCGTCTGGCGCCTGGCCATGGATAAAGAAAAAATCCAGTATCTTGTCCAAATACACCTCCTATCAGTCTCTGTGTAATGATTAGATGGGAATGCAACCTCAACACTGCCATTTAATTTGTAGCCTTTGCAGAATAGCAGCTTGCAGGGGAAAGATCGATAGTTCTGCCCCTTCCAGAGTATCAAATCAGTCAACTTTTACCTGCATTCAGCACAATCATTACTTGAGACTGCATTACTTGAAATTCTAGGAGCATCTCAGTGCTCCTATTCCAGGCTAAGTAGTCAGTGAGAAGTGTCAGTCTGTACCAGCTGGCCTTGGGCATGGACAGTGTCACCTCAGCTATGTGACAGTGGTTTGTCTTGTCTGGTTCTTGCTCTTTTCTTCAGTTACTTCTCTGGGGAAGAGGATGTAATACTTCCACTCACTATCTTCCTTCCAAACCTGTCATCCTTTTGGTGGCCCTGAAATTTATTTTCAGTGTTCATTACCCTAAATATTTTCCTTTTAATTACTAGGAGTGATTGCTCAGTCCTTCTGGGAAACGTGTGAGACATGTCACCTCAGAGTGTAGCTTTTTAATTTTAATTGTGTACCATCATTTCAAAAGCAACTGGAGCAAAGATGGTGGTAGTTGTTGAAGCCCTGATTTGTAGTGCTGTACTCGAGCACTCAGCTGGGGGCAATGTGGTAGCTCTTCCCTTTCTGTGGTAGTGTAGCAATGCTAACACATCATTTAATCATTAGCTGTCGCATGGATTGCACATCCAGATGTGGCTGTGTGCCCCTGTTGTGTTTATCCTGTCACTGCAACCTGCAAGAGAAAATTGTGAGAACCTATGAACTTTTCTAAGCTGAAGCTCTTCTGTCATGAAGAAACTCTAGCTTGGCTTCTTTCTCAGCAGAATCCCTTTACCTGCTTTCTTTTTGAATCAATGGCCCAAAAAATCTTGAGGTTTAACAGTATTAAAACAGCAGACCGAGCCTGAACAGGTTGTTGCTGGGCATTAGTAACAGAGCCAGAATGTTACATTTCTTAACCCTGGTGATCAGAGAGGAGATCTTGGTTAACATCAAGAGACCTGACAATACCCCGCTGAACACCTTCCGAAGAATCATCTGGTGCCCTTTCATCCCGGATGATAACGAGGAGAGCGGGGAGGAGGGAAGTCAGACGTTGGCGTTGTTGCATGAGGACAGGGTAAGGAAACCCTGCTTTGGAAACGTTGCCCTAATTTATCACTAGAAGGAGAGAGTTTAATGGAGGAAAGAGCTGAGTTTACAATGGAGTCGTAAAGGCTCCTGTCTAGTCCATGTTGGGGATCCTCCTGTAAGATGTTGGATTCCTCTCTGCCCAGGAGAGATCATTCTCTGGGCCTCAGGAGGATGGAAAGGGATAACTTCTACTCACCATCAAATACCAAGGACCACTTGAAACAGAGACATCACTTGTGGGTTCAGGCTGAGCCAGCACCCAAGGGAGGGGCTTGGTGGGCATCAGTTACAAATGCCAAGAGCAATTCCCTGTGTTATGTACAGTGCCAGGAAGGCATCTGATGGCCAAACTGGGTGGAAATGGGAAGGTTTACGTCACGTACTTGCCATTGGGCTGGTGTATCAGGCTACAAGATAAGGATCTAGGAAGTTCTCGGGATCAAACCAGTGGTTATAAAAATAAACCTGTGTGCCTACATGTTTGTTTCCCAGGCAGAGGTGTGGGATTTGGACATCATCCGATCCAACAACAGCTCCTGGCCAGTGGAAGTGCCTGATATCAAAGAAGGTTTCATCGTGGTGAAAGGCCACAGCACGGTATGAACCTGTTTTGTTTGGTTTTTGGGTTATGGTGTCTCAGGAGCTGCAGTTCTTAGGACAGTTGGCTGTGGAAAAAAACAGTTGTGAAGCAATTATGACCGTGAAAAGCCAGAAGATCCCAAACCAAAATGAGCTTTATTCATAGCATGAATAACAGTAAGAATAGTGGCAGAATCCGTTGTACTTGAGTTTGGTGTCTGGAAAAGGTGATGGTTTATTATTACCAAGAAAGAGGGTGCATGTCAATTGTTCTGTGAAGGGTTAAAATGCTTAATGTTAGAAGCTGCCTATTTCTGTTAGAAATCACTATGGCCTTCTCTACTATCAAATTGTTAATCAAATTCTTGCTCAAAGATAGAGATTTTTCTTCTTGTAAAATCAAAAAAAGCTATAAAATTACTTTTCTGTGTCTCTTTTCTCCCTCTGTGTAGTGCCTCAGCGAGGGAGCACTTTCTCCAGATGGAACTGTGTTGGCCACAGCAAGCCATGATGGTTTTGTAAAATTCTGGCAGATCTATATTGAGGGACAGGATGAGCCAAGGTAACTGGAGAATTGGAAAATGAAGGATCTTGGAACAGAGAGCAGCATTTTCTCTGGGAGAATTTCCTTGATACAGAATCATCTGTGATGGTCATTCTCAGGGCATTATAAAGATACAACTTAAATGTTTGTAATTTGTTGCTGAAAAATTGCATCACTGCATATCATAGGCTTATGGAAAAAGCAGAGAGCTGTGTCTGGAAACAGGAGTTCTGTGCTTTGCACAGGCTGTGGTTAAACTCTTTTGCACTGTCCATGTAAACTCAGGAAGCTGCTCTCAGCTGTTCTTCTCAATGTTGACTTCTTTTCGCATTGTATGTTTGTTAAGACACCAGACCAAATGGCAACATGGAATTTTATTTATTTATTGGTCACAACATTTGTCTGCATGGACTGTGATCTCCTTATTTTATATAAAACTTGTAAAGAGCTACAAGCCAGTAATGCTTTGTGGCTTCTGGGCACAGAGAGTTGTGTGTTCAGTGTCTGCATCCTCTTCATTTACCACTCCCTTCACACTTGGATGTTTTCTCTGATTTATTCCCAGGTGTCTTCACGAGTGGAAGCCCCATGATGGTAGACCTCTTTCCTGCCTGCTCTTTTGTGACAACCATAAAAAACAAGACCCAGAGTAAGTCCCCAGTCCTGTGCTTGGAGTATTAAAGTTTGGCAGTGTTTTCTAACTCTGCCTTGCCTTGAGAGTTCCTTGTAACTGAATCATACTTTAAAAATTTTAGCTTTGTAGCAGGAACAAGTCCTGTCCTCTTTGTAGTCAGTTTTCTAGTGATGGAGAAATAAATAAGACTCTGAAGTGCAGCCTAAAGTGACCTTAATCATAGTGCAAATTCCATGAAAGTAATGACAATTCTAAATTGAGGAATCCTCTCAGGTTTGTGGTATGGTCAGTCTTAAATGGCCTGTTAGTCCTCCAAATTTCAACTGCTGTTGCTGAAAATACTGCTTTTATTGTTTCTTCAGTCAGTTGTGGCCTTAGGGTTTCTGAGAGGTGTAGTGGTTTCTAGTCTGCCTCAGAGCAGGAATTTTCTGGGAACTTTAAACCATGGTTGAGCAAAATCAGCCATGGGTAGCTTGTGAGGACCTTCTCTGGGAAGGACCAGATCTTCTTTAAGAGAACTTGGATCTGTTGTGCCTGCAGAGTTCCCTTCTGGAGGTTTCTCATCACAGGAGCCGATCAGAACAGAGAACTGAAGATGTGGTGCACGGTGTCCTGGACCTGTCTGCAGACTGTCCGGTACGTGTTGGTGGATGCCCCTGAAGGATGGGATTTAGGGGTACTGAATTTGTAAATGTGATCCCTGATGTCCAATGGATTCTACTCCAGCCCAAATTTGAGCCTCTTCCTTTGCCATTCCAACCTGTCACTGGAAACTCTCAGGGCTGTGGCAGACTGTCAGGTCAAGCTTTGGCAAGGCCAGGGAAGTTTATACTTTTATTATTTGTGTTACCAAGACCTGTTGTCTTTGCCTTGTTCTGTAAAGCATAGACATAGCCATAGCATGAGGGGAGGCTGCACAACAAATCTGCACACCTTGAATGTTTTCTTCTCTAGAAATTTTAGATATTCAATAACCAATCTAGGATCTTTTCCTATTAGTGCTTTTTCTGTTTAAATTATGAGAAGCTGCTATGTTGATAGAGCTTAAGAAATTATCCAAGGCTTAAATGTCAAGCTATATAGGTCCAGAAGTTCAAATTATGCTTTAGTCCATCTGTTGACTCAGCTTAGGTTCCCTGATTTTATTTTTCTGATGAAGGATCATGGCCTCTCTCACCACACCCATGCTTAAGGCCACTTGTGATTTTCCTTCTTTAATGAGAAGAATATGACGTAGAGCTGAGTGCTGCTTTTTCCACCTCACGCTACAGAAGGTCCAGAAATTGTGGAAGTATTATTTTGATTTGGTGGATTTTTGGTTTTGACTCTGTAGCATTGACTCTTGTACTCCTATGAATGTGGAACATGTTAAGTAATGACAAAGTGTCATCTTTCATTTCAATGTTCAGAATCCATAGCTTGATCCTATTGTGTGATCTCCCAGCTGTGTTCTTAGCTGATGTCAGCACTGATTTCAGCAAAGGTGTTTGTGTTCTACTGGGTGGTTGCACTGTAATAGGGCTGTAATCTCCTGAAGGTTCTGTGGGATTTTTGGTAATTAATGCAGTTTCTTAGCAGTCATGCTGGTTGGGCTAATCTGCCTTGCTGTCTGCACCCCCTCCCTCTCATTTGTCTATGTAGCTTTTCTCCTGACATCTTCAGCTCCATGAGTATTCTTCCCAGCCTGAAAGTCTGCCTGGACCTCTCCGCTGAATATCTGATACTGAGTGATGTGCAGAGGAAAGTAAGTAGTTCGTTTTATTGCTGCCTGTGGGAAATGGTGACAGAAGCAAAATTGGCCTTGTATGTGACTGGTTCTGCTGCCTAGGTCTGGGATTTGCGTGTTAGTAGATAAAAACGCAGAAGTTGACTCAGCAATTTCATCTGTTAGATGAAAAAGGGTAGCAATTCAGCTGAGTGGTCCTGAGGAGCCTTAAGGATTATTTCTCACCCTTTGTAAGCTCTGTAAAGCTCTCATTTGTAGATACTTGTGTCTGGCACTATAGGATTGAGTTCTTGATCAGCGTTGACTCACCTAAGAGTGTGGTGCTTGTGGTTCCCTTAAGTGTTCAATTTCAAATTTCAAGACCTCAGCTTTATTCCTCACAATATCTCCCTTGTTCCAAATCTGTTCTGGATGCTCAGCTCTGTAGTCCCCACACATGTGCATGGTCTGCTCTGAAAGCTCTGATTTACCATTTCTCATTCTTCTAGGTCTTGTATGTGATGGAGCTGATGCAGAACCAAGAGGAGGGGAAGGCTTACTTCAGCTCCATCTCGGAATTCCTCCTTACCCACCCAGTGCTGAGCTTTGGCATCCAGGCCGTGAGCCGCTGCCGGCTAAGGCACACTGAGGTGCTCCCAGCAGAAGAGGAAAATGACAACTTGAGTGTAGGTAGGTGACAAAATTTGGCTGCTGTGTGATCAGGATTTCTTTCCTGGCTGATTCTGACCTTCTCACGAAAGGCTGGTCACTTCCATGATCCTCATGGGTCCCTTCCAGCTCAGAATATTCTGTGATTCTGTGGAGTTGTCTGCAGACTTACTGAGAGTGCTCTTGATCCCCTCATCCATATCACTGATAAAGAGAATCTGTATCATGCTGGTTCTTAGCTGTCAATTCATCCTGCTGTGATGTTTTTGTAGTACTTTGTGTGTAGTTTCCATGCAAGTTCATATTTTACCTTTGTCTCCCTTCCAGAAGGTGCTCAGGGCTCTGGGGCTGTTGAATCAGCAGCAGGCGTGCTGATAAAACTCTTCTGTGTGCACACCAAGTGAGTATGTGTGTGCAGCTGTCTGTGTTTGTCCTAACCCTGCACTGACCTGTAGAAAGTTAAGTTAAATTCTTTTGCTCATAGCAAAAGCTACTTGGCCCCGTAGAAATTTCTGGCTGTGGTGTTTATGGCCTTACCAGGAGGTAGCCCTGAATGGTGTGACAGGCTTGTACTTCTATGTCCATGAGTGAACCAATTTAAGAATTGTGCTCACACACAAGTGCTGGGAAACCTCTCGAATACCCTGGGTGCCAGAACTGGGTGACACGGCTGAGTGAGGATCAGCTTCTGTTGCTTCTGTGACAGGCAGAAAACACTGAAGCGTTTTCCAAGCGAATTAGTTCAGTGAAGAGCAATCTTCTGAGCCTTAAGACTTCTCTTGGTTGTTCTTAAGCTGATCAGAGATGCTTGTTTCTTTCCAGGGCCCTACAGGATGTGCAGATTAGATTCCAGCCTCTTCATAGCCCTGACACAAGTGCTTCCATGCCTCCTCATGGCTCTCATGAAGAATTTGGTGAGCATGTGTGTTAAATTGGTCTTCAGTGTTGCTGAGCCTTTAAAGGTTGTTGGTGGGGAGAGCAGGAGGGTGGTTTTGGGTATCTTTTTGTACTGCAGTGGTGTCGTTGCATAAAGGGTTCTGAATATGGAGTGACAGTGAGACAGGAGGCTGGTTAAACCCTGGTTGTGAGTATGGAGTTTGGGATGTGTTAGACCAGGAGTGCTAATGCTTTGTGCATGCTTGAGTTCACCTTCCTGGGTGATTTGGCACTTGTGAAAGAAACTTGAGGTTTGTCTCTTGTCATGTGGAAGAGATCAGAGTGACAGCAGAGCTGTGGGAGTAGAGGGGACTGGGCTGTCTGTGATGAGCTCTTTCAGCTCATTCACCATTCTGGGATGTGGCAGTTAAACTGGCCTTGCTTTTAGGGAAGAAAGGAAGCTTGGACATTTTATTATCAAAGCCTGATAAAATCCGCTCTGGCATACAAAGAGAAAGCATAACACAGGATTTGCTTTGCTGTAAGCTTTGACTGGGATGTTGCAGGGTTTTTGCTTGTTCTTTTTGGAATCAAGCATGGCATGCATTGGCATAAGTTCATACTTCGTGGAATTAGAGCTTTAGTTTTGGAGGGAAGTTCCAAAGTGATTTTTGTCTCTCCCTTGAAGCCTTTCCAGACCACATGGCTGATCTGAGCACGGAAGGGCTGGGATCTGAAAAGGAGTCTGTGCATGGCTCCCAACCAGACCTGCGGCGTATCGCTGATCTGCCTGTGCCAGCAGACTTCCTTTCTCTCTCCAATGATGCCAAACCCAAGCTGATGACTCCAGATGCATTCATGACACCAAGTACTTCTCTTCAACAGGTATCAGAGATCAGCACTGTTACGGTGATGCAAGGGGTGGGGGTGGATTTTGGTACTTTTGGGCATGCTTTCCAGGCTGTAGTGATTCTGATAGGCTCTGTTAGCTGAATGCAGAGCACACAGGAAACTCTGTATGTAACCAGACTGAGCAGAGACCTGTTGGCACATCTAAAATGCTAAACTGACGTAAGCTTGTGTTGTAGGTGCTGTGTTCAGCTGCAAAACTGCTGGTGTAGGTGTGCCTTGTAGAAATACAGGTTTGCTAAATAACTGTATCTAAGCTGGGAGACTGCCCTTACTGGTTTACACATGTTGTTATGATATAACTGTAATGGAAGAAAATATGCCACCTCTGTACATCGTGTCTGATGGGGTCCTGTGGGAATGCAGATCTGAAATGATCAGGTAGGTAAATGGGACTGTTCAGACTTGTGAGACCCTGCTGGAGTACCCCACTCTCTGCCTTAAGCCCTCTGCCTCTGCAGTGGTGAGGTCACTTTGTTTGGGGACAGCAGTCCCTCAATAAAAGCAGCCATGGCTCATATGATGAGGATGTTTTGGGACTTGGCCTTGACCAGCACCTGAGCACTTTATCAGTACAACCCAACCTATGGGGGTGTTTTCTATTCCCTCTTCACCAAAGACTCTCTAGGAGTCTGTCTTTCTCAGGCTGAGTCGTGTTGTTGCCCTCTGTCCCATCCTGACTGCTGTGTGTTTCCTTACAGATCGCTGTCTCTCCAGGCAGCAGTGTCAGTTCCCTGACTGCAGTCACAGCCATGAGCAGCACTTCTGTCACGGATGCCTCTCTGCCCAGGTAAATAGCACATGAGTTAAGTAATGCATCTGCAGCTGAACTGATACAGGCCTTTGGGATAGCACAGAGCTGTAGCATGTCTTGTAGGAGAGGAGATTGTAACCAGAGATAGAAACTGGCCTGAGTCCCAACGTCCCTTTATAGGCAGCTGTTTGCATCCCTAATGCAGCTTGGAACATGCCTGTTGTCATCTAGGGGCCAACAAGAGTGTTTCATGTGTGCCTCATAGGGATTCTGTTATTGCAGCTCAGTTTTGTTGCTCTACATGCTTTTCCCAAAGGGCCGTTGTTGTTTACAGGTAAGAGAACACTGCAGCCACCAAGGACAGGGAGAGAACTGGGACTGGTAGGAAAATCTTACAGTGTGACATTGGGTTGGGCTGCATAACAGGCAAGAACTTCACTTCTGGAGGATGGGAAAAGGAGAGAGACCTATGTCGTAGTGTCCTGTTTCTTCCTGTACTCTCTACAGTGTGCACTGAAGATACAATTGGTCCCTTCTCTCACTGAGCCCTCGAATTCTAAGAGATTGCAATGCCCCTTTTTTTTCTTCTTTGTTGTTTCCACCTGATATCTCTTTGGGCTGTGTGGGGACTAGGAGATGCAGGTGCTCATTGACAGGGAGTAGCTGACCACGGTGGAAAGAGCAAGGGCTCCTCCACTGACCTTTGTACCCCATCTCCTCACCTCAAGTGTTTGATGCAGATCAATCATTTCTTTGGGCTGCTTGATTTGCTGCTGTCTCTTTCTGCAGAGCATCAGAAGACTTGACTGTGAGCCCCAAGATGCAGCTGGACACCAGCCTCACGCTGAGCAGCAGCAGCAGCAGTCTCCAGACCAGTCCTAGGAGTCACTCTGTTCTTATCCCAGGCCTCTCTGACAAGCTAACACCAAAGGCACCTGTTCCAGTAAGGCTCCAAATGCTTCTCCCTTCCTTCTCATGGGCCAAGGAACCTCTCTATGGGCCTCTGCAAGCTGAACTTGCTCAGCCTGGAGAACAAAAGGCTCTGAGGAGTGGAGTGGCTGAGCCTTTATTAAAAGAGATAAAAGTGACTTTTTACATGGGCAGAAAGGGGTAAGGCATGGGAGAATGATTTTAAACTAGAAGAGAGGAGGTTTTGGATAGATGTTAGGAGGAAATTCTTTTTTCAGGGGGTGGTGGGGCACTGGCATAGACTTCTCGGGAAAGTTGTGGATGCCTCATCCCTGGAAGGGTTCAAGGCCAGATTGGATGGGGCTTTCAGCAATCTGGTCTAGCGGAAGGTGTCCCTGCCCATGGCAGCGGGGTTGGCACGAGATGAGCTTTAAGGTCCTTTTCAACCCAAACCTTTCTAGGATTCTATAAAATTACACTTATTTGGATGTTAACAGGGACAGTGTGCCTTTGGAGAGCACAGCTGCTGGCACAGATGTGCAGCCCAGCTTACTCAGCCATGTTGATAGAACTTGTCCTTGTGTAGAGCAGCATGTCTCTGAAAACCAGACAGCTCTAGCTTGTGCTGTCACTATCCCAGTGGCTGGTCATGGTCAGCCTTTGTGTTAAGAGACAGTGCTACCTGGAAAGGTTTATTCCTGCTTGTTGGTCTGATGAGTCTGAAATAGCGATCTTCTATCCCTAAATTTTAATTTCCAGGTGTTATGTAAAACAGATCACGACCAAAGCTTGAAATTGAAACAAGTTTTCAGTCCAGGAGATGTTCAGTGTTAAAAGTAATGTTTTCCCTCAAAGAGGAGGAAGTCTGGAGCAGAGCAGGGAGGTAGAATTAGTGTAAC
Source organism: Melanocharis versteri (assembly GCA_013397845.1). NCBI lineage: Eukaryota > Metazoa > Chordata > Aves > Passeriformes > Melanocharitidae > Melanocharis > Melanocharis versteri. Next base: position 25,620 of record VZTG01003726.1, on the reverse strand, counting down.
ATTTTCTTTTGAAAGTGAGTTCAAACTAGCATTGGCTTAAGTGTGTTGTTAGTGTGTTGAGAGTCCGTTATAAGTCCTGAGGCCATTTTCCATCTGATGAAGGAGTGGGAGACAGGGATCACATGAGGAAAGGATATCCAGGCTGTTTCCAGAGGCAGTTAGTGTAAGGCACCAGAGGTTCTTGGGGTGTCTCCACATTACCCTAATGCTCTTGTTTGATTTTTGTTTTCAGGTCGCACCAGGAAACTCCTCTCTAGCACTGGAACTGCAGGAAGTGGAGCCTTTGGTGGTGCCCCAGGCTTCTCCCACCCGCGAGCGCTCCCCAGACGTCATTTCCTCTGCTTCCACAGCCATGTCCCAGGATATCCCAGAGATTGCTTCCGAGACCCTGCAGCGCAGCTTTGCGGCGGCTCCGTCCGGGCTGCCTGGGGAGGTGCTGGAGCCCGGTCACCACGCAGACAGCATGGCCTCAGCCGCCTCCGCCCTGCATCTGCTGTCTCCCAGGAACCGCCACAACTCCGAGCACAGCCACCACTCTTTGGACATGCCTCCAGTGGAGGTGGACAGACTGAATGCTCCATCATTACTGGAGACTGCTTTAACTCAGGAAAATGCATCTTCTGACAGTGTTGTGAGTCAGCCGTGGCCAGCAGCTCCTGACATAACCCGGGAAACCAGGAACAGCATGGCAGACAGGTAATTGCTTGGGTTTGTCTGGCACAGGGCAATTTGTTTGCACTTGCCAAATTGGCAGCTTGGTGAAAAGCTCTTAGGCTGTGATTAATCCAGAGCAATTCTCTATCCCTCTTTCCCTTAAAGGATCTGATGAGTCAGCCTTCCTGTGTGCTTGGTCTGTATGCTGTGTCCTGAACTTCCTCGGCCACCTCTAACCATTTTTGCTCTCTGATACCCTTTGCAGCATAAATGATCTCTGTTAAGAAGATGAAAAGTCTATTTTATTGGCCTTCATGTTCACCTGGAGACTTGAGATACGATTTTTTTTTGTGTGCTCTGGAAATCAAATCAGTACAAGCTAAGTTCTTCCCCAGGTGATGCATTCCTGCAGGATTTTGTTGAATCAATTGACACATAACTAACAGGTTTGCTTATAGGTAAATCGTATATCTCTCTTCTAGGATTGGCTCTATGCAGCTAGTGTTATAAATAAGTAAAGTACTTTAGCAGTCAGAAAATAAATGGCAGCGGAGCAGGAATGAAGAATGGTGCAACATCACTTAGGCTGCTTAGAAGGAGCAGTCTGTTACACTGGACCAGTGCTGGGTTTCATCACAGAATTAGTGTCCCGCTCTTGTAGTGGGATGAGAACAGCAAGATGCATCTGGCATCTCCAGAGTCCACTTAAGCCAGGACTACATGCACTTTGAGAACCTGCAAACACCTTCCTTTTCAGCAGGACCAGAAGGCTGAGAGGGTCAGTGTTGTCCCTCGGATAATCCTGGACTCTTCGCTCATCAGAATTGCAAAGAAAGGCCTCACCTTGTGCCTCCACAACTGAGGATGTTGTTCCAGGAAACAGTCCTATCTGATGGCTCTGAGGAGGGCATTAAGACACTGTTTCTACACAACATTTTTTTCTTTTACTCATAATATGAACTTGAGAAAATACTTTTATAGGAGTTTGCAACTCCCCTGAGTCCCACTCTGTCTTTGAATTTTTCAGGATGTCTTATATCAGAATACCAGATCAGCTGTTGCTGACTGTGAGAGATTTCACAAGTGCTCACTTCTGTTTAAAGTTTTTCCTGCAAGCTGCATTCAGACAGACCTAATTGGCAGCCTGGAAGCATGTGCAGTTTGCTTTCAAAATCATTATGACACTCAGACTAGATCCACTGTTACAGTTCTGTCTGTTAGAGCTGATCCATCAAATTCACACACTTCCTCAGACACTTTAAGGAACTAAGAAGCACTGATGATTTTTGCTCCAGTGCTCAGTATTAAATAAGGAAAAACAAACCCAAGATGATGCTATTCTTTGAAGTATAGTGTGCTGCCAGGTTTGAGTAGTGGCTTACCTCTCCTGTATGAATGGCTGTTGGGAGATAGTTCTTGGCTAGTGCTTCCAGCATAGCTGAGCTGCTTCTCCCTTCCTGAGGCCCCAGAAAAGCACATGGACAAGTTCAAGTGTTTGGTGCCTCTATACAATGCCTGCCTCTTCCTGGATCTGTGAGATCAGTGTGGGGTTGATTTTTGTTACAGATTTTCTATCAGGATCTCTCATGAGACATGGAGAGAGTGAATATCCAAGCTGAAAGAGACTTTCATGACAGCATTCTGTTTCTTCCCCTCTCTAGCCCAAGGGATGAGGTTGAAGAAAAGCACAAGAGCTCTTCCTACCATCGACACAGCTACCACCTGCTGCAGCATGACAGCCAGGATGCCAGTGCAGAACAAAGGTACCAGAGTGCTCAGCCCCCTCTCTCGCCCTGCATGGACTCAGCTCAGGCTGCATTCGTGCCTCTGTCCCCAGCCAGCCTTCACGTGTGGGGTGAATGTCTCTGCTTTGTCTCCTGACTTAATGTGTGTTTGCAGCCCAGCTTCCCTAATGTTCTGATGACTTCAGCTCATCTCAAGATAGGCCTCTGGGCACTCTCCAGTTTATTCTCTGTAGGGAAATTCTCTGTTTGATTGTGCTGCTTCTAAAAGCATGGATCAAGCTTGGTTTAATTACCAGTAAGAAAGGGATCAGTTTCCAAATATTGTACCTTATGTAAAGTAGCGAGGGTACCTCAGGAGTAAGTTTCTTGCTTCTGACATCTTTCCTCCCTTATGAGTCCCCCTGAAGTTCTGTGGGCACATTCTGTGTGCCTGACAAGCCCAGCCCTGTTTGACAGCTGAGGGTTGTCCACAATCCGTGTGTAAATTCAGACTGAAATGCACAGCCTGTATTGGAAGCTGGTCAGCAGGTGAAAGTCTCCAAGGTACTGAGGATCACAGATGTCTTAGGCTCACCCTATTCTCCTCTGTTCCTGCGATGTGTTCTGTGTCCAGTGCTTGCTGTCTGTAAAGCTGTAAGGATGTGCTGTGCTTGGGTTCCCTGCTGGGCCATCCTGGGACTCGTGTGCCAGTGTTTGCAGCTGAACAGGCATCGTGCAGCCATGCTGCCGGGGCCCCAGCTGTCCCTAGTGCAGGGACCCTCCAAGCCTTGCTGCACAGCGCTTGAGCTCAGCCTGAGCAGACCTGGATCAAAGCAGAGCAGCCTGTTCTGAGCTCTGTAGAGGTGATTGTGGAAGTTTAAGGTGGGGGTGTCTGTAGCTGGCTCTGGCTGTGTCTGGATGAGGAGCCGTGTGGATCCCTCCCCGCCGTGAAGGCTGACACACAGTTCAGTGTTGTGACTGATGTCCTCTCCCCTGCTGTTCCTTCACAGTGACCATGATGATGAAGTTGCAAGCTTGGCTTCTACGTCAGGTGGATTTGGTGCCAAAGCATCTGCGCAGAGGCTGCCTGTGAAGGACTGGAAAGTCAAGGCTTCCCCCCGGGCTTCCCCAAAGCTAAAGCGGAAGGGCAAGAAAGACGACGGGTACGCTGGGCTTGCCAGGACACAGGAGGCTCTGGGGCCAGCTGGGCAGGGCCACAACCTCTTGTGGCCATTGGGGTCTGAGGCAGCAGCGCAGTGCTCCCAACCCTCGCCCTGCTTGCAAAGGGCAGGAACCCCACAGAAAGCACTGCTGGTTACTCAAACACTGACTGTCACTCGGGCATGGGAATACTTCTGCACTATCTCCAGCTGGGACTCAAAATCCAAAATATAGCCTGGGCTTGAGAAGAATGTGTGGGAGGTAAATTGCATGTTGTGAGGGGACACTGGCTCCTTTCACTGGTTTCAATGAAGGCTTCATTGGAACTGTGATGCTGTGAGTATCACAATGGCCATTTTTAATTGGCTTCTGAACAGTGGCACAGTGCCCTTGTTCAGCAATGTCTATCATTTGTTACCTGCTTGCTGCTTTTGTGTGTTTCTAAACGTGCCTGTATCAATATCCTGTAAGTGAAAATTGCTGACTGGAGAAGTCTGCCCATGGCACGTTAGACCAATCTGTCTGCATCATTGTGAGGAGAGAGCACAGCTTCTGCACGGGGCTCCCTCCTCTTCTTGTGTTCCCATGGTTTGGGTCTCTAGCTGTGCAGATCACAACAAAGATGGGCCATGGCATTTAATTCTGGCTGTGGTCCTGCACAGTGACACCCCGAAGCTCTTGGCTTCTGAAATTACTTTCATTTGTTCTGCCTCAGTTCTTTTAAAGTTGCTGAGTGGATACTGTCAGGGAATTAAAAATGTTTACTTTTCTTCATAGATCTGTGACTTTGATGGAGACATGCAATATTAGTGGATCAGTTCAGTGTTTTTCTTTATTCTGCTGTATGAGCTGGAGTGCATCACTAGTTTCTTCGCCTTGAGAGCTGGAATCACACTAGATGATTTGTGCTCATTCATTCTAAATTTTAACAAGTGAATACTTGTTTTTTCTTTGGTAAAATATCAGGAGGCCTTCAAAAGCTGTTTGGCAAAGTCCTCCCTGGCTTCGAATTTGGACAAAACTGAAAAATCAGTGTGCAGGGACTTTGTAACAGTCCTCATTAACACTTGGTTCAGGTCTCCTCCCTGCAAAGGGACCAGTCTGTAAGGGATCTCAGGGTCTGTGAACAGTGCAAATGATAGAGTCACAGTGCTGTAAGGTCTGGGATTTCATCGCCTTCTCATCATTCTCCATGTTACACAAGGCAAAACAGAAGTATGAGCTGGAGTGTAAAATCTAAAGCAACCATAAAATCTGTGATCTGTTTTGGCAGACCTGGATAATAAGAGGAGTTAATTGGCATATTTGGGTTACTACTCTTTCTCTGTTTATTTCCAGGGATATGAACCAGTCACCAAGATCATCTAACAACCAGGTGAGTCAGAGCTGCTCTTCGTATCTTCTAGGAAATAGAGCTTCTAGGAAATCATAGCTTCATATCTTACTAGGAAAGACCTAAGAGAACGTTCATCCCACTTCCTTGAAGTATCACAGGTCATGCCTGAGCAGGTTGAGATGGGGCTGCACTTGGGCTTGGCACTGCTCTGTGCTAACGTGCAGCAGAGAAGGAGCTGTGCTCTCCGGACTGATGATTTCCTTCTCATATTTGCCTGTGCCTGCAGCAAGACAAGGTGTTCCCAGCAAAAAAAGGGTCACAGGGGGGACTGGCCTTGATGTTCCTTCCCCTTAAGGGTGGGTCTTCACACTCCTTAAATTATTTCAAGCAGGTGAAGAGACAACATATATAAATTTGTACTTGTTTAGTTCTTTGGTTATTCATAAATAAATGAAAGATCTGAAAAAGTGCTCTAAGAGACCTCCTTGCTGTACTGATTGCACAGCTCTTTCATGAGCTTTTGAGGTCATTGTTTACATTCATAGGCATGAACACTTTCAGTACCTGGCCAAAAGTGAACAAAATCTGTTTTGAAGGGTGTCTTGAATCTAAACAGTTGATATTCTAAGCAACCATTTCTTAATTCCATGCAGGAACCTTGCTTTATCAGTTTACTTTTGGCACAAAAGTTCTTGGGAACAGGCGTTAAGCTGGTCCTGTTTGCTGTGTTGTTACTCTTCTCTTCCAGGCACAGGGATTGACTCAGTACTGAGCAGAAAGCTCAGCTGACCTCCAGTCCTGTTAGAAATGAATGCTTGTCCTCTCCACATGTAGGTGACACCGGAGTTCCAGGATGAGCTGATGTGCATCCTGAGGAGCCAACAGCGGGAGCTATCCGAGCTGCGGCAGAACCAGATGGAGCTGCTGCAGAGACTCACGGATCACCTCGATGCCATCCAAAGCTCCCTCATGGGCCACATGGAGAGGGTGATCGACTCCCAGCAGGAGCAGGAGCGTATCCTTGTTTGCAGATGTTGAGGGGAAGGCTGCAAGGCAGACTAGAGGCATGAGGAAGGCTCAGAAGGGTCAGGGATCTTGGGAGAGTGGGGCCATAGGTGCAGTACAATTGCCTGGCTGCAGTATAACTATTTCAGTTCCTCTCAGGCCCCTTCTGAGGGCAAGAAACTCAGAAATAGAACAGAGAAGAACTGACACGTTCTCCGTGCCACTAAATCTTAGTTACCCATTAAGCCATAAGTGCTGCAGTGCTGGTGTAGACCAGAGGTGCCCTTGGTACTTACCCCACCTCAGGCAGTGGCCAGTTGCACAAGAGTAATTATGGGATGATCCTTCCCTTCCTTTCCTCAAGGCAAGTCAGTACGTGCACCAGAAATAGCATCTGGCTGCCATACTGCATGGCTGGATATAGAATTATCTTGTTTGTTCACATTTATTCGTATGGTGGTCTACAGGTCCCTTATGTGTTGTCTGAGAAGTATTTTCTTTTGGTGCTTTCAAAGCTGGTATCCAATTATTGTATTGTATTGTATTGTGAGTCATTGGTTCCTGTGTACATTTGCTGCACTGAATTTGGTTATGTTCCCCAACCTGAGCAGCTCTAGCCTATCTCATGTCTGAAACCACTCTTAACTTCTATGACAGTAGTTTTCTCAATTAATTAGTCTTGGATTTTCCTTTTTTGACCATCAGTCTGATATTCACAGATAGTTTAAATACCTTTCTACTGAATTTCAGTGTCTAGAGCTGTATTGTAGTACTAGAATAATTTTTCCTTTCTGCACAACTTTATGTATGGACTGGATTTTGTCAGCAGCTGAATTGCCATTTCATTGTCTGTTTTGTTGGAGTTTGGTGTTTGTTTGTTTAAGATGTGTTGGTGTGTTGGCTCCTTCAGGGGGCTTGCCTGCTTCATGAGGTATGAGTAGCCTGAAGCCTGGATTTGCTCCCATGCCCTGTATCTCTTATGTCCACTAATTCCATCCTATAGAAACATTTCTACCAACTTGCTGTTTATGGATATCGGACTTGATGGTTTCTGGTGTCCTGGTTTTGGCTCAGCTGGAGTTAATTTTCTTCACGGCAGCTCACGTGTGTTATGTTTTGGATTTGTGACCAAAACAATGCTGATAACACACTGATGTTTTTGCTGTTTCTAAGGCGTGTCAATGCCTTCTCTTGTTTCTTATGCTGCTCCACCAGGCGGGGCTGGGGGTGGGCAGAAGTTGGGAGGAGACAGAGCCAGGACAGCTGACCCCCAGTGACCAGAGGGATGCCCCACACTGTATGACGCTGTGCTCAGCAGTAAAGGCTGGGGGAAAGGAGGAGGAAGAGGGGACACTTGGAGTGATGGCATTTGTCTTCCCTGGCCACCATTGGGCGTGAGGGAGCCCTGCTTTCCTGGGAATGGCTGAACCCCTGCTCGCCGATGGGAAGTAGTAAATGAATTCCTTATTTTGTTTGGTTGGCATGTGCAGCTTTTGCTTTACCTCTTAAACTGTCTCTACCTCAACCTATGAGCTTGCTCACTTTTACCCTGCCAGTTCTCTCCCCCACCCTGCTGCAGAGGAGTGAGTGGTTGGCTGGGGCTGAGCTGCCTATGGGGCAGCCAAGTAAACCATGGTATGTAGGAAACAGTACTGTCCAACTTCTTTTAGCTGTTTGACTTTTCTATCCTGCCTTCCAAAGCTCTTCTCTCACCCTGATCAATTGTTTAAGAGTGCCCTGTTTACAGGAACACAGCAGTAATGTTATGAGACCCCCTCTTTCACCAGAGCTGCACATTTGTTCTCACTGAGCCTCTGGAGGTGAGGCTACTGTCCATCTTTGTGGACAGGGTGTTGTGGGTAGACAGGAAATCTGTTGTTTGTGCTCCTTAACACAAATTCTCATTAGAGAGAAGACTGGACCGGGTGCTGACGGAAGGGCAGCAGCGCAATGGGCAGCTCCAGGAGCACCTGTCCCAGCAGCTCTCCCAGTCCCTGTCCACAGCTGTGTGTAACCGTCTGGAGAGGACCATTCGGGAGGAGATGAAGAAGACAGTGCCCCAGTGTGAGTGTGGCTGCCTAAGCCTGGGAGGTGGATCCCTACAGGTAGCTCCGTCGGGATCGAAGGCACACTGCGAAAGTGCTGGCACTGTGTGAAGCAGGAGTTAGGGTGTGTGAACACCAGGCTCTGCACAACAGGCTGCTGTGAGCCCCACTGTAATCTGAGAAGAGGGACTGTGGTTTAGAAGCAGTATGAGGCTCCCAGAGGGAATGCTTTCCAGAGAGTGCGGTCTGACCTTCCATTGTAATCCCTAAAGCCTTTGGAGTCTGTTCAGCAGAGGAAGGCGAAAGAGGCTAATTTTGAAACGTTGTGATGTGGCTGGAGCAAGCTTGAAATTGTCTTTGCTCTTTCTCGATGCACTGGCACCATGCATGTAAGGAAATGTTCCAAAAACTGCTGGTGGGAAAGCCTGCAGCCAGTAGCTGCCTAAGGCAGGTCTGCCTGCTATTCTGGATCAGGTCAGCTGTGACTTTGTCATACCAACTCTTAAAAACCTTCAAGGCTGGAGGTTCCACAACTTCTGGTGACTTCCAGAGCTGTACCACCTTCCTAGCAAAAACTTTATTCAAATGTCCAACCTTAGCTCCCCAAGCAAAGTTTGTGATCATTGTCCCTTGCTGTGTCATATCCAAGAACCATTTGATTCCATTTTCTTTTTTGGGCTTTGAAGTGTGACTTTAGGATTAAAGCTGCAATTTTGTCCTGTTTTTGTTATGCCTAGGCATTTCCAAGAGCATGGACCCTACCGTCAGCCAGCTCAGTAATACTATTGCTGCCAAGCTCACTGCTGTTGAGGGGACACTGAAAGAGAATATCACCAAGCTAGTGAAATCAAAGGTAAGGAGTACCAGACTAGCTTTTCCTGGGGATGCTGAGTTGTCACCTGCCTGGGTAGCAAATTCTTAAACCTTTTCCCCTCACCTCTGTGTCTGGGTAATGCCAGTTTAGCTGCCAGTAGTCAGAGCTCCTTCATGGTCTCATTAGGGGGACAAGCTCTTTGTATGCTCCTCTGCCCACTTTGCCTCATTAACACATTTTCATTTACCAAGTTGTTAACTTTCTACTAGAGATTCTCACCACAGCAGTGACTTTTAGGGCCACCTCAGTCAGTCAAGTGGTGAAAGTTTGGCTAGCTCCATTCTGTTCTCCATATCTACATTATTGAGGGGGCACAGGCTGCTTACTTACCTTGGCAGGGGGAGTGATGGTTTTTTTGGGAAGGAAGGAGGAGAAGGGGAAAGGAGCTGTGCCACCTTACCTTGCTATACAGCAGAAGTACAGAGAAGTGGTGCTGGTTTTGGGCAGCCCCTGAGCAAGCAGAGGATCTGCCTGCTGGAGTCACAGTGCAGCCTGGCCAGTGGGAAGAGCCAAGGGAGCACCCTTGGACACTGGGCTGTCCTTACCTGGTGTGGGTGTGTTGCAGGGACCTGGTGCTTGCTCACATCCTTAGTCCTGGAGTAGGCTGCCGTTAACTTTCTGGAATCTTCTGTGTGTGCTTGTAAGAATCTTACAGACAGTGTTGTGAGGGCCACAGCTGACACTCTGCAGGGACCCATCCAGTCAGCCTACAGGGAGGCCTTCCAGAGCGTCGTGCTGCCAGCCTTCGAGAAGAGCTGCCAGTCCATGTTCCAGCAAATCAATGACACCTTCAAGCAGGGCACACAGGAATGTGAGTAGGTTTTCTTCTTCAAGTCCTCTCTGCTCTATTTGCATTAGGGTCTGGCGACACGTTGGCCTTATGTTTTTGCCTTTCAGAGTCTCACTGGTGAGTGTTTAACCTCTTAGCACATCTGTGTGTTCTGTTTCATACTTGGGAAGCAGAAAGGAGGTTTTTGTCAGTGGTGCTATAAGAGTAGGGATTCGCCTCTGGTCTTTGTAGCCCACGTAGCAAAACACTCAGCTGTGTTCTGAGAATCTGTGACTTCATCTGTTGAGTAGGAAAGCCCAGCTGCAGGATTATCCCATCCTGGTGCCAAGAACATGATGAATGGAGAGGGTAGCAGTCCTGCAGCTAGGCCCTCCTCTCAGAGGGGCAATGGATTAAAGAAGGTTTAGAGAAGAGTACCAGGATGACACGAGGTTAAACAGTGGCTGAACAGAGTGGACATATTCAGGCTGAAATAGAGTATACCCTTAAGTGAGGAAAACTGTACACTGATGCACTGGGGAAGGTCATTCCTGTTCTTAGGCTTGGGATGGAGATCATTGGCCTTCGGGGAGGCTGGACAGGTATTACTCTGCAGAGCTGGTTTCTGAGAGGGCCTAAATGTGGCCAGTGCTAACACAGCGACTTCTGTTGGCCATAGATCTGCAGGGTGTCTCCCACTGCTGTTTATTTTCCACCCTTCCTCTTCCTCACAAGTCTCCCACAAGTACGAGAGCTTACATTCTTCTCCCTCTTGATCAGGCCAGTTCATAAGGTATTTTAAAATACAGGTTTTAAATCTCTGCAGACATGATTTCTTTTTTGTCAGAAATGTTCCGCCTCTTTCTTCATTAGCATTGAACTAACGCAGATCACAATTCACAGTATGTATGAAGTAAAACACCCTCACTACTGCCTTTATCTCCCCTGAACAAGGAGTGCCTGTAGAAGTCTGTCATAGGAGAATTGGTGGGTTTGTTGCTGTGTTGGGTGATCCTGTGTGATGGGGAGACTGCGAGCTGGGTTTCTAGTTCAATATCATGCAGCCCAAAACAAGGCTTGTGCTTCTACTCTGTCCTGTGCTCAAACAGGGGCTCAGCAATTGCTTCTGCTGGAGAACACGTAGAGCCTGGCAGCTGGATTTCTGCCCTGATCATCTCCACACGTACAGATGGCACAAACATCTCCCTCTCTGCTCGTTGCAGATATCCAGCAGCTGGAGGCTCACCTGAAGAACAAGAAGGTACGAGAGCAGGAGGTGCGGGACCCGCTGCTGAACCAGCTCCGGCAGCTCATCAGCACCTTCCAGAGCACCACGGAGCAGCTGGCGTCCACCATCGCGGCCAGCGTCCATGCTGAGGTGCAGCACCAGCTGCACATCATCGTGGGCAAGTAAGTTGGCAGATGGGCTTGTAGAAGGAGGTCACTGCGAGGTACATGCACGTATCACAAGCACCTCTCCCTGCTTGGTTGTGGAAACAAGCCCGGAGTGCTGTAGGGCTGCTTGTTGGCCCTGCACGTATGGCAAAGCACATGGGCTGGTGACTGTTGCCCACGGAAGGTTTCCCAGCTGTATTGGGAAGCTCAGGGCCTGCTTTTCCCCAGGTCCCATGTGCACAATGGAGAACAGAAGGATCTAAGGCACCCGTAAGCACAATCAAAGCTGAACGCTTCCTGAAGATCATATCAGAGGAGTCTTTTGAAGGCTTTTCTTTACTCTGTGTCCTCAGGCTTACAGTTTCTGCAGGCTACTCTCTCCCCCCAGCTCTGCAGCAGTTCTTGCTTTGCCCTCCTGGTTTCAGGATGGGATCCCAGCTGTGCCTTGAGCACATTCACGCCGTGAGGCAGTGGCAGATTGCCAGGCACTGGGCTTGGCCGGTGGTCACCTGCAGGGCAGAACAACCCTGTCTATTTTGAGCCACTAGAACATATGTCAGAGCACACTAGGGTCTTCAGTGCAGGCCAGAGTTGCCAAGGCCACCAGGCTGAATCCTGGTCTTGTTGCATGGGATGTGCTTGTTCCCAGGGAAGTCCTACTTTTCTGCCTGCACTAGAGCAGGTTTGATGCTTTGTACCCTTTGTAAGAAGGGAGAATCCAGCCCCTGAGGGAAAAGGTGTCACACAGGGCAGCAGAGTCTGCACTGTGAACTGCTCTGCTGTGGAGAAGTCACAGGCACAGTGCAAGTGTGTTCTCATTCTGAAGGTGTCATCTGCACACTAGGAACTGCATCTGACAGATCTCATGGAGGAAGCTGGCCCCATTTGGGGATAACCCCACAGCTTAGTTGCCTTGCTTGTAAGCCAGAGACATTAAAGATTTAAAGCATTGTTTAATGACTTATTTCCCTGAAATGTCACTTTCCTGCACAGAATCCCAGCATCTTCCTGGTGTACCCTGGGACATGGTGGTGTTGGCCACAGAGTTGCCTGTGCCTCAGATCTATTTGTATGAACCCTTTGGGAGCCACACTGCAGTGAGCAAACCAGCCTGTGCTTTCTCACTGGTATAAGCTTTGTGCAGTGTTACCACTCGGCTCTTCATTCTCAGAGGTGCCCATGGGTTCTGTTTTGTGTTTTTTCAGCATGCAGGAGTCTATTTTGGCCCAGGTGCAGAGAGTCATTAAAGGAGAAGTGAGCCTGGCTATGAAGGAGCAGCAGGCAGCTGTCACCTCGAGCATCGTCCAGGCAATGCGCTCGGCAGCCGGGACACCCATCCCCTCTACTCACATGGATTTCCAGTCCCAGCAGACTCACATTCTTCAGCTGCTCCAGCAGGGACACCTCAACCAAGCTTTCCAGCAGGTACCTAGTTTTCCTGGCAGTCATCCACTGCTTGTTGGGGACTGAGAAGGAAAAAAGGGCTCCTTGGGGTGGGCACATAATCTCACAACAGCTTACGCAGGAGTTGACTGAAAAGAGCTGTGGTGGTGAAGTGCTTGAGGGGTGCAGCTGCTCTCATGTAGGTGGAGCCAGAGCCATGCAGGTTCCATGATTTGGTAGCAGTTAAGTTCCCTTATCCCTGCCCATGTCCTGTCAGACCAGTGTCAGTGCTCCAGTGAACCAGTGTGTTTTGCCATCAGCGGTGACACGTGGTGCTCCTCTGAAGAGCAGCAGCTTCATAAGCCTCTCCAGGCAGATCTACGAGCTGGGGCCTGACCTTGCCTTTGACTTTGAACATGCAGGCAGATCCGTTTGAGCTGCTGCAGACAGACTCTTCTGGGAGTGATGGCACTGCTGGCCCTGCTGCATGCTGCTGACAGTAACCTGCTCCCCTCTGTCTGGTTGCGCTCTGTTCAGCTTGGAACAGACACAGGTGTCCTCGGAGCATAGAGCAAGAGCCTAAAGATGGGCCTGCTGGCCTGTACAGCAGAGGGGCAGAGATTTTTGCTCCCAGAGGAGGCTGTTGAGCCATTGAGCATCCCAGGGCTGTCACTCTGTCCCATGTCCCTCACCTGCCTGTTGGTTCCTGTGCATTTCTAGCTGTGTCTTCCTTGCAGGCTCTAACAGCAGCTGATCTCAACCTGGTTCTGTATGTCTGTGAGACTGTGGATACTCAGCAAGTATTTGGACAGCATCCATGCCCGCTGTCCCAGCCTGTGCTGCTCTCCCTCATTCAGCAGCTCTCCTCAGACTTGGGCACTCGTACGGAACTGAAGTTGAAGTGAGTATGACCAGAGAACTGGGTCCTGTTCCTAGAACTGGCTTTAAATTCACTGCCTGGAAGTGGAAGGTGGAGCTTCGACAAAAGCTGGAGCTTCTGTAGCCTGTTACTGGCATGTTTACAGCCAGTGGTAACTCAGAAAAAGATGTCAGCATTGCCACAGAAAGCTTTGCTGCCCTGAGGTAGCAGTGGAAGGAGTACCCAGCAGTAGGTGCTGGTACCTCTGGAATTGTAGCCTGTAAATATTTGCAGCCTGTGCAGCGACCCCCATTCCCCAATAAACTATTTCCTTGTGAAGGCAAAAGGAGGAATAGTGCCGTGTTCCCTGGATAGTTCAATATCCAGGGCAAGGTTGCTCTGTCCTCAGCTCTTAACCCGAGACTGGACTTCGTGTCAGCAGTTTCTTGTCGTGACTGTTAGAAAGCTCAGTGGGAGGTTGCAGCAGGAGCTACTGGAATCATTTCTGGTGGATGTTCCAAGCAAAGCTTGTGTGACAAAATAGTGACTGTACTGGTACTTGCCATGAACATTTTTAGTGTCTGAGTCAAAACCCTGCTATCTGCCCTTAAAAGCTAAATTGTTAAGGTACCTACAGGTTTTGACTATGGCTTGTATGGAAAAATTACTTAAATTGAGTTTTTAACTCAATAATGATAAAGCAAGCTAGAAAAACTGAAAAGAGCTTCAAGTTACAGTTGAGCTGGTGAGTTTGGGTTAAAGCTGCTGCTGTGAAGTTTAAACTGCATTGTTATTGAAAACCTGCAGTGACCACATTGCCTTACTCAGGCTATGGTTTGAAAGCTGGTGGCTCATCTGAACTTCAGAGTTGTTGGTAAAAACTTGTTGGTAAAAGTCTTGATCTTCTCCCACCCCTTCTTGGATGGATCTTAGATACACAAACCGAGCCTCACTGCTGAAGGGGTTTTACTGTCTAATGAGTGACTAATTCTGCTTAAGGGCATTTAAGAAAATATCTACTGAGAGCCACCTCCAGCACCGTGGGGAGTTCTCACTGGCTGTTGCACCTGCCTTGGTTCTTATAGCCAGGTCGTGGGGCAGGTGGGCAGGCTGGGAGCTGTAGGCTGCCCTCACATGTTGAGGAAAGGATAGATGGACTCTGCTGTGAGTCAGGAACATTTATTTCCTGACAACTGAACATACTGCACAGTTTGGGTGGAGTGGGGAGCAAAACTGTGCATCTTCAGTGCTAACATGAACTGAATCAGATTGGGTTCGTATGCTGGGTTTGGTCCTAACCTTGCTCTCTCTCCTTCAGCTACTTGGAGGATGCAGTGATGCACCTGGACCAAAGTGACCCCATCACCCGAGACCACATGGGGTCAGTCATGAACCAGGTGCGGCAAAAGCTCTTCCAGTTCCTCCAGGTGGAACCCCACAACCCTCTGAGCAAACCTGCGCGTCGCCTCATGATCATGCTCCAGGGCCTGGTCACCCCTGGCATGACCTAGGAGGACCTGGCTGCCTGGTGGGCTGCTCCACCAAAGCCCACCCAGCAGATCCGTAGTTACTAACGACGTCTGGCTGGTGTTAAGAGCTCTTGCCAGAAAATCTATCAGCACGTGTGTGATGTCTCTAAGGCAAACGCCGTCTGTGTATAGTTCCAAATAGTCACTGAACATTCACTTGGCTTATTTTTCCTAAATAGCCTCTTTTTTGAGAGTTAAATCTCTTCTTCACCTGCCCATCCGTCCCCAGGGCTGGCTGGCAGTCCATGTCTCATGCAGCAGAAGCCGATGGATTTCTTACCCCTTTAAAGGTTTGGATCTGCTGCCGTCAGCAAGGGAGCAGTGAAGCGTGCGCTGAGCCCGAGCACAGGCGCTGCCGGGGCCACGCGCTCCTCGCTGACCAGAAACCTGTACCCACACCTTAGTGAAGGGCTCACACTCCTCCTCCCTGCCGGGCTGTAGGCACAGGGAGGAGGTCAGCTGAGCGAGAGGGGTTAGTTAAAACTCGTTAATTAGTTAGTTACTCTGAGGTTCGTTAATTCCAGATCCACAGTGGGGTGCCCGGCCCACCTGACGCAGTGAGGCAGGTTTGGGCAGGGGGTGATGCCTCTGGGGTGCCCCGGGGAGGGGCTCTGGGTCAGGGTGCTGAGGCAGCAGCAAACTGCAGGAGCACCGGGGGGCCACCGGTTCTGTTGTGCATCGGAGCATGTCCATGTTTCAGACATTAGTTTTGATTTTACACCGAGGTTTTTCTTTTTATCTAAATTTTGAAGTTTTGGGGGGTTTTGTTGTTCGTTTTTTGTTTTTTGGGTTTTTTTGGAAATAACATTAAGAACAATTCAATAAAAAACTTTTTGAGAAAAAAAAAAAAGTGGAGACTTTCTTCTGTTGTGTGATGGAGTGAAGACTGAGGGGCCTTTGAGGATATCAAACCATCTCCAGGCTGGAGCCTGAGGTGACGGGCCAGGATCCCCTCTCTCTTCCCAGATTTTTTCCTGAGTCTCTGCTCAGGCTTTCCTGTGTGAGTCCAGCAGGGCATAGTGGTGTCTGCTTCCTGGGAGAGCCAGGAGGCGATGGTGGGCTGCTGGCTGTGGGAAGGGGACATTAATTCCCCTTTTCACAGCAAAACTGGTCCTGGCTGCTCCTCCTTCTTGGAGAAGAGAAGGCTCTGGAAAGACCATAGAGCACCTTCCCAACACATAAGGGAGCTCCAGTAGAGCTGGACTGAGATTTTGGACAAGGGCATGGAGTGACAGGACAAGGGTGCATTGCTTCACACTGACAAGAGGGCAGGATTAGATTGGATATTTGGAAGAATTTCTTCCCTGCGAGGACAGCCAGTTACAGGTTGCCCAGAGAAGCTGTGGCTGCCCCATCCCTGGAAGTGTTCACAAGACCAAGGTTGCACAGAGCTTGGAGCAACCCGGTCTTTGTGGAACGTGTCCCTGCCGCGTTGGAACGGGATGGTCTTTACGGTCCCGTCCAACCCAAGCCATCCTGCGATTCTGTGAGCAGCAAGGGNGGGCTGGCGGGTGGGAGCGGGACCCCCGGCCGCGTCCCGCACCCTCTGTAGCTGTCGGGAGCGGGGTGCCCGGTTGCCCCACGGCTCAGCGATCCATCCACCCTTGTCCCGTGTCCTGAGATGCCGGGCAAGGGGGAACGCGGCTTCGCAGCGCTGTCCGGGGTCTCTCTGCTCGGGAGGGGACGGTTCCCAAGCTCTGGCTCTCCAGCCCTGTGTGCCCACCCCACGCACCTGCTGGCTTTCCCTGCTGCCCTCGTTCTCCGGGCCAGGAGGGCACCCTGATCGCTGGGGGGCTGTTATCCGGCAGGTCCCGCACCTCACTGGCACCAGCGTGTCCCCTCCACGCTCCCGCTCCTCCGTGAGCCGAGGGAGGATGCGGAGCACAGCGGTACCCAGTGACATCTCTGCTCTGAAGAGAGATGCGGAGCCTGGCGTTAACCCGGTCCGGCTGCACGGACGATGGAGGACAGGGACCACCAAACCGCTGGTGGATTTTAGGTTCAGAGGGTGGGTGACTCCGACCCTTCCCGAGGAGCAGGATGGCTGCGTCGGCACTCGCTTGGGAGCCAGGGATACTCTGCAGCGCCCTGGGAAACTTCCTCCGTGCGTTTCCCTCGGGCTTTCTCCCTGACGGAGCCGGGGGCAGGTTTTTCCCCATGGTTTTGCAGCGGAGCAGCGGAGGTGATTTGCCTTCCTGCTTTCTCCTTCCTTGCTCGCCCTGCCCAGCCTCGTGCCGAGGGAGCTGAGCGGAGGGGAGGGCTTGTGCCGGGCATTACAGGAGCCCAGGAGATGAAACCTCAGCCTGCAGCAGGGACCGGCCGGCTGAGGGGAGGCATCATCTGGCCCTGCCAGCCGCTGTGTCCCCGGGCTGGTGGGAGACACGCTTGCTGCCTGGCTGGGTCAAAAGAGGAGCAATGGATCCCACTTTCTCTATTGATACCTGCGATGTTTGTGACCCACGTGTCTGGCATCAATCCGAGACTTTCCTCGGCGATGAGCTCAGGGGGTTCTCATCGCAAACACCTAACGTGCCCTGTGATAGTGTCAGGCTCATCCTGGTGCCAGTCTCAACCACAGCCACTTTGCTCAGGACCCTGTTCCAGGGGTGCAGGCATGGAATGCCAGCAGCAAGGCACACGGCTCCCTGGAGTCATCCTGGCTGCCTCAGCAGCCACCAGGAAACTTTCAGCTGCTTGCGGGGTCACCTTTCCACAGGGGTCCCCCGCAGGGCTCTCCTCAATTAGAAACCTCCCAGCTGCACACCCATGGCACTTCCAAAACTCTTGTAACTCCTGTGAATTGGCACGGGGACCCCACATCTGGCCTGCAGGACCTCTGGGGCAGAGCTGAGGACCATGCAGGTTTTCCCTGTGACCCAGTCACACACCGGCTCCTTTTAGGCTTCCCACCGGCCGCAGATGCACTCGCAGTCCTCACGAGCACACCCTGTCACCCATTGTCCTGTGGCCAGCACCCGGGTTTGGCCAGTGCCAGTAGTGAATCTTTTGTGGAGCAGAGCAGGGAATTGGGGCTTCTCAGAGTGAAGCGGGCAGAGTTGCACTTGTGCCTTTTCCTTTTGTACTTTTCCTTCCCCTTTCCCTCCCCCACTTCCCCCTCCTGTTTTCCCTTCCCCTTTTCTCTTTATCCTTTCCCCTTTCCTGTTCACCTTTCCCCTTCCTCTTTCTCTTCCCCCTTCCTCTTCCCGCCTTTCCTCTTTCCCTCCTTTTCCACTTTCCTTTTTCCTTTCCCCTTCCCCTTCCTCCTGCCACCTCTCCCTCTTTGCCCTTTCCCCTTTCTCTTTCCCTTTCCCACTTTCTCCTTCTCTTTCCCCCTTCCCCTTTCCTTTCCCCTTTCCCCCCCTCTTTCACTTCAGTCGGAGCAGGGACTCCAGCTTGCTGAGCCTTTGCTTTGTTTTTTTTCTGTTGTAGTCACAAATTAATCTTTGCTGTCAGGGGATAAAGGCCGGGACAGATGGCTCCGGGGAGAGCCCGGGAGGCCCGAGGTGACGCGGCCGGCAGGAGCCCTGTGGCGAATGGCAGCATCGCCGCGAGGTCGTCACATCGCGTCGGGCTCCCGGGCCAGGAGCGAAGGGTCGCTACGAGTGCCCAGGGAGGGGATGCCGGAGGACCGGGGGGAATGTGGAAACCCCTCGCCACATTTCAGAGCCCAGTGTCACCCCCAGCCGGTGACACCCTCACGCCACGCTCCCCTGCCGGGGGGTCGGCGGGGGCTCAGCTCGGTCTCTCCTCTCTGTGCCCCGCAGCCGCGAGCCAGGAGCCCGTCAGCATGGCGGGACAGTGCGACACCATCTACAAGGGCTTCGCCGACTGCCTCATCAGCCTGGGGGATAGCATGGCCCAGAGCGTCCGGCAGCAGCAGCAGGAGGAGGGCGGCGAGGAAGCGGAGGAGCTGGACACCATCTGCAAGTGAGTGTCCCTGTGGGAGCCGCTGGGACGGCGGGGTGACCTGCCACCAGCATCCTCTCCCGACTCCCGCCCTCCTCCCCAGGTCCTGGGATGACTTCCACACCTGCGCCAGCGAGGTGCTCTCGAGATGCCCCGTGGAAGCGGCCACCATCTGGGAGTCGCTGCGCCAGGAGTCGCGCAAGATCCAGTTCCAGGGGAACCTGCAGGAGCTGTGCAGCGCCCGGGGCCGCCTGGCCAGCGCCCAGGGCTCGCCGGCCGCTGAGACCAACCAGGCCACGCTGCGGGGCTCGGCCACCCCCCTGCACCCCCGCCTGCTGGCCCTGCTGGCCCTGCCGCTGCTGCTGCCCCGGCTCTAGCCCCGCTCGCCCGCGGGGTGCCCAGGTGATGCCGGGTCGGTTTCCCCCGGTGCCGGCCGGTCCCTGCCGCGCCCACCTCCCTCCCGGGCATCCCTCGCAGGGCACGGTCCCCTCCTGCAGCACTTCAGATGGATTTATATTTATATTAAAAGACACTTTTACATTTCTCCTGTCTCTCTGCCATGGGATGCCCCTCGAGCCCCTCCCAAGCTCCGTTTTTGCTCTAGGGACTGGAGAGGAGATGCTCCCTGCACCAGTCCCCAAGAAGGGTCGGTGGGAGGGTCTGTGGCTCCATTCCCCCGGTGTATTGCCCGTGGCCATGCCAGGCAGTCCATGGGGCCATGGACAGCCCCAGGAGGGGGCGATTCCCAGCGCCCTGGAGCTCCCTGACAGCTGCTTTTCAGGGCTGCACATAGAAGATATGCCTTTAGAGGTAGGTCAAATGTTTTATCTGTTTTAAAAGGCACATTAGGAAAACACAGGGCACAGATTTCTTTGTCTTTTTGGCAGCCAGTAGCTTGTCCTCTGATGGGCAACTCCAGTGACACTTCCTGTTTTCCACCCCTTTTATTCTGGCCTTGCTGCATCCATGGTCATGAAGAAAACTGTGGTTTGCAGGGAAGAGAGGTTTTTTGTTTGGTTTTTTTTAACCAAGATGATAGAGGTGAAAAAGCTAGGAACTTGGAAATCTCATCCAGGTTCACATGGAACATGTTGAAGTTAAACCAAGATGATTTGTGGGCATTTAACTTGGCTAAACTTGTGTCTTTCAGTGGAAGATGCTCTAATTCCCATCCCTGTTGCTGTTATGCTGAAAACTTAGGATATTTTTCCCAGCTACTAAAACCCGATGTGCAAACCAGGGCGAGGTGACCTCCCCACTCTCCTGGGCAGAGCCATCACTCCCCACCCGCCGCCTAAAGGGCCACTGGAATGGCAAATGGGCCACCCCAGCTGTGGCACAGATCACAGGCTCCTCACTGGTGTGGCCCCCAGGTCCCAGCAGCAGTGGTGGGTAACTCTGGCTGGCATGGGGGAAACCATCCCATTTGGGAAAGGCAACAAAATCCTCTGCCAACACAAGTGCCACCGCACTGTGGATTGTTCCAGGCTCAGTGGAGAGCAGGAGCCATGAGCTCCTATATGCCATGGGTTGTGAGTTGCTGCTGTTTCTGTGATTTCTGTGACTTCAGGACTGTCCCAAAAACATTCCAGCAGCTGGGCACATGGTTCTGGCCCGGGGAAGCCTTTGCACACTGTCCTGTGGCTGAAAGCCTTCAGTGTGTCAGCGAGGAGCTCAGTAATCACTGTCCTCATAGAGCCAAGGGAAATTATTGCTTGTTTCATCATAAAATCTCTTCCTGCGAGGTCTGGTAACTTAAACATGTGATTGGGGACCTCTGGGATGTCACCCTGGCTGTCCCAGTCCTCTGCCAGCCTCTGGGTCTGGGAAACACTAACAAGATTTTTGGTTCATCCCACGGGGCTGAGTGATTGCTGCTGATCCCTCAGCTCCGTGAGGGGCACTGTATTTATTTCCCACTATTTATTTCACTAACCAGCCTGGAGCTGGCTGGGGGGACACAAAGCATCTGGGCTCCCGCCAGCCTTGCTGGGGGAAGATGCTGATCCCGGGGCTGGTGCCCCATGGGACACAGGGCGAGGCACCACCCCAGCTCTCCTCATCCAGCAGCTGCCGCTCCCCGTGTTTAACGGCAGCGCCGGGGGGATAATCCGCCGATTCTTTCCTTCCCAGTTCCTGACAATCCTGTGTTTAAGGGTGAATTAGTGCCGGATCCCGGCAGGGTGGCTAAGAGGATAAACGCCAGCCGGGCGCCGGCCACGCACCGCGCAGCACCCGCCGGCACCTCCGTGCGGGTGGGAGCGGTGGCATCGCAGCGGGGCAGTGGGAGGTGGCCCGGGAGATGGAGCGTCACCAACGTGGTGCTGTGACAGGCTGTCACCACGATGGTGACACTTATAGACAACAAACTGTGCTGCTTCGATCCAGCCGGAACCAAAGCCTGGGAAGATCCACCCACACCCACCAAACACTCCGGGTGTTTCACCCCGTGTGCGGAAAGACTCTTCACACAGGTGCCATGTCCTGGAAGATGTCACTGTACATGTCACAGGCCCTTGGCTATGCCACCACGTGTCCTGAGCACCAGCACTTGTCACCACACATGGCTCACACCTTTGGCTGTGCTTCCACCCGTGTCTTGCAGCTGAAAGATGTCACCGTGTCACCACACAGCCTGCAGGCACTGATGGCTCTGGGAAGCCAGGGCCGGGGTTTGGGGGTGCTGGAAAAGGGTGGATCTGTGAGTCACCACTGCTCAGTGACACCACATGTGCAAGAGTCCACGGCAAAGCACTGCCCGAACCCCAGTGTCACCTGTCACCCCCAATCCTCCCCCAGGGAGGTGCCTGCAGGGCCGAGGGCAGCAGTGTGATAGCAAGGGTGGGCATGCTGACCCCAGGAAAGCTCTCTGGTGCTCTAAAATTGGGACAATGAGCCTGCGTCTGTCTTTCTGCTGGGTCTAAGGGTTTGGGACAGTCCTGCAGCCGTGTCCTCTTGTGGGAAGGGACAACATCCTTATTCTTGTCCCCAGAACAGCTGGCTCCCTGCACACTGACAGCATCTTAAAGCAACTGCCCAGGCTGAAACGAGCGGATGGTGGGGAATGAGACTGGGGGACCCCAGCACCGGGAGCCTTTGGAGCACCCGCCGTGCTGTGAAAACCCCTCGCTCCGGTTATGAAACTCCGGTGACCTACTTTACACTCCCTGCTTTTGTTCTTAATTCCCAGATATGGCCGCTCTCCAGATTTTGCCCATCAAGGCAAATTAATTGGACTAGATCCTAATTTGCTCTCTGCTATTCTTTGGGCAGAAGATTAAATGCTCTGCAGACATTATCTCCCTCTCTCTTCTCTAAGAGACAAACCTGAATTATTAAAAAAAGAGAAAAAAAGGGATAAAGGCCAGCTGAGTCCAGCTGAGTTGATGTTCGAATTCACTTTTTGTAATCGCAGAAGGGGCCAGGGAGGCCCTCGTGTCCCCGGGCAGCTGGAACCAGATGGTGACACTATTCTAGGTGGCTGTGTGAGACAGAACACGTGGCACAGTGACATGAGGGCCGACCTCCCACCATGCCACCCGACGCCTCTGCCTCACGATGGCTGAATCCTCCATTCCTTTGCCCAGGGAAATTCCTCCTGACTAAGGTGCCAGCTGGGGAATGACTCCTCATCTGTGGAGACGCACTTGGGTTTCTCTAACTGGAGGGACTGGTGTGGAGGCCACCAGCAGAGGGGGGATGGCTCCTTGCCCTTCCACAGCCCCAGTGCCACTATCCCAGTCTGGCATCCCCAACAGGCACCAGCTTCGCCACCTCCAGCTTCACCAGCACCCCAGGGGGAGCGGGAGCATTAGAAGACAAGCATGGCCTGGAGGACACTATGTCACAGGGTTGGCCACTGTCCGAGTTTGCATGGGGATTTCTGCTGAGCCAAATGTCCAACTTTCTATAAGGAAACACCAAAAGACAACCTCAATCCCCACGGATCGGAGGCAGTGGGAACAGCTGAGCCGGAGTCACCTCTGCCGTGGGGGCTGTGTTCAGGCCCCCGCCTGGCACCCCATCTGCGCTCAGCTTTGGGGCTGTTTTATTCTCCAGAGAGGCATATGGAAAGTTGGATTTCTTTTTTAAGCAGCTTTAATTGAACATCCTCCCGTTACGACCTCTGCTCAGCCTTGCTGGGACAACCTTGAGCTCTGGCCCGGCATGGCTGCTGAGGCTTAGGCTCGCTGCCGCACAGGGCAGGGATGCAGCTTGGAGGAAATCCAGGTTTCCTGCTTCACCCCATCCATTTGATGGCAGGTGAGAGGCCCCGTTCTCCTAGCTTCCTATGGCCTGGCACAGCCAGAAGCCCTGGGATCCCCAAATTGCCCCATGCTCTGGATGTGCAGCAGCGTCCCAGGCAGCTCTGTGGTGCTGGGGGATGCTGGAGGTTCTTCCAGCCATTTCCATCATTCCACAGGAAATTACAGCTTGTTGCACCCCAGTGAGACTCTGGAGTCAACTGAAAGCACCATAGGCCGGTGTGGGATGCAAAGGGAGCTCTGAAGTCCCTGCTCCAAGCAGGGCTTATGCTGGTGCTGGAGCCAGCTCCGGAGCATCTCTGCATCTCCAGGGAGAGAGGATCCTCCACCTGTGGGTATCCAGCATTGCCCTGCTGGTCCCAGCCTGCCCTTAGCAGCTTCCACAGGACAAGCCGTGAAGAAGCCGCTAACAGCAGATACAAAACTCTGAGGGAACCCACCCGTGCAGAGGGCTGAGGGCTCTCAGGAGGGAGCAGCCAGGCTGCAGGACCAGGGGAGTGGTGGCTGCCCCGTCTCTGGAAGCATTCAAGGATGGAGGTGTGAGCAACCCGGTCTGGTGGAAGGTGTCCCTGCCTATGGTAGGGGTTTGGAACTGGATGACCTTTAAAGGTCTCTTCCAACGCAAACCATTCCAGGATTCTGTGATTCTTCATGGACATTCCTGCCTCAAGGGCCGAATCCTTCCCGTGGGTCTGGAGACAGGCTGCAGGTCTTGGGGATCAGAGCTGGCCGGGGATTTCTGAAGGGGTCAGCATGGAAGAGCAGGGGGAGGCTCCTCTCTAGGGAGAGCAGCATCTTGGAAGGGAAAAGGCAAAAAAAGAAACAACAAGGAGACAACAGCCCGTTTGGCAGGAAAACCCGCTGTTTTCACCAGCACTGCTTTGTGAGTGTGTCAGAAACCTGTTACCAGTCCCCTCTTGGAGGAGGGAGAAAAAAACCCAATGGTTTTTGGCTGGAGCAGTGCTGGTGGGAGCCCCGGCACCCACAGCCTGGCAGGACAAGTGGCTGCAGAGCCTCTCAGTGCTCAGAGCCTCACGGCTGGTGCCCCCGGCAGCAAGGTGCTTATTCTGGTCAGAAAACTTCCTGCTGTAGCTTCAGGAAAGGCTCCAGATGGACTAAAATGTATCAGGAATCAACAGGCAATGACCCCAAAGTCAAACCGGGTGCCCGACCTGGCAGGCAGTGGATCACACGGATGAGCAGACAGTTCCCCGCCTCATCCCTGGGTGTTTTGCCAGGCGGATGCTGGCTTTGTGCGGATGTCTGGTGTGAAGTTCTCTTGGCTCCTGTGGGTCTCAGAGCACCACCACAGCATAAATAATACAAGAGCTGCTCTGACTGAGGTTCTCAGAAGTCCGTGGTTCTGGCCCAAGGGTTCAATGCCTGTTGGCTCTCTGACGTTTTTCAGAGATGATGGACCCAGAACTGCCTCATTCAGTGTTCCCATGAGGCTGGTCAGGAAACAAAGCTGTGAGGAAGTGACTAATGGAAGATGCATCCCTTGAGGGAAACACATCCTTGCAGGGCACTTATCCCTGTGTGGGCATCTGTGGCCAAGGTGAGGCAGCCCAGTGCTCCACACCCATCAGCCGGGATGACAGAGAGGAACATGCTGGTGGAACCAAGCTGGGATGACCTTGAGAAACAGCCTAAAATAACAGGATCAGCTTAAACAGGGACACGTGCAAGGTTTCACATGTCAGACACAGGTTAAGCCACCTCTCAGGGACAGTGCGGGGGATGTGTGGCTGTGGAAACATCTCCAGAAAGAAAGCGGGAGGATTAGAGGGCTGAACATGTACCAGCAGCACCATTACTGTGTGGGACAACAAGAACTGGGGAGTTTCCCTTGCAGAGAACTGCACAACTCACCATATCTGTTGATTCCAGCCCAGGCAGCCCCTCCTCAACCCTCACACTTTTCCGCGCTTTGTCGGGAATTACACGGAGAAGAAGCTGATGACAATAATGTGCATCAGCAGGTACAACTTTTACCACATTATGACTTACTAATCATTTTAAACAGCCGGAGATCCCAGGAGCATTAAAATAAACCCGGCTATTTTTAAAAGCGTGGTAGGAGTGTGAAAATAGCCCCGCTCCACCTGAACCGCCTCGGGAATGACGCGACAGCCAGGCTGGAAAACAAGCCCGACAGCGTCTTTGTATGTCCCCAAGGGAAAGGAGTGCCGTCAGCATCCCTGCAAGGTGTCATCCCTCATCCCCTTGCTTTCAGGTCATCCAGGGCCGGGATGTGGAGTGTTTTGTTTGAGGATAAGGAAAGAATATGAGGAAGAAAGTCCACAAGCAGTTACCAAGCAAACTTTGCGGGTTTTGTGGCACTTAGTAGCTGGGGAAGAGAAAGGAGAAAGGAATGTGCCTCGCTATTCTGCTGTGCACAAGAGCTATCCCACAGGGACCGGGTTTTCCCTGCCAAGGAAAAGGACTGATGCTTCCGGGCAATTCTCTTGCAAAGGGAATGTTTTTCCAGAGTCCCGCAGCCCAGTGGGGAGCCCTCGGAGCTGCTCCATGGGCTGCGGGCTCCAAGGCGCTGCTGGGGAGCTGTCAGAGCTGGATTTGGCTCCAAAGAGGAGGCACTGTGGCTGGTCTTCCAAGGCAGGAGCATGGGGAGCGGGAACATCATCCCTGCCAGGGGCCACCGGCTCAACCCACGGGGCTGAAGAGGGTCCCAGTGTTGCAAAGTGTGGGATATGT
>VZTG01003725.1:559317-591440 GCA_013397845.1 Melanocharis versteri | reverse complement strand
GAGGAGTCAGAGGCCACGTCGTGGCTTGTGGGCAGTGCAGGGTGCCTGCTCTGTACAGAGGCAGATCTCCTGCAAACACGTTGGATTTGTAATAACCGTGCTTTCCTTGCTCATCTGCTTTGTTTGGGGAGCTGTGAATAAGAATTTTGAGTCATTTAAGAGTTTTTTACCCACCCACCACCGCCACGGATGAATCAAACAGGGGAGTTTTGCCCCTAGTAAAGGCAGGAAGTACAGAGGGAGGTGAGGTCTCACTGAGACTCGTTTTGGCCTGTATTTGTGGCATGGTGAGTGTGAATTACACCCAGAATTCAATCTTCTCCCTGCCAGGCCCCCAGACTCCTCTGGCAGAGCCTGCTCTGCGTTACCATGGCTGATTTCCTTTGCCTTGGGAGGTGATGCAGGGTGTTCCACGTCAGGATTTTCCCCTCACAAACACCAGCTGTGTTACCATGGCTGCTCCATCTCTGGGATGACACGAGAGGTGCCAGCCCCCCCCAGACTCCATCCACAATTTGCTCAGCAGCAGGAAAGAAACAGCATTTCTGCCTTCCTCTGAGAGTGGCTGGGAAGTCTCCATAGAAACATTTGTTGTTACACAACATCAATACTTTAGGCTGTCTCCTTCCTTCGTTCTGATCCTCTGCGAGGGAATTTGTGATTTCCTGAGCTGAATGGATGGTTTACATGGCCAGGCTGTCCTGAGGGATAAATTTAGTCTCTCTGTCCCTCTGATGGGTATTTTTGTGCCTCAAGCTCTGCTGCAACAATCCAAGCTGTGGCCAAGAAGTTTTGGTGCAGAGTCTCATTTGTATGGGTAGAGTTCTGTCAAACAGATAAAACGATAATCCCCATTACCAGGAGCTAATTAATTTAATTCTCTAGTTTTCTTTGAGGCACGAACTGGAAATAAAAGGACTGAGACTGATAGGAGGGAAAAAAAAATAGGGGGTTTGGTTCTATCAGATCTTTCCCTGTGAGCCTGCTCTGCAGAGCAGCTCCTTTGCAGAATATATTAGACCCACCTCATGTTTAAACTGCTGAGGTGATGCCTGAGGAACAGTTAATGCCACTGGGAAAGTGAATTATGCAATAAAGGAG
This sequence comes from Melanocharis versteri, assembly GCA_013397845.1. NCBI lineage: Eukaryota > Metazoa > Chordata > Aves > Passeriformes > Melanocharitidae > Melanocharis > Melanocharis versteri. The sequence goes on along the minus strand of VZTG01003725.1, from coordinate 590,339 downwards.
GAGGCAAGAAATCAGGGAGAAACACAGAGCATGGCCAGATATTTCTCATTGTTACTTTCTCCAGTGATTTTGCTTTGCACAAGTGCTCGTGGATTTGAGTGTGGCCAGGGACGTGTGTCAGTGTTAGCACGTGTTGTGTGTTTAATCACCCCTGCCTCAAGTCTGGAGGTGCAGACGGGTGGGCAAGGAGAGGCTTTTAACCTGTTTCACTCTCAGATGTGCCCGTGTGTGCCTCACAGGCCGACCAGAGGCAATCACACCATTCAGAGCATTTTCCAGCAGGAGTAAGGGCAGCAAATCCTTCGTTTGCAGGTGCCTCAGGAGCCTCATGCAGAAAATCCTTTGCAGTCTGGGGTGGGGAGAAGCCCACAGTTACCACACACCTTTTTTCCCCAAGATCTTATGATCTTTTTTTTTTTTTTGCCTCCGAAGTATATCCTGTAAAGGGTGAAAGGAGAAAGCTTGTTTTGTCCTAAATCCCTGGATCTGCTCCCATAAAAAGAGCTGCAGTGCTGAGCATATGGACATCTACAAAGGGAATAGCCTGAGCTCGACTCACACCAATCACTGTGCACCAGCAAAGAGGGTTTGGGGGTGCAGAGCAGTGTTGGGGGTTCCCTCAAGGTGTGGGGCTGGCAGGGGTTGTTTATTTAACATTATTATTTAACATTCTGCGTGGGGTGGAGGGGAGGGGGCAGCTGGGGAGTGGGGACTCACCTGCATCCTTAGGAGAGGTTGGGAATAACCCTGGTTCTCCCTCCCTCATCTCTCCATGCGTTCCTAACCCGTGGCTGAAGAGATTTTTTTTTTTGTTTTGTTTCATTTTTTGTTTTGGTGGCTTTGAAAATGCCACTGAAGGCTCCCAGGGAGGGTTGGTTTGTGTTTCGAGGCTGCAGCTCCCCTGCTGTATTTCATGTTTGCAGTTTATGATCCGCTGAATCCTCCGGTGCCTTGTTCCCAGCCCCGCAGCAGAAATGTCACGAAATCCAGTGCAGTGCGTGTGCCCTCCTCTGGGTTTTCCAACCCCTTGCTAATGCATTCAGTGAGGTCGAAATCCCAGCTCCCCTGCAGAGGGCTTTCTCTCGGAGCTAATGGGTTTTTCTCCCTTACACCAAGCCACCCTCGTGCCAGCCTTTGCCTTGGGTCCCACCAAAGCTGGCAGCCCCACCAAGCGTTAGAAGGGCAAACTCGTGGGGTTTTGGTCGATCTGTTTCCTGTTCATCTTCTCCAGACCCCTCGTATCTCCCCTCAGTTGCATTTTTCTTGTGCCAGCCTTTGCCTTGGGTCCCACCAAAGCTGGCAGCCCCACCAAGCGTTAGAAGGGCAAACTCGTGGGGTTTTGGTCGATCTGTTTCCTGTTCATCTTCTCCAGACCCCTCGTATCTCCCCTCAGTTGCATTTTTCTTGTGCCAGCCTTTGCCTTGGGTCCCACCAAAGCTGGCAGCCCCACCAAGCGTTAGAAGGGCAAACTCGTGGGGTTTTGGTCGATCTGTTTCCTGTTCATCTTCTCCAGACCCCTCGTATCTCCCCTCAGTTGCATTTTTCTTTCTCTGGCCTAGTCCTTTCAGTTTTTCCTACGCCCAGCTGGCTTAAAGAGAAATCAGGAGTGTGTGGTCTTTTTGCCGTGAGCAGACATGCGTTCCTCCAGCTTTTATAAATTGCTGCTGCGGTGAGAGGCTTAGATAAGCCATGGATTTATTCCATCATGCAAGCAAACCATGTGCAGTATTGACCATCCCTCTCCGGGCAGCATCAAAATTACAGAGATTTCTGTGTCTAAAAGACAACAGGAGAACCGGAAGCCTCCAGTTCTCTCCAGAAAATAACTTGTTCAAGGAAGCAGAAATCCTGATTCAGGCTTTCCCTGCTGCACTCTGGCCATGTTCTAATTTCTGCACTCTCTGCTGTTCCAAGGGTCACTTGATCGTATTTCTCCCTAAAACAAACTCGTTAAAAATTCAGGGGAAAGGTGCCAGAGATGATTTAATTGAAAAGAGAAATATGGAAAGCTACCTGGGAGAGGGAGAGGAGGGAAATCTTGAGCCATCTCCTGCATTTTTGCTGCTTTATTGCTGTGCCTGGGACTTTCTCCTGCAGCAGTATGTCACTGGAATAATGAGGCAGCAGGTTGGTTGCTTAACTGCAGTGGCCAGATCAGTGGGGATTTCAAGAGATAAGGAATTCTATTTGATTTTGTATCCAGGAATTATAATTTACATTGCCTTCACCTTAGAGAGAGAGGCAGTCTGGGCTATAATTAAGCTTTTTTTTTCCCCCTGTCTGCTTTGGTCCTCTGTTCCTCTTCTTGTCAGGCAACGTGGCAGCAGAAGCCTTAAAAGCAGGGAGTCATGACAACTGACTCTTCCCAGAGCAACTGGAGTTGTTAAAAGGAAAAAAAGAAATATCCCTAAAACATAAATGCCTGAAAAAGCAATTAAATCACAAAACTGCGCGAAGCAGGGAAACGACAGCCAAGGGTTGGGAACCACCCACGAGTTGGGAGTTTGGTATCTGCAGCTTCGAGGTCTGGGCTGGGTAAAAAGGGAGTTGGATTCCTTGATGTTATCTGGGGGCCTGGCCGTGGTTTCATGCCTGTAGATAAATAAATGCCCACACAAAGAGCTAATTAAGGGCAGGAGGAGTGTCTTGCACAAGAACCCCTTAATGGCTTTGGAGCAAACGTCCTGTTGAATTTCCCAGGGTGAGGAATTCACTGAGCAGCTCAGGAGAGTCCACCCCGGAGCAATGTCCGGGTAGTGCTCAGAGCTTACTTTTATTACAGGTTTGATTGGCTCCAAATTAAAAAGTTACCCCAGCAGTGAAACATTTGACCAAAATCTCAGACTGTAAAGAACAAAAATAAGAGTGATTTTGAGTGAGACAAGGAGTCTTGTGAATTGCTGTGCCTGGATTTCTGCTTAGCAGGAGAGGGTTTGTTCAGCTCCACCCTCATTCCTGTTATCTCTCCATCAATAGCAGAACTCTGTCCTTCTCCCCAGAATTTCCATTTTTTGCACACGTTGATGGGGTGAATCTTGCCTTGAGTCCCTCAAGGTGTGATAACCACGGGGTTTTGTCAGCTCACAGACGTGTCCTGGTGTTGAGAAAACCTGAAATCTGTGATTTCAGCCAGCATCCTTCCAGAAAGGCACCAGGTTTTTTGCTTCAGCAGTGCAGGAACATCTGTGGGATTTCCTGTGGTTACAAAACACCTGGATTTGGGAAGCCAGGGCTCCCCACTTGTGTTCCCCTCCTGAGCAGAGGGTGGTCTCATGTCCCTGCAAATCAGTTATCCCAGCAAAGCCAGGCATCTCTTTGAGCCGAAGCTGGTGAGGCTTCTCATTTGCCCTTTTGCTCTCCATTCTCTTGCTGTTTGTACATTTTTCTGTTCTCTGCGAAGGGGAGATCCCACCACAGAGAGAATCCGTGGTTTCCACGCACATCCGATTCATGCTCTGCTAAAACCAACCAAGGAAAGTATTTTGGAGAGTGGCTTTGCTTCCAAACAGCTCCAGATGCAAAATGCTCCGCGGCTTTATGTCAGGATGGTAACAAATGAATAGAGCAGAGTGAATTAATTTTGCTAATGAGCTTTGCAACCACATGATGCATCTTCATACAATGAGGGCACAGAAGGAGGCAAGAAGATCCCAAGTGACACCCTTTGTCACAGCACTTCAGGACCCTCCAGAGTGTTGTCTCCCCCTCCCTGTAATTTCTCTCCCTCACAAAGAAGAGAAATATACAGACCAGTTGTTTCAACAATTGAAAAATGAAGTGTGTGGTGCTGGCTGCAACAGTATTTTTGCAGCTCTCATTTATTTTGCTCTCCAGACGAGAAAGGCAAAGCAGTAGCATTTTATAGAGCAGAGAACATTTTTACACCGCTCTCTTAAATCTTTTTAGCAGCGCCTGAGCAAAATGTTTACACTGTAAAGAGAATTTAGTCAACTACCCACAAGACTTATCACGACAACCTGCCCATCCCTCCTGAGCCATTGTTTTCCATCCCATTCATTCCCAACATCTGCTGCTCCTGACCCTCCAGCCCCATTTACCCATCTACGCTGCTCTCTCTGCAGCCCTAAAATATTTCCTGTTGATTTACATCCGCTTCTCTTCCATTGTCTGCTTTGGGCTGCTGGTTTTTCTGCTTTTCTTCTTGTAAAGAGATAGAAAAAAGCAAAGGTAGCTGATTTTCGTTGCTCGTGGCTAAGAACTGGGTAACAGCACGAATCAAACCTGCACAAAGGTTCATGATCAGATAAAACCAGGAGGAAGGGATGTTCTGATGCCCTCAGTCTCTCAGCCAGCAGTCCTGTCGAGCTTGTGGGGTGTCAGAGGCTTCTCCAGATCTTTGGTGCTCCAACTCCTGCTTCCCTACTCATTGATGAATCTGAGCTCAGTGGAATTAAACCTCCACCAAGAACCACCTCTGATGCTAATTTTTATCAGCGCTTGCCTCCGTTCTTTCTTTCATTGTGGTTTTCTTTAATAGAGGTCAGTGATAGAGAAGGTTTTATGGACAGAAAAGGGAGTGATTTGCCATGAGGGTAAAACAGCCAGGGGAGTTTGGCTGATTATAAACGAACTTCCCCCTTCATCATCAGCTCTTAAATACTGGGCTGGACTGGGTTCTGGGCTCGGCCAAAGCCTTTCAGGGGGAGTTTGGGCAGGGCAATAATGAGGAACCACTGCCCCACACCCCCGTTTCCAGCTCTAGAGCAAGGCAGAGTCCCAGAAATGTGTTACAGCCACGTACCAGGACACCAGGTCTGGGGGCAATTCCTTCAGGAATTGGATTTCAGTCCCCAGCAGCCCCTGAAAAAGCCACTTCAGACAAATTGTTCAGCAAAATCCTGTAGCATTTCCTCTAATGCTTCTGCTTCTGTTGTCCTGCCTGTAGGACAGACAGATTTATACCCTCCGAAGATTTGCCTCCTGAAAACCAAAGAGATGAGACAAACCTGCCATCCTGTCCAGTCCTCCTCCTGCCTCTCCACCAGCTGCTTAAACAGTCAGCTTATTTATTTTGCGTTGCTTTCCATTAGGGGGGCAGGATTGATGCCTGGGAGAATTTTAATGGCACTGTTGACCTTGATAACAAAACTGTTCGATGCACTTTGTGTTGGGAATGGCATCCAAAGCCCCTGGAGTCACAGAGGAGCAGCACGTGGAATAACACCAGCACTGAGAGGTCCCATGGAGAGATGGCAGTGGAGAGGCCCCTTTTCAGTGTGGTCTCCCTTCCTGTACCAGGGCCACCAGCTCTGTGTGTGATTTGCCCATCCATGAGCAGATATTAGGGGCTGTGGTGATGCTCAGAACCGGTTCCTGAGGCTCAGAACCATTTCCTAAGGTTTAGAACCATTTCCAGACGCTCAGAACCATTTCCTGACTCTCAGAACCATTTCCTGATGCTCAGAACAATTTCCTGATGCTCAGAACCACTTCCCGAGGCTCAGAACCATTTCTTGAGGCTCAGAACCATTTCTGATGCTCAAAACCATTTCCTAAGGCTCAGAACCATTTCTGATGCTCAGAACCATATCCAGATGCTCAGAACCATTTCCTGACTCTTTAGAACCATTTCTTGAAGGCTCAGAACCATTTCCTCACTCTCAGAACCATTTCCTCACTCTCAGAACCATTTCCTGATTCTCAGAACCATCTCCCGAGGCTCAGAACCATTTCCTGATTCTCAGAACCATTTTCTGAGGCTCAGAACCATTTCCTCACTCTCAGAACCATTTCCTGATTCTCAGAACCATTTCCCGAGGCTCAGAACCATTTCCCGAGGCTCAGAACAATTTCCTGGTTCTCAGAACCATTTTCTGATGCTCAGAACCATTTCCTGAGGCTCAGAACCATTTCCTGACACTCAGAACCACTTCCTGAGGCTCATAACCACTTCCACGCTCACTCCCGCGCCTCGCTGGCCGCTCACCGCCATATGACACTGACAGCTGCAACTGCCACTAGCTGCTATCACAGGGCTGTGTGCAATTTAGGAGAACAATTTGCATAATTCCGAAGCCTAAAAATATCCCCTGCACAAACAAAATGCATTCCCAGGCTCCGCTCTGACAGACGTGGAAATGGCCGCTTCTTTCCCGGCGCGTTTTTGTGCCGGGGATCCTCAGCCCCTTCTCCTTCACCTGCAGGCGCCTGTGAGAGACATTTGAGGACAGGGAGCAAGTGATAATTACCCTCAACATGCATCCCAGGCTTTATGTCCGATGGTTAGGAAGGTGCCTTCCAGAATAATTAGCTTTCTGCGGCCGCTGAGCCCCTGCCTGCCTGGTGTTGGCTGGAAGGGAGGTGACGCCTGGAGATGAGGTGAGAGGGTGGCAGGTCCCCACTGTCCCCACCCCAGGGCTCACCTGTCCACCCCTTCCCCTCCCCAGCCCTGCTGGTAAGGTTGGTGAGCGTGCAGAGCCGCCCACCCCACTGATGAAAGAGCAGCTCCTGCTCTCCACTTCTCCTTGGTGATGGCAGGGGAGGATTTGTGACCTTTCCGTTTTCTCGTGGGGCTGGGACACAAGAACCATCCCCGAGCCACCAAATCAGGGCCACCCAGGAGGAGTTTGGAGCACTGCTAAAATATGTCAGCCAGTTACCCAGAGCACCAAAACACCCCTGAATCCCAGAGGGATCTGCCTGAAGTTTTATCCCCTGGATCTGCCTGAGATTATCCCCTGCCATGGTCATGGTGCTGGCAGGGGAGTGGGGATTTGTGCCTGGCAAGGATTTTTTTTTTCCCTGCTCACTGTGCTTCTTCCTGGGAGGAAGCTGCAGTGAGCTCTCTGTGATTTTAAACTCCTGAGTTTCCTGCTGTGAACTTGGCAGGGTTGTGGAAGGGATGGCCGAGGACAGCAGCAAATCCAGCAACTCTTGCTCTCTTTGAAAAAATCATCAAAAACGATGTACTAACTCCCCACAAAGTCTGTAGGCCTTGGGTGTCTTGTACCTCCCAATTCTTGAGGGCCAAAAGATATGAGGGAAGCTCTGGGCTGTATTAGCTCACTGTCCTGAGCTGGGAATGATGAACAGGGATAAAATGCCACCCAAACCTCTCTTTTTGATGGATTTGGGCTACAGTCTGTCTCTGCTCGTTCAGTTAGGCAGAGCCCAGCAGAACATGCACTCAGCCCAATGGGGTCCCACAAAATTAACTTTAAAAAAGCATTTTCTCAGTGTCCCAGTGACTACTGGAGTTTCACCCAGGGCAAATTGTGGCAGACTAATATTTTATTGAGAATAGCAAATATTTGGCTTAGGACAAAGGCATTTTGATCTTTTTTTCCCCCCCAGGTTTAACACTCCCTAGGTTTATTTGCCCTCAGTCTCTTTAGAAACAACTCATTTGGTAAAATCAGAGCTAATTCACCCCAGGAAGTCTGGTGGTGTAGAAGGGAGACACCTGAAACCAGTGCCTTATTCAGCTCCCCTAGGAAAGACAAGGAGTTTGACTTCTCTTGGATTCATCTATTTTACTCTTTCTTCCCTAATAATTTCTTTTTACTGCGTTTCAGAGCACAGAAGTGTTTTCTTCTCCCACCCTCAGCTGCCTTAGGTAACTCTATTGAAGTCAGTGGATTTACACAGATGTCAAAAAGCCCTGCACAGCCAATCAGGCATTTTACTGATCGCCCTTCACGCCCTTGATTTGTTTGCTCCTCGCTCCTGCCCGTGCTGGGGAAGTTCCATTCATTTCCTACCATCCCTGAGAGCCACATCAGTCGGAGCTGCAATTTATTACAAGCATTTGTTTTGTGCTGGCACAGCCAGGCTGACTCTCATCCCACTTACACTGTTTTTTCAGCACGTAATGACAGGGATCACAATAACTGCTCCTCATTTACTGGCTTGACAGAACACTCAGACCAGTAAAACACCACTGACACCACTGCACTGGTGGCCTGGAAAGTGTCTGACACCGAGCATTTAAGATAAAGTTGAATGTGTTCTCCTCCTTCCTCTCCCTCTTTATAAAGACAGAACTCCCTGGGATGAAACAGCCCAAATCAGCTCTTTTGTTTCACTTCTATCCAATTACACAGGGACAAACCAAGCTGGCACGTCCTCAAAAAAAAAGTAAAACTGATAGGTTTTGAGCAGAGTTGCTGTGCAGGCACAATCGGTGTGAGCCTTTGCAGCACATCTGATACAGTCAGGATGGATTGAACCCCGTGTGGGTTTCTAAAAACAGCAGTGGACCATCCCAACAGAGTTGGGATGTCTGCACCTACCCCCTGCAAGAAATATGTTGGCATTTTTGCTGTTTGGTTTCAGATCAGGCCTGCTGGCTGCCACTCTCCCAGCTCTGACAGCTCTGGGTGCATCTCTGCACAAAGGAAGGCTTTTCTTGGGGCAGACAGGGAGAGACTGATTGCAATCTCTCACCAAAAAAATAGATCTATCAGTTCCAAAAGGCTGTGAAAGGGAAGGTAGGGTGTTATTTTAAACTCCAGGGAAATCAGCTGTGGGAATGTGGACATTGTGTCTGATCTGTGTGCTTTGAACCCCACTTAGGAGAGAGCTGGATATGTGAATTCACCGCAAGAATAAACAGCTGTCAGTCCAAGCTTGCCAAAATTTCCTATGCAGGGTAACACTCCTGCAGTTTTTCCAGGGTGCTTTTCCTATGAGTAAACATTACAGCTCAAATCAGGAGTAAATACAGCGGAGAGAAAGAATGTCAGAATCTGAATTTGCCTTGGCAGGGAACGATTTCACAGCTTTCTCATGCATTGTCTAAATGCACAACTTCTCTCTCCCATTTCCCCTCTCGAAATGAGTGAGTAGGCCAGGAGGGGTTTAGTCAAATGGAAATGAGTTTTCTCTGAGCACATTCCCCGTTAAAAACACCCTCAGGTTTTGGAGTGGATGGGTGAGGACCACAACAGACTGATGAGTAAAGGTTAACATGCTCAGAATTTCTTGGAAACTGTTTTATTCCTTAATCCTCCTTGTTAGAATTCCTCCCTGCCTCAAAAACCATTTATGAATCAAGAGAACAAAGCCTCATTTGGCTGGATCCTGACATTCCCGGCTGTCACATCACTGAACCCTAAGCTCAGCCCATGGAAACAGGAGCAGCACCTTGCCCAGCCTCGGGAGGTGATTGAGCTTTGGGTTCAAGGTGCCAAACATGAGAATCCCAGAGTTTCCTCCAGGCCCGATTCAACCCTGAGGAGCTCTGCTCAGTGACAGTGTCCGAGTTCAGGGTGTGACTGAAGGGGGATTTCTGCTCAGTCCTGGCACTGGGAATAACAGGAGGTCACAGATTCCCCTGGGAGAGGCACTGGGCTCCTCTGGCTGGAGCCAGAAAGTGCAACAGGCTCGTTTGTGGACATTGTTTTGCAAAGAGCTGTGGAGATGGTGGAGTCTGATAGGGGCCCTCAGACAAAGCACTCCGAAAGAATGAGGATAAATGCACATTTTTAATGAGCTCTAACAAAAGTCTATTGAATCGTTTCTTCAATTTAGTTGTGTTTTGATTATTTCCATTGTCCTTTGTTTCCCCATATGCGGGTGTGATGCATCCAGGAAAAAATCATGAACATTTGCATTGACAGCCATCCAGAATTTCCATTTAAAATGATCCACTTTGTTACAGTAATTAGCCTTGTAAGCGGAACAAAGCACACAACACTGACAATAGTTGCTAGTGATCACTTCACTTCCTAATCAGACTGCTCCTTCAAGCATTCTAATTTATTTTACTAATGATTACAGGGCAGATGCTGCACAGATTTGCACCTCTAGGAACTCCACTGAAATAGAGAAGCGGAAAATCTTGCCTAGTTTGCCTAATCCTGAAGTATCCGGAGTAATTCGAGGGCCAAGCAATTATAAAGAACAGACTTTGCTCTCAGAGGTTTATTGATTTTTAGATTTGAATTCTCTGACATATCAATTGCTGCGGAGGAGGGGGATTTGTGCTGAAGGGTTTCTGGGAGAGGGGTGCTGGGTGCTGACAATCTTTGAGGAGGGAGATGGAAGTAGGAGCCGCTCCTTGCCTTGAGTTCTCCATAAAAAACCTCTCCCAGTTGGTTCTGCATCTTTACAAAAAAGCACTCGCTCATCTCAGAGAGAAAAAGCAGCTTCCTTGAGAGGAATGATAACGAGGAGAGGGGCTTAAACTGTTAATCCTGTGTCAGAAATAAGTATATTTTTTATTAAAATACGGGTCCACTTCTCTCAGTGTAATCCTCTAGAGTTCAAACCCCAAGGGAGCATTAATGTCCTTCACCTTTTCTGACTCAAAGCCGGTTCATCCGGTGCCTTCAGCGTGCCCTTTTCCATCCTTATAGCAGGGATCCATCAGGCAGACTTTGGCTGCAGTTTGCCTTTTGCAAAAGGGCAAAGTCATCTATTTAGGTGCAACAAATGGGTGTAAGCAGAGCCAGGCACACACAGGGAGCAGCATTTCCTTGGCAGGACTCTCACCACTCTTGGTTCCCTCCAGAACTCGGTAAACTGTTGAGATATCTGCAGTAAACTTGTGTTTGGGTGGACTTGGGATAAGAGCAGGTTTTGGCTGGGTTTTGTCCTGGTTGAAGTCCATGAGTTAAATCAGAGTAGTGGGCAAACTGTGCTCTTCCCTCCTCTGAGACCAAACTGTGCTCTTCCCTCTTCTGGGACCAAACTGTGCTCTTCCCTCTTCTGGGACCAAACTGTGCTCTTCCCTCTTCTGGGACCAAACTGTGCTCTTCCCTCTTCTGGGACCAAACTGTGCTCTTCCCTCCTCTGAGACCAAACTGTGCTCTTCCCTCTTCTGGNCTCTTCTCTTCTCTTCGACCAAACCCTGCTCTTCCCTTCTCTGAGACCAAACCCTGCTCTTCCCTCCTCTGACACCAAACCCTGCTCTTCCCTTCTCTGAGACCAAACCCTGCTCTTCCCTCCTCTGAGATCAAACCCTGCTCTTCCCTCCTCTGAGATCAAACTATGCTCTTCCCTTCTTCTCTGAGACCAAACCCTGCTCTTCTCTTCTCTCTGTCCCTGTGTTGTTTAGCTGCCTGGCGTGTTGTGTTTGAAAGTTCTCAAAGGGGCCTGGAAGGAATCTAAAAAAGCTACATTTCATCCAATAAAATAAATGTATTTGAGATCATCAAGCTTAAACTGGAGAACTTTTCGAAACACTGTTTCCTTTTATGCCGTGGGATGGGAGTAGTGGAAGAGCCTCCGTCCTCCGAAGGCTCAACTCTTTGAGTTGGCCAAGCAAGTCAGTGTTGAGCTGCAGTGGTTCAGGATTTCTCACTCCCTGCTGAGCAGTTCTGGTCACAGATTTGTGCTGTTTGGTTCATTCGTGTCTGGGTGGCAATAAAAACGAGGCTTGAGGCTCAGGGTGTCCCTTGGGCTTTGTCACCTCAGCTCCAACACCAGACTTCACAGCCAAGGGATTTCCTTTTTAATAACCCTTTAGGACTTTGCTACTGCTGCCCATTTCCCCTTTTATAGTTCCAGCCCTATTTGTAGTGTTTGGAAGAGCTGTGTGGAAGCAAACATGACTGAGATTTGAAGGGGATCCATACAGAGACACAATTTTCATGTCTGATGATTCTTATGATCAGCAAAAAGCAAAGCTCAAAGAGGACAAATGCAGGCAGGAATAGCCTGCCCTCAGATTTAAGGAATGATCTTAAATTTGCCCCCCTCTTCTGCTCTGTGGGGTGGAGCTGGAGTTGCCATGGGCACAGCACCTCAATCTGCCATCCCCAGCAGGATCAATGCTCATTTATCCAGTAAATATTGGATATCCTTGTTGACCCCAAGGATGCATCCAGCAGGAGCTGCAAAATGCACTTTACTGCGAACACAGAAAATCCTGTGCGAGTTACCAGGGGGTGAAGACCTTTTGTCCATTGAGATGCAGAACCAGTTCCCTGCCAGTTTCATCCTGCAGAATGTGGGGAGCAGAGCAGGCCAGATTTCCTGCAGTCACATTCAGCCACGGCTTTGTGTGCATCAAACAGAGCTGCCCTTGGTGTGGTACCAGAGAGGACTGAGGGATTCAGCCCAGCAGTGCAGAGTTCAGCATTTCCCTCTGCTCCCTCTCAGCTTCTGCAGAGAGGCAAAAGCTGCAAGATCTCGATGAGACCGAAATATTAATTCCGTGTTATTGCATCAAGTTTGACTAACAAGCCGCATGAATAAATCTGCAGGCTTAGCTTCTGCCAGCGCCAAGTTTCCATGGCAACAACAACCCATCTTATCTTTAGGAATTTCATTAACAAGGGAGGGAAACGAAACAACAACAACAAAAAAAATCCCCCCCCAAAATCACAAAAGATTTGTCAAATTAAGAGCAGCATCTCCCTCCCCTGCATCATTTTTTGGGGAAAGTCCGCTTGGATTTTTTTTTCTCATTTGTAAAGGTGTTTTTTTTAAAAATTCACATCACTGCCTGAGACAAAAAAAATGCAGCAAATGCCTTTGTACCTCCGAGTTGGAGAGGGAGGGATGATAAACATGCAGAATGGGGATGCACTGGAGGAGGGAACATGGCTGTTGCAGAGCACTCAGCATTCAGATGATCCCAAAATCCGGAATTAGGGAAGAGAGCTGGGAATGGGAGACCTTTTGGTGTGTTCACAGTGGAGCTTCCTGGTGGTGTGAACACTGAGGGGTGGCATTTGGGGGGTTATGATGGAGCTTTATTTGTGTGTGTGTGTGTGTTCCTGCTCTCAGGGCACTCGATATTCCCAACATGGGAATTGAGGCTGCTGGATTTGGAAAGCAGGGCTGTGTTTTATCCCCCTCTCACCTTGGGCTGCCCTAGACCCTTGTGACAAATAAAATAAACACCGTTTAAAAAGTCGATTGGATCAAATTGTTTCAGGGGAAAAAAAACCAAACCAACACCACCTCCTGCACACACGAAAGAGGAGGAAGGGATGCACAGGCTCTGCTGCAGGAATAGCTTGGAAATTCCATGTTCCCACCACTCTCTCCCTGAGGGTGAGGTCTCCACAATTTGAGTGGTTTTGTTGGAGCAACAGGAGGAGGGAGGCAGAGCTGTTGCATTCCCAATTTGGGGAGTTTGGTTTTGATCTCATTTAAGAGGTGAAAAAGTGTTGTCTTTAAAACAGGACCCGTGAGGGGCTGAGCTTTTCCCCGGATCCCCTGGATCCCCCGGATCCCCTGGATCCCTCGAGCAGGGCAGGGAAGATGCTGATCCCTGGCATTTCTGCTCCCTGGCCCCAGGCTGCTGAGGCAGAGCCACAGCTCTGGAGAGGACGAGGATGGGGAAAGACAAGTTGGGGGAAGAGTCAGAAAACAGCAGAGGGGAGGGGGCACAGAGAAGCCCAGCTGTGGATTTGAGGAGGGATTTTAGGGCAGGGAAGTGTTTGTTCTCCCTGTTCACCTGGAGTTAACCGTGCAATCAGAACAGAACTCTCCCTGCTGTACCACTGCACACAAACTGCAGCTCCAGCAGCCTTAGGAACCCTTTCTGTTGACTCACAAGTGCACCGGTTCCATCGGGAAAAATCCCATATCAGTGATAGGAAACAAAGAGTGTTCTCCTTCTCCTGTCATTTTTACCCACAGCCAGCTGCCAGCTGGGAAGCCCTCAGGGACCATTATTCCAGGAGCACTGCCTGTAATGCCTCTTTTACCTGTTTTACAGTCAGCCTTTCTGCTGATATCAGAGGAGCAATCTCCCAATTATGTCAGGGGAAGTGGATGGAGAAACAGCCCTGCCACTAACAAACATCCACACTTAGATTATTCCCCCCCACTTTGCCTCGGAAGGGCCAATCAAGATTTTTACAAGCACAATACCTGCCACGCTCCCTGGTGAGCCGTATAATTCATCCAGTCGCAGACAATATCACCAAACATAGCTAACACATCAAATCACAACATGGGTTTTGTACAGTGAATTACAACTGTTCACACAAGGCTGTTAGTGAACAATCTCCGGCCCAATTTCATTATTCATGGAAGAAATTTATCAGCAATTCCGAATAACAAATCAATCTAAGAATTTTGCAGACCGTCCAGAACCGATTCAGGAGCTGGGAAGGGGAGCAATGTTTGTGGGATAAATTATTTGCTGTGAAATTGGTTGGTTGGCTCTTTCTAGTACACCCTTGGGGGCTACTGGCCTGGTACTTAAAAATCAACTCATGCATATTCCAAAAAGGGAAGAACAGCATTTATTCCACTGGATGCAAAGTGATGGAGGTGAAACAATTCCTGGCTCAGAATTTGCCCACCAGTGCAGAGATGAGTCCTGGGGAAATACACCAGCATCCTCTTTTTGATTTGTCTCCTGGCTGTCTTTCTGGCTGAGTTCTGTTTTCCCATGGCCACAACAAAACCCCGGTAGCTTTGGGCAGGATGTCTGGCTTTGGTTTTTGCCATAACTATAAATTCCCGTGCCCTTTTCCTCCTCTTCCTGCAGGAAGGTGCTCAGCAGTGGCAGCTCCTGTCCTGATCATCTGCCAAGTGCATAAGTGCTGGGTTTCATGCTAAAATATGATTTCACTGGGCTGTAGAGCTCCCCAATTTGAGCTGTGCAGGCCTCTTAGCATAGACAGGGTGGAAATTTATTTATCATCCCCACTGGAGCCTGCTCTGCGAAAGGGACTTGGATCCACACTTTTCTGATGGTGTAAATGCACCCTGATAGCTGCAAACAGGCTCTGGGTTCCCAGACAAATCTGCCAGAAGGGAATATTCACTGTGAGTGCCTTGCTTGTCCAGCCAAACCAAGAACATCTCCTTGGCTGGTGACAAGGACACATTTGCCTTGAACAGGAGTTGGTGGTGAGAGCTTGGTGCTCCACCATACGGATGCTCGGCCGGTGATGTGGGAGGAGCTTTTCTGAAAGAATTTCGACGTGATTATTATTAAAAACAAGAAATTCTCCATGGTCACAGCGCAGTGTTGGGCCAAATTACAGAAATTCACTATGTTGCGGTGGGTTTTGGGTGCATGCTCCAATCCTGAGCAGCCTGGGCTGGTGGAAGGTGTTTCTCCCCGTGGCAGGGAGGTGGGATGAGATGATCTTTGAGGTCCCTTCCACCCCAACCCATTCTCTGGCTCTGTGGCCAAACCACCCCAGCTCTGAAAGGGATGCAGTGCATGGATTCGTTTTGGATTTTCACTGAGAAACCAGATTCCCTTCTCCCGTTGATTCCTCCTTGTTCTGTCATTCACCCTGACTGGGATGGGGGCAGATCCTGTGCCAAACGTCCGGAGAGCCCTGGCTGGGGATGTGCAGTGCCTGGCACCCGCAGCTCTGCCTTCCCTCGGTGCCCTCAGGCACAACCCTGGTGCCACTTCCAAGTTTCTCCTCATTGCACGAGTTTCCTGTGCCCACCGAGGAGGAAAACATTAACAGCAATTAGAAAGCTTGGATCAGGGGCTTGGATCAGCCGTGCCTTTCAGCACCCCAGCAGCACACAGAGCAGGGCTGGGGCTGGACCAGGAGGATGTTTCCCATTAGGGAAAGTGCTTTCCATTGTCAGTGCAGACACTCCCTCATTGTCTGCATGGCCCCCGGGCATTTTGCAAAATTCTCCTCTCCAGATGAGCCCTGAGTTCTTGGGATCACCACGAAAACACCCACTCTTGCACCAGCTTCCCGGGGGGGAGCCCAGGCTGGAGGAAATCCATGCATTTTCCAAGGGTCTGGTGTTCATATTCCTGACCCTTTTTGAGCAAATCTTGTTAGAAATAGGCTCCGATTTCAGGTGGACAAAATAAAACACCCCAAAGCCAGTATTTCACAGGATTTGGTGTTTTCCTTACATTGAATCTCAGAATGGTTTGAGGGGGAAAGGACCTTAAAAGTCGTCCAGTTCCACCCCTCACCATGGGCAGGGACACCTTCCACTGTCCCACTATCCCAGGTTCCTCCAAACCCCATCCAGCCTGGCCTTGGACACTTCTAGGGATGGGGCAGCCACTGCTTTTTTGTGCCAGGGCCCTCAGCACCCTCACAGGGAGGAATTTTTTTCTCTTTTTTCTGTTTTTCATATCAGTAGAGAACGCATTCCATAGGCTTTTTCCATTAAACGCATTCCATAGGCTTTTTCTGACACTGCCACTATCTCACCGTGGAGCTCTCAACCAAAACATCTCCTTTTCCTTATTCATGGACGTCTTCTTCTGCCCTTTCTCCATTCCCTGTCATCACTTTCCTTGGCTCTTTATGTTTGCAGGGTTCAGCTCCCTAACCAGCATCTCTGTAGCCTGTTTCTTGTTGTAATTATTATTATATTTGTAATTATTATTATGTTTGAGACTCACTTAAGAGCAATCTCCACGTTCTATGTGAGGTATAATGGTGAAAAAACCTATTTGTGGCTCAAAGACCCTGTAGCCACTGAATGAAAAGGTGACATGATCAGGGAAAAGATTTAGCTGAGCTCTGCACTGTATTAAACTAAGCACCATTTTATGGCTCTCTTTAAAGTGTTATAAGGCAACTAGGAAAAAAATTAGAGGGAGAAATCACAATGCATGGATGCTGCGGGATAAATTTTTTGTTTGCTTCCTTCCCTCCCCTCCCCCCTGGGTTTCAAACATCACTCAAGAACAGGCTTCTGTTATTAGGCAAAACTCCCTCTGATACTTCAGGAGGCATTTTCCCCCCTTTTCTGTAAGAAAAGAGGGAATGTGATGGCAGGAACATAATTACGAGCGCTCTCAACCAAACCTGGACTGGCTGATTTGCACTCAGCCCCTCTGATGGGAAGCAAGTGAACAGTGCTCTTGAGCTGTAATTATTATTATCAGTCACTCTTCACGGTGACAACAAATAATTATTTTTAAAAGGTGTGAAAACAGAATTAACCCTTTCCTCAGACATCCCCCCTCTGAAGTGACATGGTTGGTGTTGCAGTTCTGGGTGGTGGAGCTGCTGTTTCAGTTGGTTTTCTCCCATTAAAATACCCTGGGCTGCACTGAGAGAGCAATTTTCAGCAGGGAGTGGTGATTTGGAGGCCCTAACATTACCAAGAGTGGCTTGGCAGAGCCCAGCTTTCAGAATTTTCCTCAAGAGGATGTTTTTTTAAGCAATCAGGCCTTTTCCAGGTACTTCAGAAATGGGTATCAGTTTCTGGTGGTGTCCTTGGCTACGGAGTGAAGCAATTTATGGAAATTTCAACACAGGCTTCAGAGTGAAAAGATTTATTGGAATCTCAACAGAAATTTTGCTTCAGGAACCAATCCTGCCCTGTTGTAGATTCACCCACTCTTGTGTGGGGTAGGAGCTGTGGCAGTGGCATCAGGAGCAGGGTCGCCTGTCGTGCCAGAGATCCTGAATCCAGCATTGCTCCAGCCAGGGCTGCAGCTCCCTCCTCCGCACCCCAGAACCCTCATTCCCATCCTGACCTGCGTGTCCAGCCCTGAATTGTCACTGTCCCCACGTGGAGGGAGCCTGGGCAGGCGCTTTTGCTCTCCTGGGACACCGACCCAGCTGTGGGACACGGGAAACACAGAAGGGTGGAAGGACAAGGCCGGGGGTGGGAGAGCCCCCAGCCCTGGAGGCAGCACTCCCCCCGGTGCAAGGGGAGTGTTAAAGCCTCGTGGTTTCATTCCCAGCTCTGTTCGTGTGTCTGTTGTGCTCTGAGGCAGGCACAGATGGAGCTGGATGGTAGGGGGGGCTGTAGCCCCTCTTTTGGGATTCCTCAGTGCTGCCTTCAGCTCCCACTGATCCCCCCGAGGCTGGGGCTGCTGCTGCCCTCGCAGGCGGGTGCAGTTCAGCCCTGGCACCCCGGAGTTCACCAGGGCAGTGTTCGTTCAGCAGGAAAATCAGGGATGCAGGATCGGAGGCACATCAATCTTACCGCCTGAAAGATCTCCCAGCCTTTGGTACCAGGGACAAATCCTGCAGGGCTGGCTGAACAGAGAAGGCACCAGGACAGGGGGGAATCTCCAGCCTCATCTGCATCCCTGCAGGAGCTGGGAGCCTTTATCATCCCCGATCATCCCCAGCCCCTGCTGACCCTGCAGTGCAGCCTGGCAGCTTTCCCTGGGTTCTGTCTGAGCCTGGCACGAGGCATCACCCCCAGAGACACCCTGGCAGCTCAGGGGTGCCGTGGCCAAACCTCCCAGGAGGGGACAAAGCGTGGCAGCCGAGGGGGAAGAACGCAGCAAGCGGCAAGAACACGATTTTTAATGAGTGCAATATGTGGCCAGGGTCTGTAGGAAATCTGTTTGCAATCATCCCGTGCTAAAGACAAACGACAAGCTGTTTCCCAGGCACAAACCTCTGCCTTTCTTCTCCAGAATGCCAAGACAATTATGTGTGGCATTATTATTTTTTCCCCTCTCTTGCTTTGCTTTCCTCCAAGGGTCTCCCACACACGCGGAGAGCCGAGGCACTGACAGTGGCAGGAGTTAATAAACCCCGTGTTGCACTATGAAATATCAACAAGCTGCAAGGCAGGGAGGAGAGCGGGGCCTCCCCACTGCTCAGCAATGCTTTGATTCAGACTGAAGCGAAGGCAGGGAGATTTGCAGCCTCCAAGCAGCCCCGTCTGTTGTTACCTTGCCCTGTTTTTGTGGTGCAGCACGTTGTACATCCCCAGGGCTGCCCAGGCCCCACACGCAGTGCAGGGTGCTGACAAGGGACTATTAGAGCTGACACGCTGAGGAGCAAAAGATGAGCGAGAGAGAGCGAGCAAAACAGGCATTTAATTTTCTGAGTGATTGCTCTTCATCTGGCTTCGCTCACTTCTGAGAGGCAGCAGCCTTGCTCCCCCCATCAGTCCAGGCACCACCTTGAGCATTCAGATCTGTGAATCCAGCTGCCATTTGCTGCTCCTGGAGGAGCCCCTCCTGTGAGGGGTGAAAACTCGGGGGATCAGGAGTCAGGAGTGATGGGAACCCCTGAGTGCCCCACACCAAGGAGATGTGGCCGAAAGGGAAGGTGGACACACAGCCCAGGGCTTGCTGAGGAGCCAGGGACATCTCTGAACAGCAGCAGCAGCCTTTTCTTGCCTGTGCAGCCTCATTTTTACCCCTGATCAATCCACAGCCACCCACCTGCTCAGGAGGGGAATGGTAAATCAAAAATCTGGAGTGATGCAGGGCTGGTGCTCTTCCTTTGAACAGTGCTGTGTACAAGGGCTGAGATGAAAGCCAGCTGCAGTCACTGCATCCTTCCCTTCCTGCCTCCTCTCTACCTCTAGATGTTCATTTAAGCACAGAGTGTGTGCACACAAAAGCTTTTAACCTGTAATATCCTGAGAGTGAGAACTGTCAACACTGCTCAGGAAAAAGAAAAAGGGAATGGAAATGCTGCACCTGACACACAGCTCTGAAAGCAACCCCCAAATGATGGGATGGGGATAATGGGGTGGAAAAAAGCAGGTGGATGGCAGGATAGACACCCAGATAAACAGATCGGCCAGGCTCTGTCTCCAGCTGCAGTCAGGCAATTAACTCTCAAAGAAACAAAAAGCAGTCATTCAAATTACCTTGGAGAATCGAAGTTTCTGTCAATAGGAAAGAGCTGATTCTGGGATTCTGTGAGCCACAGTGAGATCTGGCATGAATTCCTCACCTCATTCACGACAGCCCAGCTCCCCCATTCATGGTTCTGAGATGCACAACTCGGCACTGGCTGGGCATCATCAGCTCTTCCAAAATTGATTGACGTCGCCCATCTGGGCCAGAATTTCGAAGGAATGTTGCCTCCTTGGAGACAGGGAGCAGACTGCTTGTCACAGTGCTCCTGGAGGGGATGGGGATGCTTTGAAAGCCTGACCACAAGTGACACAAGAGAAGCAGCCGGTGGCTGGGCACTTACAAATAGGATCCTAACCCCTGCAAAAACCTGGATTAGGTATTTGAGGGGGTCTGCAATCAACATCTTCTGTCGACTCAGGACTTGGGTTGTTTTTTTTTGCAAATGTCACCACAAAGAAATATCTTCTCTGCATTCAGTTTTTGACACCAGCATGCCCACCTCACTGACTGCAGTGAGGATCTGTTCTCACCCTCATCCCAGTGAAAATAACAAGGCTGCTTGCAAGAAAAGCCTGCAAACTCCATGATTTCATCCATTTACAACGCAGGGAACCCGTGGGTATCTCAGATGAAGGCTTAACCCCAAATAAATCCGATTGTTTCTTTCCCCAAATTGCTGGTTTACACAGAGGAAGGAAAATTTACATGGAGAGAGAAAATAGGAACAGGTTCTTGGGGGTGGGAGAGAGAAGGGAAGGCAAGCTAGGCACGGAACAGGCCAGCTATTTTTCCTCCTTTCTTTCAAAAATCCCTGCCAATATGCTCGCTGTGCCATCTGGCACCCGTGATAAATTTGCCTATGTGTAATTGCAAGCTGCAGAGAATTTCAGAGGGGTTGGAAATTTCTCTGTCTAGGTTCTTGTGTAGCCATTACCATTTTAATCATTGAATACAGGAAAGGGAAATTTTCTTTTCTCATGCTCTCCTGAAATGAAAAAAGCTCTTCAGTCACTCCCTGTCTTCCTCACTTCAGTTTGTTTCATTTGAGCAGCAAAGCCAAGGTGATGTTGGTTCCCTCCCCATCCTCCATGAATATTTCATGTAATTTCAAAACTATAATTTTAGTGAGACAGAGAACATAACATTAATCTATGTCTAAACAAATTCCCCCACCATTACAATTCCCCATTTGTAAATGAGGCGAGAATTTTAAACTTTGAATTTACATTTCAACTTTTCTCCCTTTCTTTTGCTCCGCGTTTTCTTTTCACATTTCATTTTGAGTGATGAACCTTCATCAAGCAGCTTCACTCGTATTTCTAACTATTTAAGCTACTTTCTGCTATTCATGTATTATTTTTGCATTTCTGGCACACGAGACTTCCTTTCCCCAGCGAAGTAAAGCAGAAGCAGAGAACAGGGATTCAAAGGAGGCCTCGCCAAATCCTTTTCCATATGGACGCTTGCTGAGATTTTTTTTTTTTTCCTTCCTACAATTTACCCAGATAAAAGATAAAGACTTTATTAATCATTAGGGCAGGTGAAGGAGGCAGATGGGATGCAACTTAGGGATTTTTTTATGCCCTGGAGGAGAGCTGGACCTCACAAAGCTTTACACACTCAGCACTGCCTGGGGATGCTCCATTCCCAGCGTTCGGCCACGATCCCCCCGAGCTCATCCCGCAGCTCCAGGTGCTGCCTCTCCCATCCCTGCACACCTCCAGCGGGTGCTGGTGGACAGATCAGTGCTGCATCACCTGCCAGCCTGTGCCATGCCAGGAAAATCCTCCTGAGCCAGCTCTGGATGCCATCCAGGAGCGGTGGGTGAGAGGGCAGGGCAGCAGGGGGACTGTGGCACCTGGGGACACAAACCAGGCCCTGCTGCTCCCCCAGCGCTGCTCCACTGACCCCATTCCCTCAGGAATCCCCTGCCCAAACCCACAGCCAGGGCTGCTGCCCTGTCACAGGGTCCCTTTGCTCCTTTTGGTGTGTGGAGCTAAACCAAGGCTGCTCTCGGGGCACTCGGTGGTGCCACGTGTGCAGCTCCTGGGCGGGAGCAGGGACAGGGATCAGAACAGGGAAAATCCAGCCTGAACATGCAGAATTCAGGAAAAACCTCCACTGTGCAGTGAGCCAGCACTGGAACACACACCAGAGAGGCTGTGGAGTCTCCTCCCTGAGGATATTCCAGAGCTGTGTGCTCACAGCCCTGTGCCCTGTGCTCTGGGATGGCCCTGCTGGAGCAGGGAGGTGACAGCAGTGACCCTGTGTGCTCCCTTCCAGCCTGACCCATCCTGGGATCCTCTGAGCGAGCTGCAGCGTGTGTGTGGGAAAAGTCGTGTGTAGGCTGTCTGAAAAGCGAATTAAACGTATTTAGTGCAAATAACAGGATATCCTGGGAGCAGGGACGTGTGAGTGACAGGTCTAGAACCAGCGGGCTGCTACTGGGCCACAAACCCTGTCCCACCAGCAGGTCACAGCCAGCCTCAAACCCTGTCCCACCAGCAG
This sequence comes from Melanocharis versteri, assembly GCA_013397845.1. Lineage (NCBI taxonomy): Eukaryota > Metazoa > Chordata > Aves > Passeriformes > Melanocharitidae > Melanocharis > Melanocharis versteri. The sequence goes on along the minus strand of VZTG01003725.1, from coordinate 568,393 downwards.
GTCACAGCCAGCCTCCCCCCTCTGCCCTGGGCTCTTCTGGCTGCTCTTTGGGCTGTTCCAGTGAAGATGAGCTCCTTTAAACCGCGGATCCCAGCTAAATTAATGCGTTTTGATTGAAGGTCGTTAAGCAGTGGCCACAGCAGCAGCTCAGCCGCAGCCAGAGGGCAGTGGGGACCAGGTGGCAGATGGTGGGGACACTTTGCAGCCTTCACAGTCGGTGCCAGAAGAAGACCTGTGTCCAGCAGCGTCTGTCCCAGCTGCTCAGGGAGGTGGTTCAGATCCAGGGCTGCTTTTGCTCAAATCCTTCCCTCAATATCTGCAGCAACCCTTTCCTGCTTTCTCAGCGGTAATGTGCAGAGAAACGAACACTAAATGCCTTCCTATGAAATAATTCTGGTGTTGAGGAGAAAAGAACTTGAGAAGGAGGGAGGATTGAGTTTTCCAGGGGAGCCAAGGCTGTGTTGTGAGCCCTGGAGAAGGTGAGGAGGAAGAGAGAGAGGAAAAGGTGTGAGAACTGTGAGGTGCAGGAGCTCCCGTTCCATTCCGGGGCTGCCTCTGTGGAATCTGTTTGAAGTGGAAGCATCTCTCCTGCTCCTGATCTCTCCCAGCAAACCCTGAGCCTCGGGGAGCACGCTCAGAAATCATCACACAACCTCTGTGGGGGAAAAGTCAGTATCTAGTTCAAACAATGTCACTGTCTCCCCGCTGATAAAACAGCCACAGAAGTCAGGAATGGTTTAACAACCTCCTTTCTCAGAAGTTCCCAACCATCAAATTTCAAGGGTTGCTCCTTTGATCTCAGAAGCACCAGAAAGATGTTTTTTCTTTTTTTTTTTTCCTTCTTTCCCTATTTTTATTTAAATTTCACTAGCGTGCTGTGGCTCAGTACCTAACCCTGCATAGCCCAGAAGAATTCTTCTGCTCTGGTTAGGTTTTGTGTCTAGTCCCCAATTATTCTGGTCTTGCAGAAGGGGGAAGGGAAAGGAAAGATGGGAAGGAAGTTTGAGCACCTCGCTAAGTGAAAAGGAGAAAGCTCAGAGGGGAAAAAAAGAAAATGGTACAGTTTGTAATTGTTTTTGTTCTTCAATCACTCAGGAAATAAATTGCTGTAGGGGGAGAAAAAAGAAAAAAAGAGTCTTTGAACATCCAAAGCAGCAGAGAGCCAATAAAGGCACCGCATTGCTTTGAAAAGCAGCCCCTTTTCCTCAGCCTATTTCCACTCCTTCTCATTAGTTCAGATAACTCTCAGAACGCTAATTCATTAGGCTCTTCCAGGATTATTTCCCTCCAAACAGCTGCTGAGAAAAATAGAAATAATCTGCCTGTCGCTGATGGAGCCCACGATTGCGGCTGCCAACAAAACACCTCCCGTGGGGAGCACCAGGGCCCAGCCCCGGGGGCTGCTCGATGTCCAGCAGAACAGAGGGAATGAGGGCAGGAAACCTGGCTTGGGCTGGGTTTAGTGGCTGGGATTGATTTCATTCCTAACTGGTGATTTCAGGGAGAATCCGTCCCTGGCTGAGAGCAAGGAATGGTCTCTGCCGGCAGCGCTGGGAAAGGTTTCTGGAGGGGGAGGTTGAAATGGATCCTAAGCACTGGGGGGGGTTCTTTTCTCTTTTTCCCCCCTTTGAACAGCATCTCAGCACCTGTGAGGGGCATTTTGCTCCCTGGGAATGGCCGTTTCCCAGTGGCTCCTTCCCAGCCCTCGATCCCTTGATCAGGAGAGGTCACCTGGTGCTCTGTGCCCACCTCCCAGCTGAGTGCCTCGCTTGGTGCAGAGCAGGAGAAGAGTGGGGGTTTAAAACATCCCTTTTGAAGCCTTTTTCTTTCTGAAAACAGAGCCAAAAAGGCTTTTTTGTAACCCAGCATAGAGCAGTGAGGGGAACTGCAATGGGTTTCTCACCTCACATGGCTGCAGAATGTTTTATGGGAAGAAAAAAGATGGGGAAAACCATAAAGCAACTCCATTTTCTTGCAGTTTAATGCTGGTCTGTACAGAAATCCTCAATCCTGGCAGCAACACAGAAGAAATGAGGTGATTTCTGTATTTATATAAGAAATGAGGAGGTTTGTTCTGTAGGTCTTTTTAATTCAAGGGGACATGGCCCACGGTGGGATCCAGGCACCGTTTTCCTCAGCCAGGCCCTGCCTGCCTCAGTTCCACCACCTGGGGGAGAAAAGCAGAGGGGAAAACACGACGTTGTGAGTTAGCAGAGGCATGGATAAGGCCCTTGGAGCAGGAAAAGTGCTGCTCAGGGATTTCCTCTTGCTCCTGCTGGGTTCTCCATGTGCAGGACCCCCTTGGCATCCTGGGTGACACAGGTGGCTCAGGACAAGGGACAAAAATCTTGTGTTCGAGGAGGGATGGGAATCATTCCTCTGCAGCCCTTTTTCACTTTTCCACCCTGTTTTCTTGCCTTCTCCCTGGTGAGATCATCCCAACCCAAGCCACACAGAAGGATCTCTTGGCTGTGCAAATGCCACGAGCTTTTCATCCCACACTTGCCAGCCCTTCACGGCTTTGCCGGTGCTCCAGTGAATTTTGTGGAGCTGTTTCCAGCTCTTTTCTGGCTGGAAGGACAAATTATCACACAAGACAAATTATCAAGGATCCAAAATAGCACAAAAGGTGACACTTGATACTCATTAGCCAGCCAGATATTTCATCCTGATCCCACACATCTTCTACCTATTTAAGGAAGCAGAAACACACACGTTCATATTCCCAAGCTTTTCCAGGCTTTTCTGGTCATAACCCGACCACCAGAGCATCCAAGACCTGGAATATCTTCCTTCCTTCCTCCCTTCCACTGTCCATTCATCGCCCCTCTTCCCAAAAAGATAAAAATAACCCATCACATGAGCTGCAATTTGCTGTGAGGTTTGCAGCAGCTCTGGGATGTGTGGAAGGCAGCCAGGTAGCCTAGCAACAGGGTGCAGCTTTTTCAGGCTGGTCCAGACAAAAAGCAGGGAAGGATTGATTTTCCTGGGGGTGGGGGCAGTGGCAGCAGGACGGGCAGAGCTCTGCAGCCAATTCAAAAAATCAGGATTTACCCAGGGTCGCTGCTGCGTTTGTGTCTCCATCCTGCTGCCAGTTTTCTGTGGAACAGAGGGGGTTTCAGCTTGTTCTCACGAATTTTGGGGTGCTGATGTGCCGCTGGCACTCGAGGGGTGGGAAGGAGGACCTGCAAGGTGTCAGGACTGGGGAGGAGAGGGTTACACCGACAGAGAAGTGCCTGTGTTGTCACGGCATCTTGTCATGTGTGCTCTGTGTCAGCAGGACACTTTATCTCTAATCCCATCCCTCGCTCACACACAGCAAAGATTCCATGATGACCAGAGGGATTTATGGTCCTTGCAGGGTGGAAAAAAATCCGTGGGGTTTTTGCTGGAAGCTTCAGCATCATCCTTGCGTGGCTCCCTGATGGGGCTGCTCTTTCAGCTCCTCCCTGCCCCTCAAACCACTCCTGGCCCTTCTCCCGGGTGCTCTGCCCTTCCAGCCTGCCCTCTCCTCAGCCTGGGCAGGGCAGGAGGGCTGGAGCCTCTCCTCTGACCCTCACCTGGAGGCAGCTGCTTGCTCTCCCCGGGTCTGTCTCTTTTGCCATTTTTCACCGAGGAACAATGAGATCTCCCTGGATTCATGAGACATTCTGGGAGCCAGACATGAGAAGCAGCTCTCAAAATGCGAAGCGTGGCTGTGATTTATTTAACAGCTTCTCCACGCCAGCCCTCGGCCTCTTCATTACCCAGACTGACAACTGTGCTGGATGCAATTCCTGAAAGGAGCCCGAGCTGCCCCTCGAGCCTGGCCCCAGGGGAGGGATTTTGGCCCGTTCCAAGGAGGCACCTTTGTCCCGGGATGTGGATCTGCACCCGGGAGAGCAGGGGCTGGTGCTGGCAGAGCCCTTCCCTTGCACTGCACGAACCACAGCCCAGATCTGCTCCAGGAGAGCAGCACAAACCATGGCACGGCCCAGGATTCCAAAGCAGGGAGTCTGATCCCTTTTCTAGGCAGATTGGGCCGTTCATCATGTTTGCTGTCACTTAAAACAGCCTGGCTGAGGGGAAGGCTCCACTACCAGGATCAATAAAAGGCCGCCTTCCCTCTCTGGCCTTACTGTGACCACTTTTACCCTCATTAAAATGCAAATCTATTACCAGCCTATGAACGAGTGTGAAATTAAAAGGCCAAGAGGAGTCCATGGATGAGGTACAGGTGGCTGGTTCCTAATGCCAGTGCTATCAATAACCCTCCCCATCAGCCAGGGCACTTCGGAGCTGAACCCCAGTGAACAGGATGAGAAGTCTTTTAAATGATCTATACACTCCCCACCAGGGACTCCCTGGCATTGATCTGGAAAGATGGGCATTTCATTTCCATAATTTGTCTCAGGTTTCCCTCCAAGTTCTCTGGATGTGTTTGCAGGCAGCTCTCATCCGTATTCCAAAATGCTCTTCAGCCCAGAGAGGAGAATTTGAATCAGGTTTTTATTTGTGTGTGCATGTGTTGTGTGAGTGGCTTCAGCCCAAATCTCTCAGTGCAGGCTGCTGGTTCCGAGATAAGTATAAACTGCATCTGGATAAATTTCTTTTCTCCACATTCCTGTTACTACAGCAGAGCAGGTCCTTGTGGACAGGTGACATCCCCTGGGACAAATGAGTGACACAGAGACTCAGCACTCATCTTCCCTTCTCTCCTTCCTCCTCAGCTCCTTCTCTCTGCCACTGTTGAATAAAAATGCTGCAGTTCTCCACAAAAAACATCCAGTCCTGTGCCCTCCTCTTGTGAGCAACCCTCTGAACAAGCAAACTCACCTCTTCTGACCTGTGCAAGGCCTCACATATTTCGTAAGAAGAGCCCAAAAAAGCACTGAAGCAAACAACCCTTCAGTCTGTTTCACCCTGATTTCACATCAGATTTTAGGTCTGAAATGTCATCAAGTTAAGCATATAATGGTAAAACCAGGTCCCAAGGCAGCAAAGCATTTAAGCATGAGCTCTCATTTAAGCATCTGAGGAATCTCACTGGCTGTGTGTAGAAATGGAGTTTTGGTGAGGAAAAACTCTATTGTTCTTGCCAGACTGGGGAGTTGGTAGCCCAGAATGTTACTGTGTAAACTCAGCAGGATAATTCAGGCATAAAGGATCACCTTTAAACCTTTCTAGGGGAAGTTATTCAAGTAGATGAGTTTATTAGCACTTTGCTCCTGCCAATAGGTCTGAAAGTGCCCAAAATCCAGGTGTTTTATCTCTTACTCTTTGTGCCAACACCAACACCAAGTGTTGTCCTCTCTACATCCCTTTGTACCTGCTGCCTGTTCGATTTTGTTGCAGCAGATCCCTGAGTAAATTTGCACCTTGATTCCCAGGGGATGGAGGCTGAAATGCTTTTCAGTTCTTCGCCTTTTTCATATTTATTGCTCCAGCAATCTGTCGGGAGGGTTCCTGTAAGGCTGGCCCAGCAGTTTGGTTCAGTCAGTGAAGATTTCCAGGCTCTCTGCCTCAGCCTCTCCCAAAAAAGAGACCAGAGCTGCCTGGGTGGCCCAGGAGGGATCTTCCTGACCATTTCTACATCACCAACATCACCTGGAGCTGGGAGAAACCCCAGCGGCTCCTTCAGCACAGCCCTGCGAGGACCCTGCAGAGCTGTGCTTTGACACAGCCCCACGGATCTCCCGTCTTCATCTCACCCCAGCACAGAGGGAGTTCACCTGGGGGGCTCTGACATTCCCACTGCAGCCTCCTCCATGCCAGATTTGCTGGCTGGCTGTGTTTCCTCAGCCCTTTGGAGCCNATTCCAGAGCTATTCCTTTTGTGTTTCCTAAGCCCTTTGGAGCAGTGCTGCTTCCCCCTCCTCCTGTCTCCCCCTCTGGTCCCCCAGAGCCCCGTGGCCAGCTCAGGTCCCTGCCACACGCTGGCCACCAGCTACAGATAAAGGCACCAGCTTTGCTTCTCTGGAAGGGATTCATGTGCTTCCAGAAGAATGCCAAACCCACCAGCCGCTGCCTTTGTTCTGCTCCACTTCAGGCACATGTGTTTTTGTAGGGCTTTATATTAAAAAACAAAAAAAAAAAACCCAAAAAAACACAAAAAAAATTTTAAAAAAATTTAAAAAACACAACAAACAAAGCAGCAGGGGAGGGGGAGGAAAAGAGCCAGATTGTTCTGCTGTTGCCTGGAATTATCTCTCCTCGACTTTCTGGAGGGTGGAGTGGAGGCAGCAGTGTCAGAGCAGCAGTGATTCTGTGGCTGGGGCAGCCCTCACCCCGCCGTGAGTCAGACGTTAATAATTATTTAGCAGTTGAGTGTGCAGAGAAAGGAATTGGGGGGGAAATGAATTTACATGCATCACTACAGTGGCCTTTAAAAGTCTTAGCATGAAAAATGCATGGCTGCCCATGCATTATTTATCCAGCAATGAATAGAATTTCCCCCAGATCAGACTCGCAGGTCAAGACTGACAAATTTGGCAGAATGAAGCCTCGTGTCTGTCAGCCCAGCAGCAGACATGGGGGGAATGGAGCTTCAGGAAGGCACTGCTGCAGAAATCTGGCTGTAGAAGGACAGGCAGGGTTTATCCCAAGCAGCACTCCCTTGCCAGCCTGTGTTTAGCAGGAGAGAGTTTTGTTTTTCCATTTGTCGTGGGTTCACATTGGAATCGCTCCCTATTTCCACAATGAAAAGCCTTTTACTGCTGAGTATCTGTGGCAGAATCTCATTGCTTTGATCCACCGAGCACCATTTGTTTCAGCTTTTCTTGTGTTTACTCTGTCATCAGCTTGAATACAACCTTGAGGCTCTCAGCTGACAAATGCCCCCAAAATTCTCTCCATCTCTCTCATTTTGCCTTGCCAATTGTAATTCCTGTTTGAAAATAATTTTGTGCAGTCTCTAGCCCAGCTGCCTGCAGAATATCAATGAAGCACGTCTGAGGCAGCAGCTCCTGGTTCTGCTGGCTGCCCTGATCCTGGTTTGGAGACTCTTCCAAATACCTGTTCCCCTCCCCATATGCTCAGGAATGCTCTCACCCCTCCTGGAATGCCAGTGCCCCTCCAGACCACCCTTCCAAGCAGGGGGGAAGAGCTGGACCTTGGAAGGAGGGGATGGTTTTGGAGCTGGATGCTCCCAGCTCCAAACTCCAACTGAACCTCCCTAGACAATACCTGGGAGAACACGTGGCCACTCTGTGGGCTCTCACTCTGAAAAGACACATCAGAAATGCTTGGAATTCTCTCCCAACTCAGTTTTTCACCCAGCTTAGCAGCTGATTAGGAAGGAGCACGTTTAACTTGTGTGAGGGCCTCCTTATAGAGTCATTTTTAAACCCTTTTTCCTTTGAGCTCTGCTGTGGACACCCTTGATGTAGGAGAGTTGAGCTGCAGGTTTGAAAGCTTAATAAACAGCTACCCATTGCTGGAGGGAGGAGCAGATGTGCACTCACGGTATTTCCTTGCCTGCCTGGAGTTTTGAGGGAGAATTGCCCCTTTTGGAGCTCCTCCAGGGAGTCTGGCAGACCCTGCCACCCCAGCAGGACCCAGTGGAGGAAAATGTGCTGGGATGTGAGGAGGGAAAGGGGTATGGGAGGGCTTGAGCTGCATGGAAATCATCACAATTTCCATGGCAAGAGCCGAGCAGGGCAGAGAAGCTGAAAAGGCAGGTGGGGAGTGAAAGGGAGATAGGGAATTTGAGGGAAGAAGGGCTGAGAAGTTCTGCTTGGAGCAGGGGGATGCTGCTGCTCCTCAGGCTGTCCCCGTGGGGACAGAGGGCTCAGGGGACAGGTGTGCCACAGGAAGGGACAGCAAACATCCTGTGTCCTGCCACTGTGCCCCCTCCTCTGTGCAGAGGGATCTGTGTCACTCTGCAGCCCAAAAGGAAATAAAAAATCAGGTTGTGTGGAGCACAGAGAGTCCCTGCACACTCCGAGGGAATGCAGGGTTTATTAGCTTGGCACACTGTTATTCCTGTGTAAGGCCGGTGAAATTTTCCCCACCATCGCCCCTCTCACAAGTGCCATAAGTGCATAATAGACATCCTACAAGTACAGAAGCATCTCAGTAGCAATCTACTCTGGAGCTTGCTTGAAAATTGCTGTTTGCTGTAACGGTACCCAGGGGAGCACTGCTCTCTAATATTTGTTTAAAGCAGACTGGCAAAAGTAAAGTAATGCCCTGACTCACTTCTCAAGGCAGGCTGTTCCCCATAACATCGGGCAAAATTGAATTGCTGAAGGAATAGCAGCAAATGGCTCTGCTGTGGAGTGAGGGATCCTAATCCAATCCAAACGTGCAGGTAGAGGAGCTGAGCCCTTGGAGGAGGCAAATAACAGTTGGCATTTGGCAGGATGCTGATAGCGAGGTTGCCTGCCTAAACAGGAGCTGAAACTTAGCTTGTTTTGCTGCCTGGTTAGCATTTGGGGTTTAAAACACACTCGTGGGTTTATGAGGACCTCAAGAGAGGGAGGAAGATGAGCAGGGGTGTTTTGGGAGTCTCAGGCTCTAAATGCCAGTGGGAAAGCACAGGGTGAGGTGACTTGCAGGGATTCCTGTGGTGGAGCTGGGAAGGAGAAGGAGGAATATGGGATTTCCTGAGAAAAGCTTTTGTCCAGCTGCACACAGACCTCTCTCTGAGGCCTGGTGAGGTCTCCCCTCCCTGATATCACGTCCATCCTCACTGCTATCATATCCACCCTCTCTGATATGGTATCTATCCTCTCTGATATTGTGTCCCCTCTGTGATATCCCATCCATCCTCACTGATATCCCATCCATGCTCTTTGATATCACATCCATCTTNCTTTGATATCACATCCATCCTCACTGATATCATGTCCACTCTCACTGATACCATGTCCATCCTCTCTGATATTATGTCCACTCTGATATCATGTCCACCCTGATATCATGTCCACTCTCACTGATATCCCATCCATCCTCACTGATATGATGTCCACCCTCTCTGATATCACATCCACCCTCACTGATATCACATCCATTCTCTCTGATATCACGTCCACCCTCTCTGATATCACATCCACCCTCTCTGATATCACATCCATCCTCACTGATATGATGTCCAC
>VZTG01003725.1:539933-550323 GCA_013397845.1 Melanocharis versteri | reverse complement strand
TGGGACCTGAGCTCGTTTTTGGACCTGAGCTCGTGTTTGGACCTGAGCTCGTTCTGGGAGCTGAGCAGGGCCCAGGCCAGCGGCACAGGGGGATGAACGGGGACAGTGCCTGTGTGGGGGGACAGTGCCTCCTGCCAAGGAGGGTTTTTGGTGGCTCTCCCGTTTCCAGGCTGGCAGCTGGGGGATCCAGGTGGTGGAACAGCGAGGGGCCCAGCCCGTCCTGTCCTTCCTGCAGGGCTCCTGCAGCTCCCAGGCTGCAGAGCCACGGGCAAAGGCAGGAAAGGGCACAGGGACACGGGGCAGCCCAGGGACCTTCATTCCTGCACCAGCCTGAACCTTCTGGGCATCCAAACACAGCTGGGAGAGCAGCAAACACGCAGGATGAGGAGCTGATCCAAAGGTCTGAAGCACCAGTCAGGGCAGGCAAACTCGCCCAGGGCTCTCGGCCCCAGGGAAGGAGCAGGGAAGGACGAAGGAAAATGTTCCTCTCAGCCAAGAATTTAATTACTTGCCATCTTCTGAGCCTGTCCCGTGCCCTGCACCCTCAGGGCCTTGCTGATTTCTCTCCTCATTGAAACTAATCCCAATCACTTTGTTTGGATGGTTTAAGTCCTTGGCTGGCCCCGAGGCCTCGCTGCTCCTGCCAAGAGGCTGCTGCATTCTAAAATCCATGTCCGTGACAGAAGAATCCTGGTGATACAGATGATTTTGCTCAATGGACAAGAGCAGTTGGGAAATAAGGAGGACCCACCAGGAGAAAAGAGCAGTGCCAGATGCATTGCAGAGCTGGAGGGTGGCCTGTCCATGGATGTCTCTTTTTCCAGAGGGCAAATGCTGTTGTAAAACACAAAGTCGTGTCCAGGGGTGTTTCCCTTCCGTTCCTGAGGATTTGTTCTCATCCTTGCACAGCTGAGCACCTGCCAGCAGTGACAACCTGCCCGTGGCAGCACAGGGGCTGTGCAGTGCCAGGGATGTGGGTAAAGGTGCTCAGATAATCTCGGATGTGAGAGCAGATCCAGGAGGTCTTTGGTGGTGCCTCGCAGGCCAGGATCTGGGGCTGTCCCCAAAGGAAGGACGTGGAATTCCAGCTCCTTTGCTGCTGCCTGAGGGAATGCAGTGTGCTCAGAGAGCCTCACTCCCCACAATTGCTTTCTTCCAGTCATCCATGTCCAGCAATCCTCACTGCAAACTCTGCACGACTGCAGATCTGTCCTTGCTTTGGGTTAAAAAGCAGAAACTTCAGCTCTGCCCGAAGAAAGGAACCACCTGGGGAATTTTTCTTTGGGATGCATCAGTGAGCTCTTTCCAAGTGATGTTTTGGGTGGATTAGTTCCCAGCTAATGTCCCAGTTAGTGTGACCTGGCTTCCTCTGGCCCTCCCAGCTCGGTCCTGGCTGTCCCTACTTTCATCCTCTGCTCAGGCAGTGCAGGGTTTTCATTGCAGTTCTGGCTCGGGCTCCAGGTTTTGCTGGAATATGAGAAGGGAGACAACAAAACTGATATCCATGGGCCAGGGAACATATGTGACCTGTGCATTTGTCACAGCTGCTTGGAGAAGAGGCTGCTGTTTGCTTCAGAACTGTGGCAATCTCCTGCACAGGTGGCCAAAGCCTTCCACCAGCGCAGGGAAGAGTAATTGGATAGCCCCTTTTTTAAACTGTATGTAACCAACCATACCAAATTTATCACTAAATGTCACATTTTATCATAATCTAATCACCAGAGAGCAAGAAAAATGAGCAGACTTGTCTCCATCAATAAACAAGTGATTACTCAGACAATAACCAGGTTTATTTTCTTTATTTCTGTAAATGTTTGAAGTCTTATGAAGACGCTGTGGAGAAAGGATTATTATTTATTTTGGCATCCAGACAGTTCAGTGATGGGAGGCTTAGAAAAGCTGAAGATGTTGATTTAGAAAGGATCCTGAAAGTCTTAACTCATTTTCATTCTGCGGGAGGAATCTGGGACACCAGATTATTTATCAGATTAAAAACGCGCTGCCTGTTCCATCTTGTAGCACGCAAGTCCTGTGCAGAATGGCATCCCTGGAAAGCCAGGGACGAGGAAAGAGCCAAAATTTCTACTTCAGCTTTTATTTTTAAGATCACACCGCTGTTCTCCTGCCAACTGGCCCCTCTTCCACGTCCCATTTTTGGAAGTTACGTGGCATCAAATGCTGACGTTGCCAAAGGCAGCCCCTCTGCTGGCAATTAAAAGGAGATTTGATCAGCATCAGAAAAAAAGAAAAAAAATTATAAATTATGGCCACAAGTCTCTAGGATGTTCTAACATGAGGAAAGTCCTGGCTTGCCCCCAGTGGGGTGACAAAGTGCAGCTCTGGTGGCTGAGCAGAGCTCAGGCCTCCTGGCAGCTGCACTGTGGAATTTCACTCCTACACGTGTCCCCAGGCAAGGCACTGAGCTGTCCGAGCCTCTTAGGGGAAAGCAGAGGTGTCAGGGAAGGAAAAGCGTTTTCCCCATGATCCATGGGCCCTCAGAGCTATTCCTCACACCCCCAGGCTCCAGGGAACCTCTGATGGGCATCAGGTGGCTCAGGGGGCACGAGGAGGAAGCGTTGGAGGAAAGGTTTTTGTGGCAAAAAGAGCAATTCACCAGCTGGGGTGAGTGACAGGAGATAGGGACTCGTTTTTCTGGCTCAAGTAGAGATACCAGTGACAGCAGTCCAGGGAAAATTGGCCGAATTTGGCTACCAGAGTGCTGGCAGGGCACTTCTGCTTAATCAGAGAATCAGAGAATGGCTGGGGTTGGAAGGGACCTTAAAGATTATTTCACTCTTTACCCACAGAGAGTTTCCAGTCTGAGAGCATTTCCCCTCCATTTCCTCGGGAAATCCCAGGAGCCAGGAGCTCCTCACCCGTCCCCAGTGTGTGCTCAGGGTGACAGACTGAGATCCCTGAGCACAAACGGCTTCCATGCTTCCTTCTCTCTTCACAAGCTCTCCCTCTCCTGCCCTGAATTTTGAAGCCTCTCTAGACACAAGATCCCAGCCTTAGTGATGGGGAAGAGCCAAAATGGCTCCTCCCTGTCCCTGCTCTATTTTATCCTTTTTCAAATCTAAGAAGTCCTTAGCAACAAAAAATTTTGCTCTTTTCAGTGCTGCTCTGATGTAATCAGACTGTTCCGTGTATCTCCTCCTAAGGTTTTCTGTCATGCTCTGTGACTCTGGTTTTCCTGGAAGTACTTGAGCTGGAAAATAGAGCCATTAGTCCTTAAAAAAGGTTAAATAAGAACTGAGGGTAATTGAAATCTGAGTCTAGAACAGGGTCTAGATTCATGGCTTGGGTCTGTAGCTGCTGGAGATCTTGGAAAATGACCTTTAACCCCTTTAAAACATTCATTTTAAAGCTTCTGGTACCTGACATTTCTGTGATAACATCACTGCAAAATGTCTTCTAAACAGCTGCTGGCAGCTCATGGGGTCCTGGTGACCTAAATGCTGCTTTTGTGCAGCCCTGACCTGCAAACAGCAAATGCTCTGGATTATTTCACACTTCCTAAAGCCCAGCTGGTGGGAAGAGGGGAAGGGGGAATGGTGACAGAAGAGGGGACAGGAGGTGGGGGACAAACTGGAGAAAAGCCTCTCTGTGCCTGTCCCAAGAAGCAGAGTTTGCACCTCGCCTGGGTCAGAGAACAAAGATCAAGAGGGTTTCTGTTTTCCTCTTTTTAATTCTTCGTGCAAAATGAGCTGAACGTCCATTTGATCTTCCCAGGGAACAATGCTTTTTGAAAAGGCAGACAGTGCTTTCTTCTTGCCTTTTTCAATTAAGTTTACAACTATTTTCTGCTGCATTTACAAACTACTTCAAAAGCTTTCTTGGAATTCATTCGTTTGGCTGTAGTACAAACCAAGAAATCAAGAAAAAAAAGTGCAGTGAAAAAATAATTAAAAAAAAACCCAACAACTTGCAGGTTAATAAGATTTCGGATGGTAGAAAAAAGCAATAGCTCAGAACTGCTGTGTGAGAGACTTCAGGCCTATTTATTTCTGTTCTCTCCCTCCTTATTTTAATGCATCAGAGCTGAATTAGCCTTGGCAGAATTTACAGCCCTTTTGGTTTGCTGAGTCTTTAATGCCCCGAGTGGTCCCGTGATCTGATAATTACCTCACGGCAGGCAAAGCTCTCTGGGGCTGCTTCCCTACAGGAATTCTTTGTCAGGATCAGATTGGATCCAGGGTCCCCTTTGCTGTGGGGTGTTGAGTAAAACCCTCTGCCCCTGCCAGGATGCACTCAGCCCTTTGCAGGGTGGGACACTGGGTGAAGGAAGTGATCGAATGATGAATCCATGCTCCCATCCTTAACCACCCTGAGAGGCGCAGGCTGACGGTTCACATTTTGCGTCCCTTTTGGACATTCCCTCCCTTTCTCTTTTTCCCTCTTTCAGGTCAGTCCTGGTGCTGGGCTCTGCAGGGCCGAGCAGCCTGGAAAGGCTGAGCTGGGGCACTAAAACATCAGCCTGTTCCTTCCTGACCCCGGGGGACTGGCAGGAGCAAAGGGAGGTTTGGGATCAGGGATTTTTCCATGATGGACTGCCCTGTTCAGGGGCAGTGGAAATGTGAGGGGCTGGAGCGTGGCCAGGGAAGGGAACGGAGCTGGGAAGGGGCTGGAGAATCCTGAGGGAGCTGGGAAAGGGGCTCAGCCTGGAGAAAAGGAGGCTCAGGGGGAACTTCTGGCTCTGCACAACTCCCTGACAGGAGGGGGCAGCTGGATGGATGTGCAGGATGAGAGGGTGTCACAGTGATGGACACGGCCCGGGGAGGAAGGAGAGAACCAAACTCAGGAGTGACTAGATAGAAAAGCCTTTATTTATTTATATACAGAAGGGTTTTATACTCTAAGTTATAGAAAGTCATTGGATCTTAGCTGACCACCCACCAGGGCTATTGGCTAGATCCTAAAAACACACATTTCCTAAACAGACCTTTAGTTCTACAATAACAACCTCCAAAAACACCTCACAGGTGCAAGATAGAAGAATTATTTACAAAAGCTTGCTGGCTGTTTTGCAGCTAGCTCCGTGAGAGAGTGAGAATGCTCACGGACACAGGCAGACACTGAAAAATCTCTCTGCCACCAAGCTTTCAGCATCCACAAAAGGGAACGGCCTCAGGCTGGGCCAGGGGAGGCTCAGGGTGGGCAGCAGCAGGAATTTCCCCATGGAAAGGCTGCTCAGGCACTGGAACTGCCCAGGGAGGTTCGGAGTGCCCATCCCTGGAGGGTTCCAGACTGGCACTCTCCCAGCCCAGCCCAGCCCCAGGCTGTGTCCTGTCCCTCCCTCTCCTTCAGTGGGGTTAACTGGGAGAGACAAGAGGATATTTGGGGCATCCCCGGTTATTAAATGGCCTGGATCTCATCCTGATATTCATCAGGGCTCACGCAGGCTCTGCAAGGCAGAACAGGCTGGAACAAAAGGCAACCACAAAAAAAAAAACCCTCTCTCTTTTTCCTAACCCCCCGCGNAAAAAAAAAACCCTCTCTTTTTTCCTAACCCCCCGTGGGGAGTGGGTGGAAGCGCTAAACTTCCCGGCACTTGGAGAAAAGGGAGAACGGTGATGTGAGAAGGAGAGTGTCAGAGAAACATCCTCCATCCCCAGCTCCTCCCCCGACTTTGTACCCCCTGCCACCGCCTCCTCCCGCCGGGGAATCGCTGAGAACTTTCAGACTTAAAAAAAAAAATAAAAAATTAGCTGTTCTTCTGAAAAAGAGGGGAAAAAAACGTAGGGGGAGGTTTTCCCGCAGAATTTCCCGCAAGTGCTGGGACTGCACATCCCGGTCTGCCACGGCAAAGAGGAGGAGGAGGGCACTCCACAAACCGGGAATTCTCACAGCTCGGTTTAAGACTTCTGTGGCTGCAGCAAACAGAGCAAGGGCAGGGGAAATGTGTCATTTCAGGCCTCATCAGCAATCCTGTCAGTGCATTTTCCCTCTGGAATGCCAGAGGTTTAACCTTGAACATTCATGCAATTAATACGGGATCAAAGTGTTTGCTCTGCTACCTCGTGTTGGTGTTTTCACAAAATGTAGGTGCTGAGAGCAGAGAATAAAAAGACTTTTAATGAACAGGAGGAATAATTGCTCTTTAATCTAAACTTCTCTAAGTTAAACCATTTCCTTTCCATTTTCTTAGCTCCTGAGTAGGGAAATTGTTGAAAATGGACAAAACTATTAAAGAGAGTTATAGCTGGCATAAAGGGACCTTGGAGGGCAGAAATGATGGGGCTGTATTAGGAAAATAGATCTGAGTGCAGCCCAGTTTGGGTTTACATTATAATTTGCAAAAGCTGCAGGTGACTGCAGGAATACAGACGGGGGAAAAATCAATGGTGTGAATTATTAAAAACCAGAGGGCCTGGTTTCCTCCATTAATATGAATTCACTTGGTCCTCAGCATTGCTAGGATACACAGAGAATTACAAGGGGCTTTAGCAAGACAATTTTGAAGGGAAAGACAAGAATGAGACAAAAAACTGCCTCGTAATTTGGGATGAGCACAGAATTTGTTAGCAGGGAAGCTGGGAGTAAATCATCCTGACTCTTACAACAAGCTGAAAATTTCCTTCAGCCACTCTGCTTCATCACGTACATTGCGTGTGGCACCAAAAACAATTTGAAAAATGCTTTAGAAAACTAAAAATAAATCCTTTGTGCGATTCGCCGCTATCGCCTGCAGCAAGGTTTCTCAGCATCAGGCAGGAACCAAAGAAAAGAGTTTGAAACACCTGAAATTACTTTAAAATAGTCGTTGTGTGTCTGAAAATCAGCCAGGAAGAAATCTGGGGGGTTTCAGTCAATGGAGGGTTTTCTGCTGGTCTCAACAGGTCCAAGAGCTGCCCTCAGGGAGCGTTCCCCACCCAGGTGGGGACCTGGCAGGTGGCAGAGGGAAGAAATCTGAAGCTCAGACTGTCCCCTTCCCGCTGGGGTGGAGATTCAGGGATGCTTTTTGCTAAGAGTTCCGTTCCCCCTTGGCAGCAGGACTGGTTGAGGCTGTTCAGGACCTGAAAACTGTGGCCTTCCAGGACCTGAAGGCAGCCCGCGGGAAAGATGGAGAGAGACTTTTTACGAGGGATGGAGGGACAGAACAAGGAGGAACGGCTTCAAACCGACAGAGAGTTGGTTTAGATGGGATATTGGGAAGGAATTCCTCCCTGTGAGGGTGGAGAGGCCCTGGCACAGGGTGCCCAGAGAAGCTGTGGCTGCCCCTGGATCCCTGGCAGTGCCCAAGGCCAGGCTGGACAGGGCTGGGAGCCCCTGGGACAGTGGAAGGTGTCCCTGGAGGGGGGCACTGGATGATCTTCAAGGGCCCTTCCAACCCAAACCATGCTGGCAGTCTCTGAAAGGCTCTTTCAGCCCCTGGGAGCAGCAGCCCCGCTGGCATCAGCAGCCCCGAGCTTCCCCTTCAACCTCGAGCTGTGTTCCTCCACCAGGACCGGCTGTGGCATCAGGCTGCTGACCTAAAACGGGGTTTATTTCCCTCAGCAGGCATTTCCCCAGCAAAACCCGCATCCCAGGCAATCAGGGATGCCAGGGCAGCAGCCTGCCCACACCAACCCCCTCCCTCCCCTGCTTGTGCCCAATTACAGGCTGGGAAATGCTCTCCCTGAAGGTAATTAGGCTGTCCTGTGCAGTCCCTGCACAAGTGATTACAGCGAGATGCTCCCTCCTGTGAGTGGCGAAATTACCCTCGGCAGACCCAGACGAAAGCACCCTCGGCAAAGCCTTGGTGCGTTTTAGGGTTTATTTGCGTTGTTTGATTTTAAATAGGCACCAAAACTCGAGCTCGGGTCACTTCATGCACTGCGCTGTCCCCAGGGCAGGACCCCTCCCTGCCCTGCTCTGAGCAGAGGGGGGCGAGTGCCATTCAGGAAAGAAAAAAAAAGAAGAAAAAAGGGGAAAAAACCACCAAAAATGAGTACATCAAAATTTAAATGTCTGTAATTCCGGGAGAGCCAGCAAATCTGACTCAAAGAGCCGCCCAGGAAAGGCTGTGGGGCCACCAGCGTTCCTGCTCCCTCGCTCACAAATCAACATTTTTTTGTCCCCATTTCAGGATTTATGAATTTGTGCCAGGTTAAGGACAGGGAGAAGCTCTTCCTGAAGGCAGGATCACAGCAGAGCCAGGGCTGGGTCCAAACCTGGCATTAAATACCAGCACAGCAGCCCCAGGTGTGTGCCTGGGTCCATGCCCTGATCCGGGGCTGTGCCAGCCTCTCTGCTGGATGGAATTCCAGAGGAATTCCAGAGGAATTCCATGGGCTGTGCTCCCGGGAGCCTCACACATCTCACCTGGAACTCCCCCCACCCATCCAGGTTGCCCCGTTTAACTTCTCAGCCTCAAGGGCACAGAAAGCAGAGCCCAAACAGCCCCCAGATAAAGGCAGGTGGGTGGGTGGGACAGAATTTCTTTAATTATGTCTTTATCAATATGTGCCCGTGCAAAAATCAACAGCTTCTCCATCATGTAATGCCAAAATATCACTGGAAATAAAAGGGCTGAGGAGCCAGGCATCCTTTTTTCACAGGCAGTCGTGGCTGTGCTGTGCAGATTGGATGCAGCAGGGGAAAGCCATAAACCTTGAGCTGAATAAGGCGTGGAATAGATTTTTTTTTTCTCCCCTCCTTTGTTTATTTCGCTTGAGGAGGTTAAAGTGGCGAGTCTTAGTTGGTTTTTATTTTAAGAAAAAGCTTCATTGGCACTTTTTCAAGCATGGCCAAGGCACAGAAGGGAGCAGATCGTGGGGTGGGCCGCAGGGAGGGGGGGCAGCATGCAGGGATTAATGCAATTTGTACAAGGCGAAGGCTTTAACGTCTTAATTACTCATCTGAAGGTCTCTGTGATTATGCCAATTGATCAAAACCACCAGAAAACTGCCTTCTCAGGGGATGACAGGGAGCAAGGAGGGAATGCTGCATCTTCAGACATGAAGTGACTGCAGCCCCTCGGTGAACCGAGCCTGAGTCAGCTGAGCTGAGCTGGAGCCCCGCGGGACCCCAGTGCTGCTGACAGAGCCTCTTCCTCTGCACAAATCCCAAACCCACCCCTCTCCCTCTGTCGGGCTCCTCCAGACCTTCAGCCTGAGGAGGAGATGGGGAAAAATGGGCCCTCTGGAATAGCCTTTACTCGAGGCACTAAAAATCTGCTCCAGTGAGTTTGTGCCACCTGAAACGTGCTCAGAGCCTTCAGCACCCACCAGTGCAGGCTGTGTCTGAGCTCTGCTGGAATCCTCAAATCACTGCTCACGGATTCCCCATGGAGCCACTTCCATGGCAGGAATCCAGGAACAGCCCTGGCACCCCCAGCGTGGGGTCAGCATCATCAGCTGGGGGACGAGGCTCATTCACACCCCTGGGTGGGTGAGGCAGCTGGGATTTGCTCAAGGTAAAAGGGAAAAGGGAAAAGGGTTGGAAATGTTGGTGCTTCAAATGGTTTTTGGAAAATATAAGTTCAGCTTCCCCTTCACACGTGAATTTATGAAAACATATCTGAAAAAATACTGGGGTTTTTTTCTCACTGTTTAGATACTTTCATTCCTACCACTATCATTTCAAAATCCCCTTCACCTTTATTTTTTCTTTTTCCTCACCACTTATACTTGTAAATTCCCAAAGATTCTTCAGCTCTACCACAAAAATCCTATTTTTAGCAGGAGATATCTTATTCCTTCCCCCTGCAACAATGCCTCTTATTTTAATTGATGGTAGGCAGAAGTTGTTTTTCCAGCGAACCAAAACTCCATAATTCACCCAGTAATTCTGCTATAAAAGTAGCCCCATCTTCCCGGTGGATTAAACTGTCTTGCACACCAGCCCAGCCAGTCCGGACTGCTGCCAAATGCTGTATTTACATTTCCAAACCAAAATCTGTTTCTAATACATTTTTATGGGGAGTTTTGACCCTTTATATTTATTGTTAATGAGCTTTCATCTCTATAATAGCCTTTCATCCCAAAGGATCCCGAAGAGTAATTGTAATAACCTGGCATACAAAATACAAGCAGAAATCAATTCGCCCACCACCGAAATGTGGCCACGGCTGGAGGGGATGGCAGGGAGGGTTCAGCAGAGCCCTGAGCTGCTGCTGCTGCTGCTGCCACCCAGGTGACAGGGACAGCTCGTGGCCAGGAGAGCTGGGGGCACCGCCAGCCCTGCGGAGCAGAGCGTGGGGAAGGGGTTTGGTGACTGCGAGGTTTGGGAGCTTGGATTTTGGGGCTCCGAGGCCGTGGGGAGCCACTCACGGGCCCAGCAGGGACATGGCACTGGCACAGCCCCCACGGGCACTGGGTGCCACCTCTGCCTTCACCAGGGGCTGGGATCTGCTGGGATTGCTGCTGGCATCGCCCCGTTTGCCCCAGCAAATCCTCCCTGGGATTTG
>VZTG01003725.1:505423-539803 GCA_013397845.1 Melanocharis versteri | reverse complement strand
CCCTGGCACTGGAGCAGCCCCTGGCACTGGAGCAACCCCTGGCACTGGAGCAGCCCCCTGGCACTGGAGCACCCCCTGGCACTGGAGCAGCCCCTGGCACTGGAGCAACCCCCTGGCACTGGAGCAGCCCCTGGCACTGGAGCAGCCCCCTGGCACAGAGCTCTGGGCTCCAGGGCTCACCAGGACCGCACGGCCCAGCAGGGTGGCTCTTGGTAGCCCCTGGCACAGTGAGGGGCTGATTCTGGCCACTCGTGCTGGAGAACTTGGTCCTTGCACAGCCTGTGAGGATGGAGGGGCAGGGAGCAGTGAGGGGCAGTGGCACCATCCCTCCCTGAAGCCTCCGCCGGTGATTTGTCCCGAACTGCCCGTGTGGGGTGAATATTTTCTTAGGGGCCGCTCGGTTGGCAGGTTGCCACTCGCCCCACACTCTGTGTCAGAGCAGGAGGAGCCCCAGGGCCGCTGCTTGTGCCCCGTGTGGAGCCCTGGATGGGGGCAGCACGTCCAGCACACGGATCCTGCCCAGCAGTGGGATCAGGATCGGGATCGGGTGATCCCATCAGGCAGGGCTGTGCCAGGATGAACTGTGCACCCTAAGAGGCTTTTCCATGTCCTCTCTCTGCTTTTCCCCACCACCCTCTGCCCGCTGCAGGACAAACCCTGCACTAATCCTGCCCAGCCTCCCCCAGCAACAGCGGCTCAGCCCCAACACTTCCCACCTTCCTGTGCTTCCCGAGGATTATTTTCCACGAGGGAGCAACCCACAACCTCTCAAATGACTCGTCATCCACCCTCCCCAGTTAAATAACATTTTAAATCAAAAGGATTTGACCTCTTTTGCCCCTCGAAGGGCACCAGTGCAGGTGAGAAGGGGAACTGAGTGCCAGAGACCCCCAGCCCTGCCGGGCACTCCCCCAGTGCTCCCAGTGGGATCCCTGCAGTGCCCCTGCCACTGCTGGCATTTTAAAAACTCAAAGGCCAAAGAGATGGAAGGAAAGAGCCTTTCCTTCCCCCTTCCCTCCCACATGTCCTTTTTCCTGGCCTATTTTACAGGAACGGAAAATCTATTAGAGGAATGGCTTAATCCGGTTTGACTGTAATAATTAGGGTGCTTTAAAAACCCCTGACTAATCGTATAAAATGTGATTGTAGACAGCTCAGTGCACGACCCTTACACTTATCACTGGAGGTATTATTACAAACCAGAAACAGCTGGCAAGCACGGGGGAGGATAAAGGGAATAAAAAATCACATGCAAAGGGACAGGGACTGTTCCTTTTCTGATCTCAGGGCACTGCCTTGAGCTGTCTTTGGAATCCAAAGCACAAAGTCACCTCCAAGACCCCGGACAGACACAGCTGTTTGTGCCACTGTGCCCTGCCAGCCCCGTGGGCACCTCTTTTCCTCGCCCTGGTTTTGCAGGCAGTGCAAGAGGACTGGAGTCAGTGCTGGAGTGATTCTCCTCAGGGCACTGCAGATGTCTGTGGTGGCTTTTCCAAAACAAGACAGTCTGGATCAGACGAGGAGGACGCAGAGGTTCAGGGTCATGGGGTGACAGCAGAAAAACAGCTCCTGCTTCCACGCCTTGGCTGGTGCCTATCTCCTTTTCTCAAGCTCCAACAGCCACAGTTTCTTCCCTTCCCTTCCCTTCCCTTCCCTTCCCTTCCCTTCCCTTGGCACAGCTGAGTTCCCCCTGTGCCATCACCACACCTTTGGTGAAGTTATTTTTTCCCACCTGTTCTGCCAGTCCAGGGCTGCTGCCTGCTCAGGATGCCCTGAGCTCATCCCTGTGCTGCCACTTCTCCTTCCAGCCTTCCAGCCTCCAGTGGGGCAGACAAACAGCCTGGGCACCCGTCCCTGCAGGACTGACAACCCTTCCAGGCCCAGGGGCCACAAGGGAATTTTGGGGAGGAATTCTAACTCTACCATTAGGGAGAGGATCGCCCAAAGAGATTCCTGCTGCAGCAGGGTCAGGCACAGAGCGGGAGGTTGGAGCTGATGGACCTGGGAAAGGCACAGGGAGGGCTCTTGCTCCTCACACCAGCAGAGCTGAGCCCTCACCCTCACCCTCACCCAGGCACAGCTCAGGAAAACACTGCTCTCCAGAGCCCCTCAAGAGCTTCAGGCAGAGCCGACAGCCCTGATGAGCCTGGGCTGTCACCAACACGCTCTTTAATCAGAGCTGAAAACTCATGAGCAACCTTGAAGGAGGCTTTTAAAGACTGAAATAATAAGATGATGCACTACAATTCCAATTTTCTCCCCGTTCCTGTGATTAAAATATGTGGCTGAATCTTGGAAGCTCAACTGCAGCTTGTACAGAAGCTGTAATACCAATATTCACAGTGGTGGAACTTGCAGCAGGAGTTGAGTTGAGTTGTTTGGTTTCTTTTGCTTTCCCTTGAGTCTTGCTCGGTTTTTTTTTATTCTGCTCTATACAGATTTTGATCTTTCCCTTATTAAATAGGAACGGTTATCCCCACTGACTCACTTATCTAGTAATAGCTAGAACCCTTTTAATTCAAGTGATTTGGTTCCTGGGTTTTTCCGATTCAAGTAAACAAGCAGTGAGAGTATTACTGGGAAACTGGCAATAGAATTCCATGGTTAAATTATCCCGTGACTCAATCCTGCACAGCACTGGATCCTTTTTAATACATTTCGCAAGTACTCAGTGCTGACCTCTAACACCAGAGTAGTTTCTCTCCTGTGGTAGCTCAATTTCACAGCTCTGAATACACTTCTTTTTTCGGAAGGAAAGCTATCCAAAGGTTTTATAAAATGTTCTTTAGCCTTTGGGAATGAGTCAATTTAATGCCAGGCTATCATTCCATTTCAAAGAGCCAAAGGATTTGAGGCAACACAATCTGCTTTCTGAAGCATGTGAGATGAATACAGCTGTGGGTTTGTTACAAACCGAGCCGCAGAGTTTGGGTGCAGAGCTCAAATTTCCCAAAGTTCAGCCGTGGCCCTTGGTTTGTCAGCTGGATTCCTGCTCCAGGAAAAGATGGCAAGGGAGACTCTGCTGCCAGGAAAAGTTCCTGTAATCCATTGGTTTTAAAATGGGAAGAAGGTGAGGTCCATTGTAAAGCCAGTAGAAGATGAGCTGCGGTTTAATTACTATTTTCCTATTGGAAATGGGTGAGAGCATTGGGAATAAAAGCTGGGCATTAAAAGGGGAAAGTGGGAAGCTCTGAAATCCAGAGTCACCTTGGGGCTGGTGCAAGGTGCAGCCTCTGCCTGGCAGCACCACACAAATCCCACCCTCCACCTCCCAGCACAGGGCACAAGGTGCCAAGGAAACCCACGGGAGCCACGCTCAGTCACATCGAACTTTATTTTAATCCCGTCAGAAAAGTTCAAGAATTACACCAAAAAATACTTCAGTCTCTGCTACCTACTGACAAAAAATACACCACAAAATTATAAACTGTTCAGTGGTTTTGCTGGAGTTGGGGTTGTTGGTGGAGGGGGTGGTTTGTACATTTTGAGTGAGAAATGAATTTACAGGTGGAAAGGGGAGGGAGGAGAGGGAGTCAGACGATGGCAGTTGGCACTACAGTTTTAGCTACACTATACAGTTATTTATCATGATGCCTGCAGGACTGAGGAGTTCTGCCCTCACACACTGCCCAGTGTCTCTGGCATGGAGGACAAAACTGCCCAATGCGAGGGAAGAAGGGGCCAGTTCCTAATTTCCATCCCAGCCTAGCCAAAAATCTGAAAAAGCAGCTCAGTCCGAGGTGAACCTTGCCCTGCCTGTGCACTCTGCTCCTGCTGTTCCACTCTCCCTGCTCTTGCAGCTCTGAAAAAAGAGAATCCTTGGGGGTTTTTTTAAATCCCACCAGCCTGCACTAATCTCACATGCCATTTGTGGGGAGAGGATGTGTTACACTGGGCAGGACTGGATTAAGCTTGGGGTCTGCTGCGGGTTTGCAAGCAGAGATTTGATTTGTACCTCTCTCTAGTGACCTGGAATGACTGGAAATGCTGGAGGAGCTGAAGCTGAAGGAGGGAAGCAGGAGCATCTCATTTCATGGGAAAATTAGGGGCTGAACAGTTAGAGGCTCAACACTATCAGCACTTTTGAGAGGCTCCTCAGACCATAATGGCATTTCTTTGTGTTTTGGTGACCCTCAGGAGAGAGTTCTCAAAGGATGAAGCCTCATGGAAATTGCCAAAGCTCATGCAGGGAATCTGTGCCAGAAGCAGAAGCAGAGCCCTGAACTCCTGACTCTGAGTCCTGTGTGCAAAAGTTTATTCAAGATTTCACTGCAGCAGCCTCTGCCTGCTCCCATCCTGCTCCATCTCCAAGCAGCAGCCTGGATTTCAGCCTCAGAGCCTGGCCAGGATCAGCAGCACTCTGGTGGCTCATTAGGAATGCCAGGAACTTTCTGGATTTCCTTGGGGCCCTGTGCAGGGTTTGTGTTTGCACGTGAGCATGTTTGGGGGAGGAGGGGATGCTTGTATCCGTCTGTCAGTGAATGAACACCGACACTGGATTCAATCTGACAGCAAAATATTCCTCTTGGGCAAAGCAAACATCACAATGTCTTTGTACCAGGTTCTCTCTACCCCTCTTGAAAGGATTCCTTCCTTCACCGTGTGGAGCCTCTGTCACTGACAAAACTTGGTGGGATTCTCTTTGCTGCTTTTATCCTCTCCGGCTGTTTTACCTAATTTGCTTTTTTTGTTTTTTAATTTATTTTTCTAACAAATAGTTAAGCAATGATTTAAAAATATTTTTACATCGTTAAGGTACAGTCAACATCAAACATGCCTTTGTACAAGAGCTCGACTCGGTTAACAAATCAACGAGAACAACGCACAAAAAGAAATATCCATGAAGCTGATCCTGCACTTGTGCTGGATTCACTCCGGCCCCGCTGGCAGCAGGGCACGCTCAGCAACGCCGTGTTGTCCCCCCGCCCTCCCGCTCGTTCCCTTTAGTGACCTTCTGTCTTGGCAGCCTTGTTGTCGTGGCTGGCCGAGCCCGAGGGCAGCCAGGGGGCCACGGCCCGGGAGCTGGTCTGCTTGGCCATGCTGTAGTGGCTGATGACGGTGTAGAACCGGCCCCGGGAGTTGGAATCCTGCGCCGAGTAGTAGGCGTCCAGCGAGGCGGGGATGCAGCGCTTGTGCTGGGAGGGGAAAGCAAGAGAAGCAGAGTGATGCCGTCGGCTTTCGCAGCTCCTGGCTGCACTCAGATCGCTGCAGCTGCCTCTCGGTGCCCTGGGAATGCACCAAGCCCGGCCTGGCCTTCCAAACCTGTTGCCATTGGCAACCCCGGAGCTCAGGGATCCGGCTGGGAGCAGGGCTGTGCAGTGAGGGTGGGACTGGTTCAGAACGGGGCAGGGCTGCCTGAGCTCTGCTCACCTGGAGGCCCGAGGCCAGAATTAACCCCCAGACAGGCAGAGGCAGCAAAAGCTGCTTTGTGCTGCCCTGTTTAGAGTGTTACCCTGAGCTGTGGGGTGAGCACCTGGTGTGGGATGGCAGGAGGCACAGCCCAAGGGGTCAGCTCTTTTCACAAGTTCAGGTTCGGATTTCATTCTGAAATTCATAACTCTATGAAGGGACCTCAAAGCCCATCTCATTCCTCTCCTTGCCATGGGCAGGGACACCTTCCACTGTCCCAGGCTGCTCCAAGCACCATCCAGCCTGGCCTTGGACACTTCCAGGGATCCAGGGGCAGCCACAGCTTCTCTGGGAACCCTGTGCCAGGGCCTCAGCACCCTCACAGGGGAGGATTTCTTCCCAATATCCAACTAAAACTTCTGTCACTTTGAAGCCATTCCCCCTTGTCCTGTCACTCTGTCCCTCGTAAAAAGCCTCTCTCCATCTTTCTCGTAGCTCCTTCAGGTACTGGAAAGCCACAACTAAGTCATCCCAAAGCCTTTTCTTTTCCAGTCTGAACAATCCCAATTCTCCCTTTTTATATAACCTAAGAGAATAATTCACAATTATTAATACACCAACATCTTACTCTATTTTCCAGCTCACAGATTATCCCCAGTGTGGTCAAGACTCCTGTAAATTTAAGAGTTTATTCACAGTGACATATCAGTGAATTATTTCGCAAAATACATTTTTTTATCTCAGCAGACCAGGCAAACAGCTCTGTGAATATTCAATAGAAAATCACTGGGTTTTAGCAATTGTTACATGGTTTTGCTCTTGATAGAGGCTCAAGAGCACCTAAAAGTGAACTACTTGGGCAAATTTGGATTTCTTTCACAAAGAACAGAGTGCCAGCACTGCAGCAGTTTGCTTTGCATTACAATGTATGCCAGCAAACAGCAGTTACTTGGGAGTGTGGGAAGCAAATGCAGGATCCCAGCTGCAATAAATCCATTCACAAATATGAGGGATTGTTGCTGAACATCTGTCTGTAGTGTTCACCAAATGCTAATCCCAACAATTACACTGTAACAGTAGCTGATGGAGGCAGATGCACGTCCACATTTCCCAGAACACTTTTTCCATTTCAACACATTCCTGCCAAATGTTCTGTTTGGCCTGGTCAAAAAAAAAAAAAAAAAAAACCAAAAAAACCAGCCTGGGCTGTAACCACGCAGGCAATTAGAGCCTGTCATTAGCTCAGGCAATTCATCCTTCTGAAGTTCCTTACCTTATAAACAAATCCATCTGGGCAACTGTGGTCGTAAGTGAAGGCTTTGTACACCACGAGGAACACTATGCAGGCAAGGAATGCCAGAGCCAGGCTTATGAGGATAGTGACCTAGAAAAGAGGGATAATGTTACTGTACATATGTTAAAATGCCATACGAGCAACCTCATAATTAAATGACTTATAGGAACAGACATGGGAACAGACTGCAGCCTTCACTCCACCGTGCAGTACTTAACTAAGCATGGTAATTGACTGAGTGCTGCATCCAATATCCTGCATTCCCACATCATTCCCATCCCCCCACGGGCTTGCAGCAGGGCTCATTCCCGTGTTTAACCCCTTGCAAATGTCTGGATTTTGCTGTAGTATTGGGTGTCCTTGGAGCCTCTGTGTTCCCATGCTCTCAGCTCTGGCCCAGCAGCAGCCAGAATGCACATTCCAGGTGTGGTGTGTGTGGATAAAGAGCCCTGTGACCACGGCAAATCCCACTTTTCTGGGAGCAGAGGCAGGTGAGCAGGGAGGAGGAATGGGGCCTTTGTAGCTCACATCCCTTTGTGCCTCCTGGGCGATTCCACCAGGATAAACTGGGGCCTGCAGGAGAAAGGGGATCCCTCTCTATTCCTGCAGGCTGTAAAAGGACAATATCCTGACTACTGACAAAATCCCACAGCACGTCCAAGAGCAGATGCTGGTGCTGGAGGAACCAGACACAATTCCCTCTTTGGGGCTCAAATATTCCCCCTCTCCTCATTCCCCAGCAGGTCACCCTGCTGCACGTTTCTGTTTCTTTGCTGGAGCTCCCTTTTCTGCAGCTTTTCCAGCTCCCTCCTAAATAGTTCATCCAATATCAAGTTTTCTGTCCCCACTCCATGTCTGGGCTGAGGCCCTGATCGCTGATTTTTGCTGAGCTGTGTATTCCTCAAGGACTGAGCAAGGAGCTGTAAAACACTCCCACCCTCCCCTTTCCCAAAGCTTTCCTGGTCCCATGATTCCACAAATGCAGCATAAATGGCTCTGGATTCCGACTGCCTAAATTAGAGCAGCAAACTGCACTAAAAGCCGTCAGATTCATCTCCTGCCCTAGCAAGGAAAAGCCACAATTTTTTCCTCTCAATCTCATCATTCCAGGTTCATTCACCCTGTTGTTGTTAGTTATATCACAATCCTCCTTATTTTCCTGTATTCCTTATTTTCCTGTAAGGGTGTTCAAGGAAATTGAATTGTAGGTACAGGCAGAAGTTTTTCCTTAATTATAGGAGGCCTAATTTATAGGAGATGTGATGGTAGAAAGTGGGAAAACACTGATAATTCCTAGAGCAGAGTGGACAGGCTTGTCAGGAACAGCAGCTAATAAACAGCAAGCCAGTTATATCTCAGAATTAATCAATATAATCTTATTTTTACTACAGTAATATTATACCAGTAAATATTACTAATTGCTTAACACTGGTTCACATTGAAATCTGCTCTGATTCTCCCATGCAGTCATTCCAGAAGGTGCAGTTTTGGGACCGGTGGGATTTGCAATCCTGCAAGGACTCCAGGGGCCACTGGAATTGCTGGCAGGGCAGGAAAAGCCTTCCCAGCAATCCCCCAGAAAGATGAACTGCCTGGTGAGGGTGTTGGGATGATTCCTGGAAGATCCAGAGCTCCAATCCTGGTGGTTAAGACAAAAGAGTGAAGGTAAATTTGTATCCTTGGTGTCAAACTTTACCCATCGCATCCTTTTCCAAGGGAAGAGAGAGCTGTGGAGACTCTTATCCAGCAGGAGAGATTCCTAAATTCATTGTGAAATCAGAGTATTTTAGGATGAAGGGTAAAAAGGTGAGACTGGGGCTAAGAGGCTTTGCCAAGGACAAAGAGTTCACCGAAGCCCCGACCTGCCTTTTAACATTTCTGCTTGAATTAACCTCTCCTTGGGGCCTCATCTGCTGCAAAATGGGTCAATGAAACCAAAGGCAGCAGCAGAGGGAGCAGCATTTACTGCTGGATCTCTGAGAACACTGGAAGGGAGTCCTGGAGTGGGATCTGCCACAAAAGGAGTGCAGCTGTATGAACTGACCAAGAAAATTTGGGATCCACCTCCTCTCAGTGCCCACAGGGGTGAATGGAAATATTTCAGGGCAGCTTTATGGCAGCCCTCGGGTTCCCAACCTGGGGAAGTCTGTCCCTTCTCATGGTGATAAAGAGGAAGAAGGCTCAGCTGGATTCAAGGGAGATGCAAATGGAATTTGACATGATTGCTGTCCCCAAAAGAAGTTGTATTGCACACGGAAAAAACAAACAAACAAACAAACAAACAAACAAACAAACAAACAAACAAAACTAAGTCCCTTTGAAATAGTAAAAAAGAGAGATTTCCTGGATTAAACAGGCTCTACTTTTTCCAACAAAGAAAAAACGGATCCCTCCCCATAAAGAGCCACCACAATCCTGATGATGGGTCAGTGTGGAGGAGCATTTTCCCCCGTCCATCAGCTCCTCCTCATTTGGAAGGGGAGCTTGCTAGGCCTGGTACTTCCTCTAATTCCAGTGTAGGTACTAAACCCACGATGACAATGGCACAGGTGTCCTTGGAGGTTAATTTGAAGGCTTTAGAGCAGGATGCACATCTTGTTCTACCAAAGCCAATGCTGAGGGGCAGGCCTGTCTAGAAATTCAGAAGTAAGAAATGCTCAGCTCTCCAGTTTGGCTACTCTGCCCCAAATTAAATGGCAAAAGAAGTTGATTGGAACTCAGCCGTCAGAAGAAGAAAGAACTGAGCTGTCTGGAGTGAGAATAAATGTCTCTTCATGGCTCTTCTGCTAAATCCCACGTGCATGCACAGCCTATGGAAATGACCATCAGAACTGCAATTTGAGGGGTTCCTTCTCTCTTGTCTGCCTACTGAATCCCTAAAAATAACAAATTCCCCTGTGCTCTGGCAAAGTGCTGCCACCCAATTGATTATGGCCCAGGAGCAGGGCCCCGTGCTGAGCTCTCCCCTCCCTCCAGGGTGTAACTGAGCCCTTGTTCACCCTCCTGCCTTTGCTGCACTCGCAGAATTACAGCGTGACAGTATCACATCTGCTGATAAATGGTGAGAAATTGCTCTGGGTGAAATGTCATGTAAGATGCTAAAACCCAGAGGAAAGGGAAGAAAAACCCCCCCCCCGATATTCTGCCATGCCAGAGCTGAGATCCACCTCTCCAACTATTCCAGAGCACACAAAGCTTCATTAACATTCAAACACCAAAGAATCACAGAGCTGCAATACCTAATAAACCTCCACTTTTTTTTTTATGATTAACACGAACCTTGGCAGTCTCTAAGCAATATAAACACTCACAGAGGGGAAATAAAATTTAGTGAGCAGATAAAACCTGGAAGTGCTGCAGGCATGAATCTGTCACATGTGACTGCTCGTGTGGGTGAAAGAAGGGGGGGATTTGCCAGCCCTCTGTTCAAAATCTCACATGGTTCCCAAAGGTTCCCTTAAGAGGGAACAGAGAAGAAAGAACATCATCACCACACCAAAACACTCCCAAAAAATGTGGAAAGAGGCCATCCATGAAGGATGATGTCAAGCTCCCATCAACAGCAGCACGCTTGAGGTGGTTCCCCCTTTCCCCACAGATGAAGAACATCTTTTGCATTTTCACCCAGCACAGATGAATAAAAGGCTCCATCCTCACCAGGCAGCAGGACACCAGGTGCCAGCAGGTTCTGTGCCAGGGAGAGGATCTCTAATTGCAGTGGTGTTCCAGCTAACCTGCCTTTCATGCAGCCCATGGAAGCATCCTCCCTGCTCTCTTTGATTTCATCAGCTGCCCAGGATCTCCTTTTTCATCAAAAATTCCCTTTTTCCCCTCTCTTGCTCCAGTACAAAGCCTTATTTAAAAGGCAACCAGAGAACAATGGCACATCCAAACAGCAGGGCATTTATTTAACAGCTTTTTCCATTGCAAGGTTTTTACAGTTTTATTCCTTACTTATATAATATATAATCATGGAATGGTTTGGGTTGGAAGGGACCTCAAAGATCATCTCACTCCATAGGCAGGGACACCTTCCTTTATCCCAGGCTGCTCCAAGCCCTGTCCAACCTGGCCTTGGACACTGCCAGGGATCCAGGGGCAGCCACAGCTTCTCTGGGCACCCTGTGCCAGGGCCTCCCCACCCTCACAGGGAGGAACTTCTTACCAACATCCAACCTAAATTTCCTCTCTTTCAGTGTGGGTGGCACTTCTTAGATATCAGGCATGATTTTATTTCTAAACCTGCTAAATCAGTGTTTGACTCTGGACACTTTTCTCCCTGCTCATACCCACTTAAAACAGGAGCAGAGCCAAGAAGATGCCACCATCAGGAAAAGCTTTGCTGCCTACAGGAAAAGCAGCCAGGCCCAGAGAAGAGAGAAAGATCATTTACCATGGAAAAATCCCGACAAAATTCTGCACCATTTTCCTACTCTCTGCAGCTGTACTGTGAATTAGGGACCTCAGAAGCCTCTGCTACCTATTTCTGCTCCTGCACTCTTCTCAGCCTCTTCACAAAATTCCAGTTTATCAGGAAAAGTTCCCACTGCTGCTGCCGTGTCTGGTTCTACAAGATGCCTTCAGTGTTGCTGGGTATTGGGAAATTTTGTGACCTTTAACAGGCAATTCAGCTGAAGAAGTTCTCTTGGTTTTACTCTTCTCTTTGTAGAAGAAAAAAGGCAAAGAACAGGGAAAAATTTGTTATGAACAAAACTGGCAGAAATTCTGTCAAGGTTATTTCAGAGAAGAGCTTAAGAGCTGTGCTTGGAGAGGCAGCAAAGCTTTTCCTGTAGTTCATGGCAATTCCATTACACCTGGAAACCCATCAATCCCTGACAACCCAGTTAACTCGCAGGAAAAAAAATCCCAAAATCATCTAAGGGCATCCAAATACATCCATGCACTCATGAATCCATTATAAGGATTTCTGCTTGACAATGAAAAATTCAGGAGGGCAATTTTTTTCCCCCTTCATCCCATAACTTCTTCCAGCTGATAAAGAGATGGAAGATTGACACTATCAGATTTCCACATGGAAGGTTCAGTTAAAGGATCAGGAGCTGCTGGATCCAGCTATCCTGGCTGCCTCCATGTATTCCAGCATGGAATCCAAGTGCAAACCACCCAAATCCAGGCTGTTATTGCAAGAAAACTCCAGGGTGTTGGCAGTGAGGGAGCCACAGACTGGCAGGACACTCAGATGGATCAAGCAGGGGATAAGGCACACCCCAAACACACCCCAAACACACCCCAGGAAGAGCTGCCCCACTGTTCAAACTCTGTCAAAAAACTGTTGTGGTGCCTTGCCCAGCACCCAGCCGCCCTGATCTACCCTGGCAGTGAAAATCATCTGACTGCACTTCTTCAAAAATGACATTTCACTCCCCATTGTTAAAAATATTTTTGTAATAAGTTGCTGATTTTGCTGATCTTCTGGCAACAGCTTCGCCTCCGAAATTTTGAAAGGCTAGCTGCAAAAAAAGTGACACAATTGGGTCTTCAGATTTGCTTAGCACTGCTCAAGAAGATGTAGGATTTGTTCTTTATTATTACAGCACAGCTTTATTCCAGATGGTGTCCAGATTCTTAAGAAGCATTGTTTAGGAAATGCTTTGTAAGAGGGAAATGCCCTTAGTCATGTATCTACATTTTCAGGGCTAGGGGAAAATATTCCTTAGTGCTGCGAGGTTTCTTAATGAAGTTTTAGGGTGGGTGGGATTTTTTGGTCCTTTATCTTAGAATTCATAACCATAAAAGAATTTGGCCCCAATTCTCATAAGAACAGATGAGGATGGGATCATCCTGGGGGCCAGAAACTTCTCCCATCTGCTCCTGGGCTGAGCCCCAGCACGGGCAGCAGGAGAGGGATTGGGATTGTGCCCCTGTGCCCAGCTCAGGTGAAACCTCACCTGCAGAGCTGCCCCAGCCCTGAGCCCAGCACAGCAGGGACCTGGAGCTGCTGCAGAGAGCCCAGAGAAGGCTCCAGGATGAGGAGAGGATGGAGCAGCTCTGCTGGGAGGAAAGGCTGGGAGAGCTGGGGTTGTTCAGCTGGAGAGGAGAAGCTTTGGGGTGACACAACTGTGGCCTTTTAGTGCCTAAAGGAGCTACAAGAAAGATGGAGAGAGACTTTTTACAAGGGCCTGGAGTGACAGGACAAGGGGGAATGGCTTCACACTGACAGACAGTAGGGTTAGATTGGATATCAGGAAAAAAATTTACTGTGAAGGTGCTGAGGCCCTGGCACAGGGTGCCAGAGCAGCTGTGGCTGCCCCCGGATCCCTGGCAGTGCCCAAGGCCAGGCTGCACAGGGCTTGGAGCAGCCTGGGACAGTGGAAAGTGTCCCTGCCATGGCAGGAAGAGGAACTGGATGAGCTTCGAGGTCCCTACCAAGCCAAAACATTCTAGGATGCTCTGCTCCACTATTCCACGGGTTCCTTTCAGCCCACACAGCCCAAAACACTCAGAGAGTACAGAGAGGCTCGTTTATCCAAGTACCCCAAAGCCTCAGAGGAATCCACTTGAAACAGCACTGGCTGTGTCCGAGCCAATTTCCCCTCCCAGCCACATCCCCCTGGGCTCTACCCATCCCTGCACACCCCAGCCCACTGTGACAACACCAGAGAACCTCTCCAAGTCTGCAAACCTTAAAAAGAACCATCTCATTTCCAGGATAGCCACCAGCAATTCCTCTGCTCTGCGCCTCCTAAAGCTGCGAGAGCAGCACGAGTGTGGAAGGAGCACACCGTGTTTCTAAGCAATTTGTCAAATAATTAAATTATGCACACAATAACTAGCTGGCTCAATTATATTAGCCAGTCTCCATCATGTAATATAATTTCTAGTGGCTGTTTAGGCACTAATAGCCTCAGATCTTTTTAACAGTGTCTGGTGCCAGCTGCGGGCTGCGTGACATCTCCCTGTGCCAAGTCAAACCCCTTGGATGGAAAATTCATGGCTCCGTTTCCAAGCCCCCGTTCCTTATGGAGGTTCTAAATGCCATTTTAAATAAGGCTGCTTCACCAATGAGTAGCAGTGAATTTCTATTTAGGTAAATAAAAAGCTCTGTTGGGTTTGCTTTCTCTTTTCTGCCATTTAATGCCATTAAAAAATTCCTTCATCAAGCAGGCAGCTATAGTGAGATGGAGTGATGTTGTTTCTGGGAACACCAAATAAATACATGGCCATTCTGGCAGACCAGACAGGTGTTTAAAGGTGTTTTTCTCCCCTTCCTATAAGAATATTTTCTTCCTTTTTCAATGACAGAAGCCTTCCCTTTGGAGCCAGATGATCTTTCAGGTCCCAGCCAGCCCAGGTCATTCAATGATTCTGTGTCTGTTACCTCCAAAAGAAAAGAAGCAAAGCCCCCAAATTAAACAAGTGGGGTGACTCAAGAACTGCTCAGAAAGGAGCTTTTCTCCCCAAACCCACATCCTGAGAACACCTGGCAGCCCGTTAGAGGAGCTGAGCAATGCTGGAAGAGGCTTCCTCCCAGATCCCTAATTTGAGGTGTTTTTCCAATTAGTGGGACTGCAGCAGACAGAAGCATCCTCTCCAAGGCTTCCTGACGTGCAGCCCTTCCCCGCTGCCCTGGCAGAGCCTTGGCTGGGACATTTCCTGCTGTCACTCCACATGGGACATGGCACTGGATGCCTCAGCTCATCGCAGGCCCTTTTTAAATGCATTAACAGGAACACAAGATAAATCAAGTCATCAATAAACTGTCTCCTTGCCTGCCCTTTGCCTGCCAAGACTCAACCTCTGCACAGTCTCATGAATGCGAAATCTTCCCCTCTCACTCTTCCCTGATGTTGGATTTGGTGCAGGGAAAGCTCTGGGAGCCCTGAGCAAGAATGGGTTCAGAGATTTGCTCATGGCAACACACCCGGGAACTGCAGTGTTCCCTGCTCTGCTGCTGCCTTTTCCTGACACCTGACATCCCCCCAGGCATCTAAATTCCCCAAATCTTGGCTTTTCCTGCGACAAAACCACCCAAAGACCACAACCGTGCCACAGCCACGGATCAGGCTGGCTCTAGGGAAAAGCTGAGGTGCATTTGCTTTGTGAAATTACCTTCTTCCAAAGGTCAGGCTTGCATGAATTAAAACACCTCTGTTCATCGCACTCTTGTGCCTGAGAAAAAATCACTTGGAAGTTTGTTTCTTCAAGAAGGCCAACGAATTCACCTGTATTTCAACATTTATGTCTCCCATCATGAGTAGGAAATAATATTTCTGCATTCATGGTCCAGTACACCCATTTCTCCTTAAAAACTTATTATGTGGGTGCTTTATAGGAGAACAAAGTGAGGACTTGGTGAGCAAAGTGTCTCCTGGGTAACTTAAGAATTAAAAGCCTTTCCATTTTGAATTAGAAAGATGAAGCTTTATTGCTGCAAATGACTTACAAGAGCTACTCTTTTAAAAGCAAACAACAGAAATGAATAACCGAGGTGATTATGCTGCCTTCAAAGGCACCAGGCCAGTTCCATTAGCTGTGGATCCGACCCAACAGGCTTTAATACCTCTGCAAGTACCAACAAGAGGCAGCTCAGCTCTGCTTAACATTCAATCACAGCCTGTGCTGCTTTAGAGAGTGAAACATTGCACAGAGAAATTTGTGTGAGTGAAGCTTTGCACTTCCCTGATTATTTTTTTTTTTTTTTAGCATTCAGTGGTCTGGCTACAAGACTCCAAATGCACTTCCTGACAGGCAATAAACTTTGCTTTGGTTTCACTCAGCTGAAAATTCTTCCCTGCTCCTCCATCCTGCTTGGTCTCTTTTGCTACAGTGGCCACACCAGCATTAAATATCTTTCATTTCACCTCAAATGCTGACAGGAGAATTGCCCAACACGCAGATTTCCTGTGGGGTGGCAGAGGTAAGTGCAGAGATGCAGTGTAAGAAATCCTCCAGGCCCAATGGGAACTGCAATTACATCCTGTAATTAGCACCAGGGGCATCAACATGTGGTCGCTCATGGAAATATTTTCAAGCATTTTGCTCTGAAGCCAAGCATCAGGTGAGGTTTCTGCTCTGTAAATCCTTTCTTCCTCCAATATATCCTGGTTTGGAGAATGAACTTTCAGCAGGTGTACCCCACAGACACTTAGGCATGTGAATATTCTCTGTGACTTCCACTTTTAGAGGTTTTCTGCATAACAATTCACTTTCTTTTTCTCTCCAAAAATCAATTAAATGGAAAAAAAAACCCAAAGCAAAACTGAGCAGATCTCTTCAGCTGATTACTCTGTTAGTGCTCACAGATGGCAAAAATAAAATAGAGTCGAGAGGCTTTTCCTGACTTTGCAAAAGAGTATCTATGTGTGTAAAACAAACATAAAACATGAATGCACTGTAAGGAATGGTCCAGCTTCCTATAAAAAATATATTTGGGGGGTTTTTCTTTGCTTTTTTTAGGTGGTTCCTAAGCCAGTACAGACATTCTAGTTAAATCAAAAAATATTTTCCTTGTGTGTTTTAGACACGGACATGACATTTTTGGGCCCTTGCCCGTACCAAAAAATTAAGGAATTAGCTGGGAGTTCTTACAAAACCTCCAGGCTCCCACCCAGACAGGGGAACCCTTGCAGGGTTTATAGCAATACCTGGGGCTGTGATCAGACAGATCTGTTCCCTGGCAGCTGAGCCACAAATCCCTGCTCAGCTCATCCTCACAGCTCCTGATTGTCACTGATGATCACAGAGGGCTCC
This sequence comes from Melanocharis versteri, assembly GCA_013397845.1. Taxonomy (NCBI): domain Eukaryota; kingdom Metazoa; phylum Chordata; class Aves; order Passeriformes; family Melanocharitidae; genus Melanocharis; species Melanocharis versteri. The sequence goes on along the minus strand of VZTG01003725.1, from coordinate 523,449 downwards.
ATCAATCTGCCTCGTGCAGCCTGCGAGAGCACTGGGACAGATGGGAGCTGTCCTCTCCTCAGAAGCCCTCAGAAGAAGGATTTCTGAGCTCGGGCAGGAAGATGAGGAGCACCATTTCTCACCTGCTTGCACACACACACCGAGAGAGAGCCTGAAGCCACACGAGTGTGAGTTTGCATCAAGGCCAGGCAGGGCTGGGCAGTGTTCTTTTGGGAAAAAACCTGTGACCTTCTGCATTGCACTGGAGAATGTTCAAGCTCCAGAGAGGAGGCTTTGGCTCCACGCTCAAATCATCCACCACAGCCTGGAGAACACTTAGGTGCAGCGAGAGCTGCCTGACATCCCTGCAGGAACCTGCTCACTGCATCCGCAGGGGAAGGAGATTGCCTGGTGACAGCTGAGAACTCCCAAAGGGAGGGAATATTCCTCAAACCAGTCCCTGGGGACTGAAATCAACCCCTTCCCACTGACACCTCTCTGAGTGCAAGGTTCAGGAGAAAACCCCGGTTCCAGCCCTGCTGCTGGTGCACTGCCTGCTCACCTGTGCCTGCCACTTTCTGCTTCTCCTCTGCTTTGTTCCCCGTTCTCCTGGATCCTGAAAACAGCGCCTGAGCCCCAGCAGCAATTCCCACCAGAGAGAGAGAGAAATCCCTGAGTACAGCCCCGAGCACCGCTCCCATTAGTCAGGGTAATGGGATCCGCCCCGCAGCTCCCGATAACCGATGGGATGTGGCAGTTGCCGTGGTAACGCTGGTACTGACAGGATTAAAAAGCAGAGGAGTCCTTTTGCCAGGAGTAACTCCTGCCCCGTGGGAACTCAACAATTAAAGGAGACTCTAAATTTATTTACCCAGGAATGGGCACAATGAAAAGCCCCGGCCGTTTTTTTGGGATTTCTTTGCTGGTTAGAGGAAGAACTATCAGCACAAAGCAACAGCCTGAAGGTGAAAGCAGAAGATCCCAGGAGGAGCTTGCAGGATCCGTGGCATGGATGGGAAGTTTGGGAAGGAGGAGCAGGAATGGCACATTTGGGGCTCTGTGTGTGCAGCAAAGTGTGGATTCCCTGGGGATTTGATGGCTCACCTTCCAGTGGGGGAAGCAGGGGAGCATCTTCCATTTAGCAAAGCTGCCACCAACAGGAAATGAATCACTGGCCCAGAAAAATCTTTCTTAATTAGCATTTCAGATATTGGCTTGGGTTTGACCATGAACAATTCTTGCATCACGGTTTGTTTTGCAGGGTGTGGCTGGAGACAAAGCGATTTTGTTCTAAATCTTTCACATTAAGTCAGAGGAAAATAATTGTTCCAGTGTGAGCATTTCAACAACAGAAGCATTTGAATGGGTTCCACTACATTTTAAGGACCTGGTGAAAAGAGCAGGCAATAATTACATCCACTGGTCCCTGGATCTGCGTGTCAGAGCAGTTTCAGGGTGGAGGGAGGAGAGGGGTGATCTAATGATAAGAAATAATTGTCACTGCACACTCAACAGGGACAGATGACACAGCCAGTGACTCTGAAAATGCATCTTGCCAAATTGTAGCAAGAAGAATGAAGTTCCCAGTCTTCTTCAGGGAAGCAGTGATCAATACTGGCAGATGATTTCTCCAGGTAGATAAATTGCTTGCAAAAAACATCTTAAATATCTCAACTTCTCCCCCGTACACCCACTCCCAACTTGTTCTGTTAAAGACAAGTACAGAGTTTAATTATTCCAACTCTGAAAACACCAATTTTTTAAAGAAACTGATCCAGAAGGAACTGTAGAAGGCTTGAGAAGTCAGATAACTATGGGAGGTAACTATCACCCAGCTAATGGTCAGTAAATCATTACCTCCCTGAAAATAATGAACAGCTCTCTGGCAGTGGTGAGAAAGGGCTCAGACTGGTGTGACAGAGACCAGTTTGTGTAAAACCAGTAAGGGACCAGCAGTTACAGGTGTCCACCCAACACTGTAAGCCTGCACTGAAAGGCAGCACCTCTTCTGGTGCTATCTGAGTAAATAAATGCTTCTGGATGATTTCTGAGCTGTCTGGACTGGTTGGAAGAGAAAAGGAGTCACTAGAAATCCTGTTCTCCAGAAGTAACAAGACTTCGTTTGATGGGGAATCTGTTCAAAAAGCAAAAGGGATTCAATCTCTTTTCAGTACTGACAGAAATGAGGGCAGAATGATTACTCACATACGAGAGATTGTCCTTAAAAGCTGTAAGATAGGTGAGAAGGAGCAGGAAGCCTCAGATGCAGAGGGTTAGAGCTGTCACCCCCCCAGGAGGAATCAGAGACACATTTAGAGCCCCTCTCTAAGGCACCTCAGTGTTGTCACAGGATGGCAAAGCCCAGGAACAGGAGCTCCCTTCAAAGCACTGCTCATAAAGGCAAACAGCAGCCACCCTTCCCCCTCAGCCTGGGAAACCTCACTCACAGAGCTGCTGCCAAACAAGATCTCTGCAGCTCAAAAACTTCCCAGAAGAACACACTCCAAAGGTGGAAGCAGTCTGGAGAAGGCAAGGTCTATAAATCACAGCCTGTCAGCTTAGAAAAATGTTCTCTTTGCTTCTCTGTGGAGGAGTAAAACGAGAAAAGAAATTTCTTTTCTGTACGGATGGCTCAACCATAAGGTTATTTGAACATCATTTTCTCGTAACCCATCTACACACAACTATTTAAACAGTTTTATAAAGGATGTATGGGCTGACTCATGCAGCTGAAGGATCAGCCTAATTGGTCAAACTTCCAGGACACCGTGTGCTGAGCTGGAGAGAATCATAATCTCATCTATTAGGGGATGTGACAAGAGGCAGGAGCTATCTCTGATTCCTGGAAGAGCTGGTGTGAAATAAGAACCGTTGCCTAGGGACAGTCTCTTCCTTATGATAATTAAAGAGCTCAGATCTGGGCTATTCTGGATGGATGAAAAATATGCAAGCATAAGCTTAAATTCCGGCTTGGGCTTGTTCATGTGAGAAAGTTGTCTAATAATTCATTAGTTTCTTCAATAAAAGATACCCAAAAGGCAGGAAAAAGGGCATCTGTGGACTTGGCTGGCAGGTTCACATGGTCTCAAAATTTTTTCCAGACATCCTGGTCTTCTGTAGCACAAAATCACAGAATCTCAGCCTCTTCTCCCAGGGAACAGGGACAGGAGGAGAGGGAACAGCCTCAGGCTGGGCCAGGGGAGGCTCAGCTTGGACAGCAGCAGGAATTTCCCCATGGAAAGGGTGCTCAGGCCTTGGAACTGCCCAGGGAGGTTTGGAGTGCCCATCCCTGGAGGTGCCCAAGGAAGGGCTGGAGGTGGCACTCAGAGCTCTGGGCTGGGGACAAGGTGGGGATGGGGCACAGCTTGGACTCGATGAGCTGGGAGGGATTTTCCACCCTCGAAAGTTATATCACAGTTATATCATCTTTTTAAAAGCTTTTAAAAACGTAGCCAAACTGAGATCATAAAAGTTAAGTTTTTACTGTGATTTCCTCTTACAAAAAAACAAATGTAAAATGATTTCATCAGCAGCAGATAATAGGCCAGCTTATAACCACAGGGCAGGGTTTTTAATAACTTCACTAAAAATGTGCACTGGGACAAAAATGTGGCGCAATAAAAAGTACAAAAGGTAATAAATATTAGCTATTATCTCAGCTCATTTTGTCAGGAAATAATACTACAAATTTAATGGGATACAGGGAAGCCTTATGAGAAGCAGGCAGGGGGAGGCTTAGAGTCTTATCCAGTATTAGAGCAGAGGCTTCCTGATGAATAAGTTGACATTGGAGAGCAGAGAATGAAAATCATATGGACTTTAGGGAAAGGAAATAGCTCAGAAATGAAACTGTGAAGCTGCCAGGCTGCATAGGAAGAGGCCCAGCTCCCACCTCTGCCAGGGCTCCCAGCTGGAGCTGGTGAGGGATGGGAAAACTGCACCAAAACCAGGATGGGCAGAGGAAAAAATGCATGGAAGGAGAGGTTTGAATGCAACAGCAACTGGGGTGCTGGAAGAATGGGAAAAATAAGATACTTTGTAGAAGGAGTAGATGACACAGGATTTATCCATGAGCTATACATTAACTCGGTGTGTAAGGAGTTGTTCTTGAGTGCTTTTTTTAAATAACAAAGCCAGACCTTTCAGTGGTTTTACACTGCCTTTCACACCCTTCAGGGCTGCGGGACTGAGTGTTAAATACCCAGTGAGGCACCACCATTTACAGCACCACCAAGGCCGTTTACTGCGGGTTAAAGCCAACACAGCAGCCCAGGAGACTCTCAGTTTATTGCTGGCTCTCAGGCACATCGTGTCTGGCTCTGATTTGTGTGTGACACTGGAAATGTCTGCTGGGGTTTCCACGACTGGGATTTAACCGTGGTTAATTCACTTTGGTACAACGGAGAGTTACCGCTGGTGGTAAATTGTTACTACACACAATAAACTCAGTGAAGAATTCAGTAAATATCAACAGCAGGTAAGAAATTGTAGATCAAACTGCGACGTCCACTGAAAAAAAACCCCAAGAACCATAAACATTTATTCTCAGCACTCTTTAGAATAAACTATGCTTTGGAAGGAGCAGGACTGTCACCAGGCACTGCCCACTTTCTGTGTTTTCTACTCAAATCATCGATATTTCCTCTGACTTTGAAAATGAGCAATCAGATCTCACATTTCTATCACTGCCATGCTCTATGGTTTAGAAAAAGCACCAGGTCTTCCCAGTGAAAAGGGAGGGAAAACTGGCAGCTACACACTTGGAGTCTAATTTTAGGAGGAACTGAGCCATTCTAATGTGCTGCAGTCAACAGGAACCCAGGGTACTCAATAATTCATTAGTTTCTTTCCATGTTTGAGTAGAGCCTGTTGAAAATTTCCCAAGGAAACATTTTCCATCAGAAAATTCCAATTCCTGTGAAGCAAAACTGCTCACAGGACAGGATATGCTTGGATACTTCTCTAATACCTTTTTTCTACGCATTTTGAAGTGGATTTTAATCTGTAGTAATATAATAATAATATATTTTAAATATGAAAAGGGTTGTCTGGCTATGAGACAAAATTAATTTTAAAAGGCTAAACAAAATGTTTCAATCCATCTTCACTGGGATTTTTTTAAAATTCTTTTTAAACACCAGTGTTTGAGAAGAAAATGGATTCAAACTTGGTTTATTTTCAGTTTGGGCTGGAATATATTTTCATCATTTTCTTGGGAAAGAAAAGCATTTCCTACCTGAGATGTAGCTAAGAAGGCATTTTCATGCCTGTCGTAAAAAAAATCTTTACACTCATGCAGATAAACCTCTCTTTGACCCCGGTGATGAGTGGAGTGTTAAATTTATTATGCCTTTCCTGTCACTTTGATTCAGTTATTTTAAAATGAATGGTATTTGCATCAGATGGCAGCAGAACAAGCATTTCTTACCTTTAGTCTTTCTGTTACCCCATCAGTGAAACTGACTGTGAATTCAGCAATTTTGGGCACTCTGAGTTTTCCTTTGTTCTTCTGGTCAGGCTGATATTCTGTTCTTGTTTTCACAATTACCTGGAAAATAACAACACTTTTAAGGCTTCTGCCCACAGCACAGATTTTGGATTTGCTATCAAAGTTTTTTTTATAGAAACCATCCCCTGGACCTACACAAGCACCATAAACGATCACAAACCCATCATCCCTCAGGAATAAGAGAGGCAGATAAATAGGCAGATACACAGAACTAGGACAGTGAGCTTATCACACTGAGCCTCAAAATAGCTGACAGCAAAACGTTTGACACCCACTTTTGTTTAGGAGCATTTAATTTTGATATCATGCTCAACAGGCAGAAGAACAGCCCATCCTAAAGAAGAGCCTCACTAGTAAAAAGCTCTGTCCAAACAAGTTCTGCTGAAGCCAATTTAAATTTAGGCCAATTGGTGTCTCATTCATTCAGGCTCCAGATTATCAATATTTATTTTGTATTATCACCTTGGCTTTTCCCCTAAGATCTATGTCTGATTAATCCAGGTCCTACTAATCTTATAAAATGAGGTGGTTTACACCAGAGCAGAAGACCCTTCCACTTTTTGGCTCCCCATTCTGAGCTGCAGCCTGGTGGAAATTAAGGACTCCAGGAGGGGAGGCTGCTCCAGGTGAGAGTGACAAGAGTGATCCTAAAGCTCTTGGTGAGAAACAAAACCGTGATGAAGGATTGGAACAGATTAAGTGATGCACAGGGCTGAGCTCCCAGCTAATCAAGGACTTATTTCCAAATGAAGACAGCAAAGTCTGCTTTGGACCAAAGAGAACCCCAGGTATTTAATCCTCCTGCATTTAATGCATGTGAAAATCAGAGGGAGAGAAAACCAGCATCATAAGCCAATTTTCTGGATTCAAATGCAAATCATTGAAGACTGATGAATATTTACATCCTTCAGCAAATCCTTCTCAACAGTATTTATTACAGGAGCGTTTTCAATATTAACACTTGGCGAGAAGAAGGGACAAAAAGCCACTCAAATAGATTTCGATGAGCATTTGGGAGCTCAGGATTTCTGATTCCACAGAAGATGGGAAATGGCCCATGGGGACAAGCTTGGGCAGGTTTGGGGTGAATCCTGACCCTGCTCTGAACCCACTGTTGAATCAAACCCCATTTTGCCCACTCTGTCCAGCACACTGTGGGCAAAATAAAGCAAAGCTCCCTCTGCAGCCAAGACAAAGTGGCCCAGGTCAGCTCTGAGCTTCAAACAAGCAATAACCTCATTTTCTCCCTCAAAAGGAGGCAAGTGCAGCCAGCCTCTTGCAGCTGGCCAGCCTTCAGTCTTCTCCCTGGCCTTTTGTAAACCCAGTACAGTAAATTATAGAGGATCAGCCAGCAGCACCTGCCAGCCAGTGTTTAGAAATTGCTCTCTTTCTGTTTTCAGACAATATCCAATTCTCCCAAATTAATGCTTCCTGCTTGATATAAATCTTAGCTGCAGACAATTTTTTTAAATTTACATGAAGGCTTTTCCACAAACTCTAATGCTGGGTCTTAATGACAGACCATGAAGCCAGGATATAAGAAAAAAAATCAAATAAAAAACCTTCCTTGTTTCTAGACATAACTTAATTTTCTTCATTATCAACACCAATTTTATTATGGTTATTTTTTAACTGTTCCATTGCATCAACAAGCAGGAAAGTTTGAATCATGCTGTCTGCAGGGATACAGAGTGAGACTGAAAATGAACCCAGACAAAATGAGCCCTTCCTTCACCAGGCATCAGATTCAGGTCCAGTAGCAATTCTATCACATCTGGGAATAAATAAGCAACTCAGACCCCAGCCAGATCAGAAGGTACTTGAAACACAATTTGCTGACTGTGCCAGCAGTGAAATGAGTGTGCACAGAGCCAGAGTCACCCTGGGCAGCGTTTTGCAGAGATCTCAAAAAGCTTTGGTAGAAGTCGGAAGAAGCACCATTGCTAAAGGGCTTTTAGCACGGCAGAAGTTAAAAACCTGCTCTCCAGAAGTGTCTTTGTCAGACACTCGCTGGAATTACTCAGCAGAAGAAAGACAGAGCAGGCAGTGAAGTCTCCTTTTTAGAGGCGAGCACAGAAATCAAATGACAAAGGTCAAACGGAAAACTGAAAACCTGCGGTGGGGGGGGAACCATTCAATCGCGGCAGCAACGATAAAAATGCAATTTTGCTGAGGGCATGGGGTGTACGTTGAGAGGAACAGAGCTCCTTCTTGCTCAGTCCCCCACAGGCTAAATAAATCAGCCTGAGCATGGATCCCGCTCTTGCAGAGTTAAAAGTGCAAATTTAGAAAAGGAATAATCAATCTTCTAAAGAAACGCTTCTGCATTTTTAGGTTTGTTTCTTTTTCTTGTTTTTCTTTTTTCTGTTTTCATTTTCCAGCTCTCTGATTTGAGTTGGGTGGGAAAGATTTGCCTTCCCCCCATTCCCTGCCATCACTCCTGTTGCACCTTCTTTTTCCACTTTGTCAGCTAGAAAAAAAATATTCCTGGCAGTGAAGTCTTCCAGAAATTCTTCCCAAATTGCTGTTGAACGTCGAGTAATAAAAGCCTCCTGACTCCGCAGTCGGGGCAATGATCAGCGCTCATTTATCAGCGGCTGCCCCCGAGCAGTTGCAGCCAGCCCAGATCCCACTGTTCCCATGCAAACAAGGAACATCCATCTCACACCACGACAGCTTTCCTACGAGAGCTGCTGCCGTTTATTACGAGCCACAGCAGCAGAATGATCCCCATCCCCTCTCCTCGGCTGTTCTGCAGCCGGGCTGGCTTGGGAATTGTCGTGCTGGACTGAAATCAGGGAAAAGGAGGGGGAAATTGGGGTCCTGGGGAGGCTGCAGCTCAAAGCAAACTGAAGGGAAAGAAATCTCCTCGTTCCCTCCTCTGGGATGCTGGAAAAGAGCTGCTCTGAGGGGGAACTTCCAGATCCATTTAGCTCAGGGAATCTCCCTGCAGATTATCTTGCTCCTGTGATCTGTTCTTAAAGTTTTCACACCACTTCCCAGAGATACAACACCTTAAAGTTGCAGGGACTGAGCTGTTCATTGCATATGTAATAAAGGGGACACGAATAAATCGCCTGGGACTTTCTTCGTTTGACATCCAAAATAAAGCTGTTCTTTGAAAGCTGCTTCCTAGATGGGGTTTGCAGAGTGACTGTGAGAATATATATGCTTGCACGGACCAGCAAAAAGACACGTCTAATTAAGGGAACCCACACTGCAGTCCTTGCAGCTTCCTCCTTAACCAGGTTTGTTTAGAATTTGAGCTAATTAACCACCAATTCAGCAAAGCACTTAAGCATGCAAGCAGCCCTATTGACATCAGCGGGATGAGCCGGATATTTCGAGTTAAGTGTGCATTTAAGGGCTGTGGCCGATCGGAGCTGGCTTCAGGCTCCTTCCCACAGCCAATTCCAACTCCAGTGCTTGGGGATTCCTGGGGAATTCTTCATCAAGTGCTCAGGGCGCTCTGCACACAGCAGGACCCCAGCATCCCATATTATTCATGGAGGAGTAGGGAAAAGGACAAAGAAAGCATCTCGGTGATGTGCTGAGTCCCACCTGGTGGCTGAGTCAGGAGTTCGGACCGCAGTTGGTTCACCGCTCACAACGCACTGTTTTCTCAGACTTTCATTGATGAGAGAATGGCAGCTCCAGCAGATTCTCCATATAAATGTAACATTTTTGGGATTAGGGGCTAGCAGGATGACGGGGTGGGAAGGCAGTCAAGACAACCTATGGACAATGGCAGCTCTCTGCAGAATTGTCCTCCTCAGCCATCCCAGGTCAGCAGGTGTAGTAACACTCCACATCTGGAAAGGTTTTCACATTCTGTTCTCTTCCTTGGATCTTCTGGTTCCTCATTCCAGTCCCTCAAACATTTCTGAAGAGCTCAGAGGAGGCTGCAGGGCATGGGCCGAGGAAATTGTGAAACCCCACCACGACAGGACCACGAGCCAATCCATCACCCTGCTCCACACAAGATGTTTCTAATGATGCTGTTTGCTAATACATTTATTGAGCCCTAAACCCAAAGGCTCTTATTATTCCAGGCTTAATGCCAGTGCCACGACTGGGATCAATAGGAAATCTTTCCTCAGCTTTAATGGATGCAGGACCATGCACCCTCCCTGTAGTGATGCTTTGGAAAATTATAGGTGTGCTGAGGTGAGAAACAACAGATGAGAGTCTGCCTACACCAGCAGGAAATCCATCATCGACAACCTTGAGAAGGTAAACAGTGGGAGAGTGCTGGGAAATCCAGGGATTTGGGCTGCTGAAAGGGAAAAGAAAGCAAGCTTCTAACCAAGTGGGCTATATTAAAAGCATTTGCTGTGAGGAGGAAGGAGCAGAGTAGATGTGAAATGTGACAAATTGAAAAATATCCCATTAAGCATGGAACCTTGAAAAGGATTTTCCAGCAAAGGGATGAAGTAAGTGTTTCAGAAAATGAACTGATATGAATTCTGAGCCTTGTCTCCAACTGGCTAAATGTAACATCATTTATTGCCACTTTATATTTGCGTTCAAGCTCTATGGTTTTCCCTGAAGAAATGAGTAATAATATTTAACATAACTGGCATTGTGAAAACTTTAAATTATTCATTTGGAAAAGGACATGCAGCCCTGCTGTAATTCCCACTCCACTGCCACGGTGCATGTAATGTATTGTGGTTCAGGTGCTGCAAAGCGCAAACCATAAAAATTTAAAATACTACTTCCTGGGATTATTAATAATGAAGAGTCTCTCAGTCGGAGTGGCTGTCAGATTGACAGAAGAGATAAACAAAATGTGTTGCTGCTACCAAGGAGAAAGGTTCCCTCCAAGTTCAAAGCTGGACCTTGTAGTCCCACAAAATGGTTGTAACACCCCCACCCATTCCAAGTGGATTAGTCAGGCTCGCTTTTAAATGAAAATGAGACTCAGCTTCCTTCCCTTCCACACCTTTCTCCACTCCTTGCAGAGACAGAAGGGAAAATACCAACTTCTCACTGGCACCAATGCCGTGGTTTCCTTTGCCTTTGTTACCCAACAAAGCATCAGCAGCTGAGCAGGACCTCAGGGTGCAGCAGGACCTCAGGGTGAGTGGTGACAGCAAAAGGTGACCCCAGCCTAAAGCTGGGACTAAACCGGCTGGGACTAAACCTCCTGGGACTGGTGCAGGTTTTCCCCTCGTGTGCTCCAAGCCAAGCAATGGCCAGAATCCACCACCTGCACACACAATTCTCCAGCCTGATCCTCTCACAGAGCCAGCTCCAAAGAGCAAATGAGGTGTGCACACTGCCAACAGCAGCTGAAGTTAAAATACTTAGCACTAAAAGAATATAGGAAAAGAGATGGGAAAATCATGTTTCAGGGCTTAAAACAATCTCTTGCCTTGCAGGCTTAGGATGAAACATTGATAGGCATGAGCAGCTCCATGCAGCATCTCTCCTACCTCCTCCTGACTGTTGCCCTGGCTACTGCCAGAAACAGGGTAAGGTGGAAAAATATCAGACTACCTGGCAATCCCCATGCTGCAAATTCCCAGTTTTTTAGAGAATTAGGTCTTTAAAGCTTCTCCAAATGATTATGGCTATGTCCCATCCCACAGGAATGGCAGCTATGTTTCCAAATCTACAGGATGGACACAGCTCAGCAGGCAGACTTCCCAAAGGCTGATATTAAAATCGGCATTTGGATGTAGGTAATGGCATTATTTGAATACATAAAGTGCCTGAAATATCAAGCAGCAAAAATAAAATTAAAAAATGAAAATTTTAAGGAAAAGATGCCCTGGATCAAATCCATAGTCCCTGGAGAAAGCCAGGGTCAGTACTCTGCTGGTTTTTTACCCTGTATCAGCTCATCTAATGGGTGTTGTGCTGGAAACGAGTTTCACAGAGGGTGGTAGGAAAAAAGAGGTCTCCTGACTCAGTGCCAGGAGGATATTCCAGGCATAAGGAACGTGCAAAAGGACAAAGACAGCAGATGTAATCAGCCCTGGCATCACCAGTGAAAGGCAGCACAGAATGCAGAGGCTGCACTGGGGGCTGAAAGCAGCTGAGAAGGGCAAGGCACAGCCCCAAGAACAAAAGCAGCTTGGAATTTATCCAGTTGTGTCTCCCTACAAATCTCTGCGTGCCCATAACCACCAGGAACCCACAGGAGGTGGGCTGAGAAAAATTGATTTCAGTAGGTTCATCCAGGAGAGGGTTTAGCAAGGCAGACAAAAGAATCAATGACAAATTGGCCAGGGTGAATTAGCAGAGCTCCACTGATTTCTCTTCAGCTGCCCTGATTTACAGCAGCCAAGATTCCTGCCCAGTTCTCCTTTCCAGACCAGTAAGAAACTGGGATGTGGGGTTCACCTGACAGTCTTGCTGAAATCACTTCCACCCTCACCACTGGGCTTCCATGGTAGAAAAAAGAACAGGCTCAGCCAAGCCTCCACACCCCAACACATTCCCTGTGTCCATTCTGCTGTTTCTGCAAGATGCAGAAATTCTCCAGGAATTGCAGTGCAGACATAGCTGGGCTTAAGAGAGGTAATGGAGCTCACCAAACCAGGCAGCTTTAAAGCCCCTAATTCAGGCACTGATGGCAGAGCAGTTAAGGAGGGAGATTTCTGCCCGGGCTACACAAATCCCGGGATGTTCAGAGTGAAGCTCTGAGCAGCAGCACATTCTCTGGATGATGGGAGGCTGCTGGAAGCTGCTCCAGGTCCCTGTGAGCACCCTGTGAACAGCCCTAGTGGAAGGGCTGGTGTATGGGGAGAAGGCCAGCACAGAGTGATTCCAACCAGAAGCAGGAACTGCCAAGGACACAAGCAGGGCTGTCCAAAATGTGCAAACAACATCGAGGAGGTTCCCCAAACACTGCTCTGCCCATGTTTGATGCTGCAAGGGTTCATTACAGCCTAACGAGCCTAATGAGCAGGGGTGGTGTTCAGTTCTAATGCACATCCAGAGGACAAAGGGATTTGCACGGTGTGGGAGGGGGACAATGCACAGGAGAAGGTGGCTCAGACTTTGCTATTTTTGGGAATGAGGCAGAGTATCCCAAGTGGAGAAAGGAAAGGATGGGGAAAGACAAGACAGCATGTTCCTTTATATTTGTTATTCCCTTCCTTTGTTTTATCAATGTTTTCTTTCCCTTTGCATCCTCCTCCTCCCTTTTCCTCCTCCTTCCTCTACCTGGATCATTACTATTCCTGCCCCATCCCTCCTTTGGCCATTCGCTCCATCCCACCAGCAGAGGAGCAGGAGCCGCCTGTCCCCGGCTGCATCCAGAGCTCCCTCAGCTTCCCAGGAATGCTGAGCCGGGAATGCTGAGCTGCCTCCGGCCCCAGCACGAGCAGCAGCTCCCCAAAAGCAGCTCCACGCTGCCCTGGCAGCTCGTGCCTTCAGGCTGCACCGAGGGCAGGCTGACACCGGGATCCGGGACAGAGCTCTGAGCACTCCCCGAGGTACAGGAGCACTCATCCAGCTACTCTTAATTATTCCTGCTCAGCTGGCCAGGACCAAACGTTATTTTCTGTTAAACCAACAGGGACAGGCTGTGAACACCAGGGATGCCTGTGATCTCCAGGAAGTCTGTGTAAATGCATGGCCTCAGCCACTCAGAGAGGGATGTGGCCAGGGGCAGGAGCACAGGGTAGGAAAAGCATTTCAAGAGAGCTGTTATGTCTATTTTTTTTTGCTTTCTTGGGTTGGTGGCAGAAATTTGCCACTAGAGAAATTAATTCTCGAGCCTCCTGATGCATTCAAAATAAAGAACAATGGACCACATGAAAACCCTTTTGCAGCCCTCACCACAAAAGAGATGCCGGATGTTTTTTACAGCCTGACAAGAGCTTTCATGCACTTTTGTGTAATGTAAAATTAGGATTTTACTGCCAGAACAGAGGTATTTCCTGCTGGATTATACTAAAGCAAGCCAAGAGACCAAGGGGTCCCCAGTTGTTGGTCTCATTTAACATCTCAGTGAACAGAATGGTCCCTGAAAAGCTGCACATCTTTCAGCATTATCATTGCAGAGACACAATCACAGCTGAAGCTGTTTGTCTGTGCCTTGGAAAACAAGGCAACAGCTCCTCTTTTCCCCTTTGGTCCTAAAAGATAAAAGACTTCTGGTGGGTTTGTTTTTTTTTTTTTTTTTGCTTTTTGAATCAGAAGAAATGAAATTCAGAGACATAAAAAGCCAGGTCAAGGGCTTGTCATTCTTGATGGGGCTATTATTGCTGTTACATGGATAGATTTCACCAAAAAGGCCATGCAAAAATGATTTAAGAGCACCTGGCTCTGCTTTCTGCTCCAGCAAGGGAACAGGAGACAAGGGAAATGCTCGAAGATTGTCAATAAATACAAAAGCACAGCAGGCTTAGCACCTTTGGGGGAAAATTCCTGTCCTGGGTCCATTTGTCCCCCTGCAGCCACACAAGTGCTGACAGAAGGATGAGAATGCTGATGCTGCAGGAGGAGCAGCACGAGGAGGGGACGTTCTCCTCTGGTGGGAGAAGGAAGAAGACATTCCAGTGGCCTGCGATTTGAAAAAAGAAAGGTTGCCAAATTGAAGCTTCCTGCAATCTTGCCTGCATTTTTCCAGCAGCAGCAAGGTGGAAGTCGGAGGAGGCTGCTAAGCTCTCAGTGCTTTGGAGAACAAGCCTGTTAGGAAAGCACCCCCAAAAGGACAGACAGTAAATTTAAGCACACCTTTAAGGGTTTTCCTTTCTCACTCCCCATATGATTTCTTCAAGGAACTATCTGAAAAGAGCTGGACTTCAAGGGTTACATCACATCAGCAAAAGCCTCATTTTTATATTCTATCTCCATATCCTTTCTCTGAAAGAGGAGGTAGACACAAAAAACACTTGGCAAGAGATGATGGAAGCTCTGGTGAAACATCTACATAGGTTAATGCTAGGAGTCACTTCGAGTGACTCTCAAAGTCATTCAGCTACAAAAATGTCCTTAAAATGACAAAAAACCCCCAGGTATTTAAGGTCCTTAAACCACAATTTTCAGTCTGTAGATTCCATAGGCTTTGTGGGCTGCTTTTAAGGATCCAAGAAACAACAGGTTTGATGTTCTTCAACTTGCAGCAGGTATCTAAGACTCAACTGAAAAAAAAACCCCTATAAATGAACAGAAGATGCAAATACACACCAGGTGAAGGCATTATTGTAGAGACCGCAGGTGGGCTGCCCAGCACAAACCTTGTACACTCCTGGATCATTATCCAAAGCTGTTTCTACTTCTCCTTTACCAGACAGAGCAAGGACAGAGCCCTGAGCTGCACCTAAACCTGGTTTTAACACACCCTGGATTACCCTGACCCTAAGGTTAGATCGAGGTCAAAAGCTCAGAGTTCCATAAATGAAGATCCTCTGCGACAGCGAAGAGACGCCCAGAAAGGGGAATACTTAGCAGGGTTGGGTTTTTTTTTTTAGGTTTCACTTACAGGAGGCTGCCAGGACAATGCACGCTGTCCGTGGAGTGGCGGGGGTGCGATGCAGGAGCTGGGCGATGCAGGAGCTGGCCGGTGCAGGAGCTGGCCGGCAGCATTGCCTCCCTGTGGCTGCTGTTTAATCGTATTTATCAGGAAAGCCCCGAGGCTGGAGAGCCCCGCGGAGCTGTCCCTCACACCCCACACCGCGGCTCCTCGGGCTCTGCTCGCTCCTGCAGCATCCCAGGCGCGACGCACAGGGAAAGCCTTGCCTTAGGATCCCACTCTCCCCGGCTAAAAATCAACTGCTCGCAGGTTTTAGGAATAGACAGGGGAAATAAGTCAGTTTTAGGTGTTTTCTTAACCAAGTCTCCTGAGAGCAAGGCAAGTCCGAACAAGAATACACCGTGAAACACTGGAAATCCGTGTCCACTCCTCCTGAGGAGCACAGCCTGCCTGAATTCAGCAGCAGCTTTGCTTTCTCAAGAACAAAGCTGCAATTTGCCCCTCTCACTTAACCTCTGCCCAAGCTTTTCACCTGAGGCTCAGCTCCTTATTAGCAGCTCTTTAAACAGCCCCTCTGCCCCGGGGTGAACTCACCCCAGCAGAACCCCTTCTACAGAGAGCAAAGGAAACAGGTCGTGAATTATTTTGCTTTTATCATAAATAACCTCTCCTCCTGGTGAAGGGATTTCCAGCCCGTTAACTCCAGGCCTGCTGCACGGAGGAGATGAACCACAGCCTGCAGAAATCAATAGCTCTGACTCTAATGAGTTCTGAATCACGCTCAGCACGCCCGGAGATACATCCCACACTTCCAGCAAAGAAAAATATGGATGTCAGTAGACGCATTGGCAGTAATATATGCTAATGAAGGTAATGTAACCTAACAACACGTGAATTATTGATGTGGGCATGTTTAAACAGAAAAATCAGCACGGAATCACACCACACCGATCCACGCCAGTGTTTGTTCACCAACAGGCAACTGGAACTGTGCTGGTCCTGAGAACACTCGTTACCACTTGATCAGCTTGAAAAGATCTTTGTCGGGTAGTCCATGTCTCACCTGATCCACAAGTCATTTAAATTCCGCGTTGTCATGTGACACTGGGTGATCTCAGCGAGCCCTTTGTATCCAAGGAGCGACTTTTACACACCTACAGTTTTCCCTGAGCTTTTCAGAGATTTATGACAAATCATATTGTTTTGCCTGAATTATTTTGCTTAATCATAT
Source organism: Melanocharis versteri (assembly GCA_013397845.1). Classification (NCBI taxonomy): domain Eukaryota; kingdom Metazoa; phylum Chordata; class Aves; order Passeriformes; family Melanocharitidae; genus Melanocharis; species Melanocharis versteri. The sequence continues at coordinate 507,297 of VZTG01003725.1, read as the reverse complement.
TCATCAGAGTCACAGATAAGGGCTGGCTTAGCCTCTGATTCACAGCAATCCATATAAGTCTAACTCTCCCGAATGAAGCCAAGTTGCTCCTGATTGCCATGAGGCACATGGAGAACAGAACCAGCTCCTTTGTCTGGCACAGCTCTGGTTCCCAGGATGTCAAGGCAGTTGACTCAGCTCTATCCTAAAATAAACACAGTTTGTCTACCTAAGCAGGTTTATCACATCCATCACCATGTTCTCCTAATGTGTTTAGGGAAAAGTCATTTTGTGCCACGGAAAAAGCAGCATATATGTTCAATAACCATCAGTGTTAATTTTGCTGTTATTCCATTATCCTGCGAGATCTAATCATTCTGTCTGTACTTTGGGGTGGGCTGGCTCCACCTCTGTGGTATCTGGGAACTACATTGCAGACAGGCTTTGTTTTGGTGAGGGCTGGTGGGGAATACGGATTTTTACAGTCTCATCATGTCCTCACCAGGTTATACTGATATGCATCATCCCCACAGGGATGTAGACAAAAGATCTCCTAGTTCACGCTGCAGCCAAAAAATCCCAACGCAACCCGCAGCCAATCGCACATTCCTGGGCGTTTCAGTGCTGCATTCAGGTGTGAGAGTTGAGAGGGCAGGGGAGAACAATGTCCCCTGCCCGGGGCCAAACGAGACCCTGGGCTGTCCCCCAGGAACTCAGCCGCTCTCCCCAGAGGAATCAGCATCCTCAGTGCCCAAATCAGCTTTGCAAAGCCACAGAGAAGAAAACGGAGCTTAACTGAGATAATTAAAACAGCTGCTTGTTTCGTCAGAGTTATCACATTACCTCCTCTCAAAGCAGGCCATTAATCTTACTGATAATAACACATCGCACGCTGCTCCTCAGTTTCCCCAGCGCTCGCACGAGAAACACGCCAAGCTTTTTTCCAGTTGTATTTATGAATATTTGGGGCTCTTTTCTGAGGAGGGGAGGCATTGGGGGACAGCTGCGTGCTTATTCGCCATGTTAAAACAGATAAACGCACTATGAAAGATAACCCGTTTTTATTTATTGAATAAATATGCCACGATTCCCATCACCAGAGCCCAGTGACAACCAAGGGGCACGTACGTGTGCGCAACCATGCAGGAGCACATCCTGATTTTGTTTTACCTTTTCCGGAGCCGGGAACTGCAGGTGATTTACTTCCAAAGGCGTGATCAAAGGAACTGTCTGAAAACCATCTTCGTTGGATGGTTGCTTGTTGTTCTTGTCGTTCAAATTACTCCCCAGCTTCACCATCCTTGCACCCGGCTTTCCAGACCTAAAACCAGGGGAGATGAGCAATGTCACGGGGGCAGCGGGAAGGGGACGATTCCTGCCTTGTCCTGCTCCCTTTGGGTTCAGGTGTCGGTCCCTGGGTTTCAGGGAATGTCACTTCACTTCGCCAAAGCGTTTGCCTCATGCAGACACCCCACAAACACCCTCTAAACCCCAAAAACACCCTCTAAACCCCACAACCACCCTTTAAACCCCACGAACAGCCTTTAAACCCTTCGCTGTCAGCCCAAACGCGGCGGATTCCAAAGCGCCGGGAAAGCCACCAGCACCGGTGGGAATGCCACCAACGCGGCTNCGGCGCCGGGGCGGGGGTTCCGCGGGCACGGCCGCGTTACTTACTGCCAAGCAGGCGGCGAGAGGCGGCGGCGGGGCCGGTGTGGAGCCCGCGGTGTCCGCGGGGGGAGCGGTGCTGAAGGGACAGCGNCAGCGCCACCGGGAGAGCCACCAGTACCACCAGGAACGTCACCAGTACCGCCGGGAGTGCCACCGGCACCACCGAGAGTGCCACCAGCATCACCGGGAATGTCACCAGCAGCACCGGGAGTGCCACCAGCACC